>MU224932.1:573977-594282 GCA_018584345.1 Thuja plicata
GATACTTGGTTGATAGATAGTGGTGCTTCACGTCATATCACTGGCTACAAAGAGCATCTCACCAACCTAGTAGAGAAAAAGTCAAACCTGCAAGTAATTATTGGTGATGATGCAGGTTACCCCATGATGGGAGTTGGGACCATCTCTTTACAACTAAGTTACCAGATTCGCTCAGCGGGCCTGGAATTCGCGGTTCGGTTCAGTTCGGTGCAAATTCAAATTCGCATTTTCACTGAGATATTCGCTTAAAATTCAGTCAGTGGAACCCTGTGCGAATTTGGAACGAATTTCACCGAATTTCTAAATGCTAGCGCGAGCCCGGATAGAATCTGGAGCGAATTTGGGACGAATATGCTTGCTGTTTGAAATCAGAATATGCTTGCTGTTTGAAAATATAATAGTATTATTTTGGAAAATAGCTTTGAGTAAACAAAAGTATGGATGCCGAGGGTAATAAATGAACCACAAACTTGCTGTTCCAAACAAGTTCTCAGTTGGAAATTGGAGTTGCAGGTACAGTAGCTGCCTAGAATTGACATCCTTTATTTGAAGCCTGCACCCTGAAAAAAAAATGTATTGCCTAAAATCTGTGAATAAAAGTCATGTATGCAGCTGCTTAGAACTATGCTAATAATATGGCCAAAGTTGCACCAAAAGCTGCATAGCTGTGCCCGAAAAAGCCTGCTAAAAATAGTCTAAACTCAGAAATTTCTTTTCTAACTGTTGTATGTATGCCCACAGTGATTGTTGAGTGACTATCAGAAATTCGAAACATGTCTAATAACTTATTTGCTGCTATGTGGTGGTGTATTTTGCTATGTTGCTTTATTATTAGCATAGTAATGTATGAACTTATTTGCTGCTGCATATATATATATATATATATATAAACAAAAAATTATTGTACAGACGAACCCAAAACGAATCGAACCCAGCCCCAAAAAAATTTGGACGAATTTCGAACCCAAATCTCGAACCGGAATCCGAACCGGCAACTTAGCTTTACAACTAGATTCAAGTATTCCTCTTCACTTGAGTAATGTATTGTTTGTACCAGGGATCAAAAGAAACCTTGTGTCCATTTCAGCATTAGAGGACAAAGGGTACAAGGTTGCTTTTTCCAAAGGGAAAGTTCTTGCATGGCCCAAGAACTCTAGCATAAAAGATGCTCACGTGATTGGCGTTCGTCAAGACAACCTATACAAATTATCAGTTCAACCAGTTCAGGCATTATTACACAATTCTATCAGTTCAAGTGAGCTATGGCATAGGAGACTTGTTCATTTACATTTCAAAGCTCTTCCATCTATAGAGAAGATAGTAACTGGTCTTCTGAAGCTTGGTCTCAAGAATGATGGCATTTGCAAAGGTTGTGCACTTGGTAAGAACATCAAGACTTCCTTCCATAATAGTGACAGTAGATCAAAGAAAGTTTTAATCCTTATTCATTCTTATCAATGTGGACCAATGTTTGTGGCCTCCTTAAGTGGTTTTTGGTATTATGTAACCTTTATTGATTATTATTCTCAGAAGACTTGGATATATTTTTTAAAATCTAAGGAGTCTGAAGAAGTCCTTGAAAGATTCAAAGAATTCAAGGCCCAAGTTGAAAACATTTCAGGGAAAAGAATTAAAGTTCTAAGATCAAATAATGGGGGGAAATACACCTCCGGAGTATTTTATAACTTTTGTATCGAGGCAAGTATCAAGAGAGAGTTTTGTGTTCCTTACATACCCAACAAAATGGTGTTGCCGAAAGGAAGAACGGATCTATAGTCGAGGCAACCAAGGCAATGATTTATGATCAAGACTTACAAAATTTCTTATGAGCAGAAGCATCCAGAACAGCTGTATATGTTCAAAACAAGAGCCCTCATCGGATATTGGGAAACATGACTCTCGAAGAGGCTTTCACAAGTATGAAACCAGAGGTTAGTCACTTAAGAATATTTGGTTGTCCTGTCTACATTCACGTACCCAAGGATAAAGATCAAAGCTACATCCTTCAGCCTTTCAAGCAAGAAAGGTATATTCGTAGGATATAGTGAATCTTCAAAGGCCTACAGAATTTACATTCCAGGATAGAAACAGATTGAGATCAACAGGGATGTTTCTTTTGAAGAGGAACTTACCTTCAAAAGATCCAAAGGAAATTACTCTGACTATGAGGATTAGGAGGCTCCTCAAAATATGGACATATTTCCTGATGATACTTCTAACATTCAGAGGGAGTCTTATGTGCCATTCGAGTCTATTGATCGATTTGATCCTATAGAACCAACTGAAAAGCCTAGAAATTTTGTTGTAGGTCTAAAAAGGCCACTATGGGCTCGACAGACTATGCAAGAGGCCTAAAATTTTGCAGCTCCTCGAGGCACTTTTAGAGAAAGCAAGAGACCTCAAAAGTTTCCAGTTTATGTGGCATTAATGAGTAACATCGTTGACTCTGAACCTTCCAGTTATGAGAGGCATCAAACCAGCAAGTATGGAGAGATGCAATGGCAGAAGAATATCATTCAATCATTAAAAATGATGTATGGGGTGTTGTTCCTAGACCTGAAGGAAAATTTGCAGTATCTTCCAAATGGCTCTACAAAATCAAGCATGCAATTGATGGTAGTATTGAGAAATACAAAGCAAGATTTGTGGAAAGAGAATTCTCTCAAAAGGAGGGAATAGACTATGAGGAAACATTTGCTCCCATTGCACGGTACACTTCTATTAGATCAATCATTGCTATTGCATCTGCTAAAGGCTGGAAGTTACATCAAATGGATGTAAAGGCTGCATTTCTTAATGGTGTTATTGAAGAAGAAGTCTACATCGAACAACCAAATGGATTTGTGATTAATGGAAAGGAGTCTCATGTATGCAGATTAAAGAAGGCTCTATATGGCCTTAAACAAGCACCCTGCGCATGGTATGAAAGGATTGACAAATATTTGATGAGTTCAGGATTCTCCAAGAATGATGCAGATTCCAACCTCCACTTCAAGATTGTTGAAGGTAAGGCTCTTTTATTAGTACTTTAAGTTGATGATTTATTCCTCACCGGAGAAGAAAAACCCAATGTTCAATGCAAGAAAGAATTAGCTTCTAAGTTTGAAATGAAAGATCTTGGTTTTATGCATTCCTTCCTGGGACTGGAAGTATGGCAAAGATCTAATGAGATTAATCTAAGTCAAGGAAAATACACTATAGACATCTTGAAGAGATTTGGGATGATGGACTGCAAGTCCATGTCTACACCAATGGAAACAAATTTGAAGAAGTTAAGTGACTCTGCAACTCTTTCAGATTTGGTAGACCCCAACATGTATAGACAGTTAATTGGATCATTGATGTATCTAGTCAACACCAGACCAGATATCCGTTATGCAGTAAATGCTCTTAGGTAATTCATGTGTGAACCAAAACAAGTACATCTAGTTGTTGCAAAGCATATTTTGAGGTATTTGTGTGGTACAGTGGGATATGTTTAAGATACATATCTTGTTAAGATTTGATATTACAGGGCTATTCTGATTCCGATTGGGTCGAAAGTGCAACTGGCAAGAAGAGTACCTCTGGTTGTTGTTTCAATCTAGGTCAACCATGGTTTCTTGGTGTAGCAAGAAACAGACTTTTGTAGCTCTAAGCACCACAGAAGCAGAGTACATTGTAGCATGCGTCGTAGCTCGAGAAGCAGTGTGGCTTCGTAAGCTCCTTGCAAGATTGTTCGGTCATTCACTGGAGCCGACTGTAATTCATTGTGACAATAAAAGTTATATAAAGCTCTCAGAAAATCATGTCTTACATGATAGATCAAAACATGTGGAGATCAAATATCATTACATCCGAGATATGGTGCAAAGAAAAGCAATTCAACTCGAGTACATTTGCATTGATGAGCAAATAGCTAATATTCTCACCAAGCCTCTCTCTAGAGTGAAGTTTGCATATTTCGGAGACAAGCTTGGGGTTGTAGAAAACATCACCCTTACTGAATAGGAAATTCAGTGTCAGTGAGACGTGGCATTTCACTAAGAAAGAGAAATATGCTTGTACATCTCTGAAACAGAGATGCAGTTTTGTATACTCTTGTATGTCGTGTTGAGTGACTCTATAACAATATGTTTCCTTCCACAAATGGGTGCAGCCATTGTGGACATCACGTTGAGTGACTCCGAGATGAACTCTTTGACATCTCTGAGACTGAGATGTGTTCTCCATACATGGGAGTAGCCATTATGGATGTCATGTTGAGAGACTCCATGACAATATGTTTCCTTCCACAAATGGGTGCAGTCATTGTGGACATCACGTTGAGTGACTCCATGATGAACTCTTTGACATCTCTGAGACTGAGATGTGTTCTCCATACATGGGAGTAGCCATTATGGACATCATGTTGAGAGACTCAATGACTATAGAATCTGAGAAATATCTCCTTAGCTAAGAGGGAGTGTTATTTTTGGTAGTCGCAAGAGATATTTCTCTTGTGGGCCACCTCTACATTGTTGGCCAACCTAGTTAAGAAGACTACCGACAGCATATATATAGATGATGTGATTCTCTCACTCAGCATTCATTTTCAATTCAATAAAATAAATACTACTGTAGCAGAGCAGCAATTCGATCTTCAGCAGCAGTTTGTTTTTCAGTATTAACATTATCATTTGTGTTTTATCCAAAAGGAGCAGTATCTCCTCAATTGTATTCTAAATTTGTTAACTGATTATATATATAGAAGAGATAAATTTGGCTGGGTTTTTCTCCCTCAAGTAGGAGGGTTTTCCCAGGATAATTATGTGTGTTCATTGTTGTATCTGTTATCTATGCCTTGTCTCATTTATAATCATAAAACTAACATGTATAAGAGTAATCAACACAAGTATGTGTGTGAGTGCATGTGCTTGAGCCTAGATGTAAAATATCAATGTCAGAGAAAAGAAATTCCAAATACAAAAAATCAGTATCTTAATGGTCACAAGAGGTTAATCTAGGCCAAATATAGTCCTAACTGTTGGGACCCCATCAGAAAATTTCAAAATTGTAAAAATTAAGCTGAATCCTTCCCAATTTTGCCCAATTGTGCCTTGTGATGTCCTTTTTGGACCCCTATGTATTGAGGAAGTCAAGTGTTCTATGATAAATCTCAATTTTGTGTGGGTTTCCTAAGCCTTTACCTCCCAAACCCATCTTGTGACACTTGACCTCCTCTCAAATCTCAAGGGCTTACACAAACCTTGCACCCTAGAACCTTTGCATTATCCTTGTTCCAATTCCTTCTCCTCTCCCAATACTCGGTCCCCTTTTTCTTCCACTCCCCACCACTCCATTCTCCCGCGCGTCCTTTCCTCCCAAATTCCCAATCCCCTCCACCCCACAATTTCCTCCCTTGTGCTTCCTCAAGTACCAAGTCCCCTTTTCCTTTTGCCCACTGCTCCATTCGTCGTGAGTCCTTTCCTCCCTGGTCCCCAATCCTCTCCACCCCCCATTCCTGCAATTTCGTCCCTTGTGCTTCCTCAACTCCCAAGTCTCAAGTCCACACTTAGTCCCAATGCCCAATCCCCAACCCTCTTTAGTTATCTATGGTCCCTCCTAAACCCAAACTCCCTCCTAGCACCCAAACATTCAAAAACTTCGAAACAAGTTTTACCATGCTCTGGAAACCCTCAACAACAAAAGTCAACTGCACCAACAACATCCAGATGACCATTACAGCTCCAATTCAACTTCTACGACATTCTAAATGTATTTTCCTTGCGTGTAAAAAAGATAATCTATTGGGCACACTTTTGGATGAATTTTTCAGCAACAAATAAAAACCCTCCACAACACCTTAACACAGTAGGTTATCTTAAAATGCCTACTTTTGGATGGATATTTCAGCAACAAATGAAAAACCCTCCACACCACCTTAACATAGTAGGTTATCTTAAAATGCCTACTCGGATGCTAGTTCTTGAGAACAAGGGCATTATTTTCTCATGTGCTATAAATGAAAGTTCTTTCTTCATTGCAGTGACTGGTTATTGCTGCTTCCAGCAGATTTATACAAGTGTCAAAAGGATTTTAGGGCTTCAATCATCCAATGTCTGGTTTCAAGAGGTCAATGAGTTTTTGAAGCATCTAGAATCTAGAAGATTGTAATGGATGTCAAATATTGAGTGTCTCCAAGAATATGTACTTTTTGGGGAATTTATAGCATTTTGTTAAAGTTTCCTCTTATCACTCTTGCTGATATGAATCTAATAGAGATTTGAGAAAGGTAGCAGCATTTTTTAAACATTGCAAACTTGTGATGATCATTTCTTCCTTACTTGTGGATTTACGTAGTAGAATGTTGGATGATTAAGTATGTTTGATATCTATTCCTGATGCATTTTATGCTTAAGATTGATTCCTCTTTAATTCTAGTCCTAATTTTTCTCCTCCTGCAAACTGTGACCTTGTGACCGCTTGGATAGGCACCCATCCGAGAAACAAGTGATTCAAATTTCAATCACTCTTTATTAAAAGCCAAAAACCTTCATCATTAGTGAGAACAAGTTTCAGTATATTTGCAATTCATGATTTAGCAGTTTAAACAAAGAGAATACTATGTGTGAGCCTTACCAATTGATAATTTTGCAGATCATGTATACTTGTTGGTGTAATTACTTTCTCATAATTAAACTTTAGTTAACTTAGGATAATGCATTTCAAAGTATTTTGCATAGGAGACACTTAGGGAATTGCATTTCATGGTTGTAGGAAAAATTTCACCTTTGGTGGTGTGATCTAGTTATCACATTTTCATATCCACATATAGTGAAATGATAATTCCACCTTTGGTGGGTGATCAACCTTTAGTGGAATTATCTATTATTTTCTCCTACCTAACCTTACATCTCATTGAGCCACATGTCATCCTTGTGTTCTCTCTTCTCCTATTGCCTTGCCTATATAAGCAGGCACATGTACATTGTACTTAGTTCAGGTAATTGCATCTTAATGAGAACACAGTTTGTTCTTGTCCATCTTGTTCTCTCTTTCTTTTGTGCTATACATTGGCCTCTAGATCTTGGGTTGTTGCTATAGGCAAATTCTTACATGGTATCAAGGCTTTGGACCGTCTTTGAGTAGTCTTCTTGGAGAGATCTTGGTACATTTGTGATTGGTGTATTCTCAGATCCGGGGAGCAGCAAATTTCTAGAGCATCCTACACCAAATTTGAGCTCACCATTGCGTTCAAGAGGTCGATCCAAAAAATTTTGACTATAAATTTGCCTATTTTGGGCGAAAGTTATTTTTGGGGCAATTTTTTTTAGCAGGTGGGCCATGCAGCCTACCTACCTGCGCATATGGAAATTTCCTTTATGGAAAAATTTTGGGGGATCCGCAGACCCCCCCTATTTATTGTCGCAAGCCTATATTTAAATTTGACAGGGCAACGTACCACCTACACTGGCAATTTTCAAACCCTGATTTGACTACATCATACCGCCTACCAGAACACACCGCCCGCATTCGGCTTTGGCCACCGCCATCACCGTCGACATAACATTTGTGCACTGTTCTACATATATTCCCAAGAATTTTGCAGTAGGGTGCATGTGGGATTAATCTTCCACACCATTGGCAACTTCCCCTCTTTCCGACTCCTCCGTCTGGCCTTCCACTGCCTCCCCAGCGACGGCGACCCTCTCTCTACTAGCATTTGCAGTGTCCCCTGGTGACTCCCTGACCACGCGACGCTAAGTTCACATGCCACAAGTGCACAAAAATTCGGACACAGCAACCATAGGTGTCATGTCATACACAACCTAATCCGCCAACTCAACAACTCCCACCTCCCTATCAACGCAGACAACAACTCAGCAAGCAGTGTCACATCAGCATGATCAACCACGTCAGCACCCCATCACCCTAAACAAACATCGTACAAAATGACACATCGGCTTTGTACAGTATGTACAATCAGCAGACACACCATCGTATGGACTACCACGTCAGTGACACGTCGGCATATGAATTGCCCAATCAGCAATCCACACCAACGCTTTGTCAGCAATACAGCATCAAGTCAACTTTGTATGGCTAAATAGCATACTACTGCATAGCACAAGCCTTTTTTGTTGTGATGATAATTTGGTCATTGAATTTAACCCTACAAGTCGACTATGATAGGCATACAGCTATCAAATTTAATCTAGTGTTTTTATGATGTCAACGAGGTTCTGAAAATTTTGCCCCCTAACCACTAAGCTTTTCAATTTCGCAATCCAACTTTGAAGTCTCACATCTTGGTCATTTTTAGTGTTAAATTTTGTGAACTTCACAGTGGTGCACGTATTTTCTCATTTTGGTGGACAGGTTTTCCAAAATTCTCAATTTTTCACATCTATACCTATCCAATCCTCATTTTTGCAACTTCTAGAGCTCTATTCAGGCTCATACAGAGATATTTTCAAGTGCCCTTTTTTTAAAAGTGCATGATTTTTTGTCTACTTTGTTGTGGTGCTATCAATTTTTCATCATTGTGAGTGGACATATCACTTTCAAAACTTGGTCTATTTTGGCCTATTTTGGCATTTGTATTTGCTTGGATCTTAGCAAGATCTTGTGCATTGTTCCTTTGAGTTTGTTATAGCCTAATTGAGGCAGTTGTAAACACAAAAATCAGAAGTCCACTTTGCCTTGTTTTGCAAGTGGCAATTGTACACGCACTAAGTATAAAGTGTCAAAATCATCTTTTGAGGCGGGGGGGAGGGATTCTTTGATTGAGTGAATTGGAGAGATGTCTTGTGTGCTTGAGCCTCTTTCTCTTTTTGGTGCTCTTTTCATTTTCAGTTATGAGTTCACCTAAATTTCTACTTTTAATTCCACATGATTATGTTACATGGAAAGCTAATGTATGGAGTAAATTAATAGAAAAAGGTTTGAATCATTATATTGATAGAACAATTGCAAAACCATTAGACTCTAAGGCTGATCCTAATCTGAAAAATGGATAGCTCATCAAAAGTTCTATGGCTCTAGATACTTTGAGAAATTATATTTCTCCTAATCTCACCTTTCATATTGCAAAGTGTAAGACAATCAAGGAAGCAAGGGATAAACTTGAACAATTGTATGGTAAAGTGGATGAGATTAGCGGATACACACTTGATAGTGATCTTCTCAGCTTGGATTCTAAGAACTTTGACACAATTCAAGACTATGTTCAATAAGGCAAATGAGCTTAAAGCACAACTCAAAGATAGTGGTATTGAGAAGAAGGATGCACATTTAGTCTTCAATTTGTTGAACAAGCTTCCTTCTGAATATGCAGCTTTCGTTTCAAGTTGTCAGACTCATCGGTTAACAATGGGAAGTGCCTACACTACACCTTCATTTGATTCTTTTGCAAAGATGTTGATGTTAGATCAATCAAAATTGGTGAACATGGGGATTCTCAGGTCTTCAAAGTCCAAAGCTTTGGTGGCAACTCATGGGAATCGAGGGAATCAAGGCAAGGGTTCTCACAAGAAGCAAAAGCATGGTAAGCCAAAATCACAACAAGAGAAAGCACAATCTTCCATCCACAACAAGGCGGTTCTTCATCTTCTTCTAACAAGAAGGGAAATTCAACTAAGAAGGAGAGGCCAACTTGTTCATATTGCAAGAAATTTGGTCATGATGAACAGCATTGCCACTCTAAAAAAAATGATGAGTTGACAAACATCATCAAGAAGAACAACATTAATTTGCCATCACCCTACAACAACAAGAATTCCACTCCTTCCACTTCCTCATAGTCAAAAGGAAAAAAACAACCATTTGTGGCAACTACAAGTTATTCACAAGAATGGATACTGGACTCAAGTGTCACTCATCACATGGGTTCTACAATGGAGAAGTTTTCTTCATTGGGGCCATCTAAGGTACCTCGCACCTTTTATGGGAGATGATACTCAAGTGGAAGTTGAAGGCAAAGGTTTGGTTTGTTTGCCATGGATGATGGAACATTTGAGAATGCTTTCTATGTTCCTAACTTGACTACCAATCTACTCTCAATTTACCAAATCACTCACTATGGAGAAGGAAAAAAAGTTGAGTTTCTACCTGATTCAATTGTGGTAAAATAACTTAAGGATGATGCCTTGGTTGCAATGGGACAAGCCAATCACAACACAAGGCTTTACTCATTCTCCCACTTTATGCCTCGAACTCCTTCTACTGCCTTGCTCACTCATTCAAATTCAGAAAGTAAGCTATTGCATGAGCAATTTGGACATCTCAATTACCGTTATCTTCAGTAGCTTAGCTCTAAGGATATGATCACAAGTCTACCTCCGATCAAGTTTTCAAATGGTCTATGTTCCATGGGCAAGCATCTAGAAGAGAAATTTGATAAAGGAAAGTCTTGGAGAGCTTTAGAAGTTCTTCAATTGGTTCACATTGAGTAGCAAGCCCCTTTCTAATGCCATCATTTAGCAAGAATCTCTATGTCCTCACTTTTATTGATGACTACTCCCGCGTCACATGGGTCTACTTTCTTGGTCACGAGAATTAAGTGTTTGACAAGTTTCTAGCCTCCAAGGCTCATGTTGAGAAGTAATCAAGGAAACAAGTCAAGATCCTCCGCATAGATAATGGAAGTGAATATGTGAACACTAGACTTGAGGACTTTTGTACACTTGAGGGGATTGATCTTCAACACTCAGTTGCCTACACTCCACAGCAGAATGGTGTCACAAAAAGAAAGAATAGAACCCTTAAGGAGATGACTAGTTGCATGATTCATGCTCGATCTCTTGGTCCATCTTTTTTGGGCAAAAGCTATCAGTTGTGTCACACACATCAAAAATCAGGTTCCCCGCAAGGCTTTGAAGGGTATGACTCCAATTGAGGCTTGGTGTGGTAGAAGACCGATTGTGAGACACTTCAAAGTTTTTGGTTGTCCAGCTTGGGCACACATACCCCCACAGAAACGCAAGGCATTGGAACATCAGAGTAAGTATTGCATATTTGTTAGATATCCTAAAGGTATTAAAGAATATAGACTTTTGGATCCAAAGACACGTGCGATATTCATTGAGAGGAGTGTTCACTTTGAGAAAAGCTCTCCTGGCTTGGCCTTTAATCCTCCTCATCCTTCCTCCATAGTGGAAAGTGATGATAGTGACTCAAATGATGATTCTACCTCAACTCTGACTCGCAGGTCTCCACCTTAACAAGGTCCACTTGCAATTGAGGATACTTCATCTTCTACTAGACCTTGTTGGGCTCAACAAGCTCATGAGTCAGCAAGTTCTCTTATGGGGGATCCTTCAGACACTCAAGGACAAGGTGACAACATCAGCATCTTCCACATGCTTACATTGTTATAGCTTCTAATCCAAACTCATTTCACAAAGCTTCAGGAGTTCCTGAATGAGATTCAACAATGGAGAGAGTATAGTTCCTTGATGCGAAATCACACATGGGATTTGATTCCTATTCCTAAGGGAAGAAAGATGATTTGATGTAAGTGGATCTATCGGACTAAGTTTGCAACAGATGGAAGTGTGGATAAGTACAAAGCTTCGCTTGTGGCAAAAGGTTTCTCATAGGTTCCAGGTGTTGACTATACTGAGAAGTTTGCACCCATAGCTAAGATGAACTCCATTCATTTGACTCTTGCCTTAGTTGCAGCTCATGGGTGGGTTGTACATCAGATTGATGTAAAGAGTGCATTTCTACATGGGGGTCTTCATGAGGAGATTTACATGGAGCAGCCACAGGGATTCGTATAGGATTCTTCATTGGTTTGTAGATTGAGGAAGTGTATCTATGGCCTCAAACAAGTTCCTAGGGCTTGGTATGCCAAGATGGATTCCTTTCTTCTCTCAGCAAAATTTAGCAGGTGTCATTCAGATTCAAATGTCTACATTTTACGACAAGATGACTCACATTTGATACTTGTGCTCTATGTGGATGACTTGATCATAACAAGGAGCACTTCATCCATCATTGGTAGAGTCAAATCTTCTTTGCAAGACCAATTTGCTATGACTAACTTGGGCCATTTGCACTATTTTTCGGGATTAAGATTACCTAGTCTTCTTTCAAGATTACACTTGCTCAGCCCAAGTATGCTCTTGACTTACTTGCTTGATTCCACATGGCGGATTGCAAGCTTGCACCAACTCCTTTCCTTTCAGGAGTCAAGCTTGAGGCTAAGTGCTCCACACCACTTGTTGATGCCACATTGTATCAAAAGCTTGTTGGCAACCTCGTCTACTTGACTCATACAAGCCCTAACATATCCTTTGTAATTGGCATGGTTTCTCGCTTTATGCAAGAAACACATGAGCTTCATTGGAAGGCAGCCAAACGCATCTTGCATTATATACAAGGTACACATATTCATGGGATTCACCATGCAACAAGCATTGGACTAGACTTGGTTGGTTACACAGAATTAGATTGGGCTGGCGATCTTGACGATCGCAAGTCCACCTAAGATTATAGCCTTCATCTTGGTTATTGCTCTCTCTTTGACTAAGGTTGAGTATCAAGGGGTTGTTAATTCAGCTACTAAGGCTATTTGGCTTCAGCATATTCTTGCAAAGTTTGGTTTCACCATTCCACGGCCTATAGTCCTTCATTGTGGCAATCAGAATGCTATTCAGATCTCAAAGAACCCAATTCACCATCAGCAAACCAAACACATCGAGGTCCACATGCACTACATCAAGGAGTTGATATAGGAGCAAGTCATTGATTTAAAATAGTCCTGCAGCAAAGCAAGTTGCAAACATTTTCACCAAACACATCGAGGTCCACGTGCACTACATCAAGGAGTTGATATAGGAGCAAGTCATTGATTTAAGATATTGTCCTGCAGCAAAGCAGGTTGCAAACATTTTCACCAAACCCTTCATTGAGAACAAGTATAACTAGTTGCAAACTCTCTTGGGGGTGTGGGATATTTC
This sequence comes from Thuja plicata, assembly GCA_018584345.1. Lineage (NCBI taxonomy): Eukaryota > Viridiplantae > Streptophyta > Pinopsida > Cupressales > Cupressaceae > Thuja > Thuja plicata. The sequence continues at coordinate 586,904 of MU224932.1, forward strand.
ATCAGGGAGGGTCACTTGACTTCTCCATTCTCTCTTATGGAGGGGACTTTTTCCTCACATGAGGTTTTGTCTCTCTCATTCTTCTTGAGATTTCTTTTATGTATTCATCTCTCTTTTGGGGGGGGATTTTGTCTCACTAGGCTTTCTCCATTTGTGAGAGATTACATTGCATATTGTACATGAGTACCTAACATGGCCTAGTAGTCAGCACTCATCCTGCAATGTTAGCTTGAGCTTGCAATCCCCTAAGTTGCACTTGAGGGGGATTGTTGATGTAATTAATTTCTCATATAATTATGATTTACTTAAGTTAACTTAGGATAATGCATTTCATAGTATTTCTCCCTTTCTCCGTTTGTGAGAGATTGCATTGCATATTGTACATGGGTACCTAACATGGCCTAGTAGTCAAGACCCATCTTGCATTGTTAGCTTGAGTCTGCATTCCCCTAAGTTACACTTGAGGGGGGTTGTTGGTGCAATTAATTTCTCATATAATTACGCTTTACTTAATTTAACTTAGGATAATGCAATTCATATTATTTTGTATAGGAGACGCCTAGGGAATTGCATTTCGTGGTTGTAGGAGAAATTCCACCTTTGGTGGTATGATCTAGTTATCATATTTTCAACAAGAAGGGAAATTCAACTAAGAAGGAGAGGCCAACTTGTTCTTGTCTATCTTGTTCTCTCTTGTTTTTGTGCTATTCATTGGTCTCTAGATCTTGGGTTGTTGCTATAGGCAAATTCTTACAATACTTGTCATCATCTTGCATTTCTTCATCTTGTAATGATAGTATTATGATACATACCATTATCAACTACATAAAAAGGTCACAACTGCAATTGGTTTGCCTTTAACCCAATGACAATTTTTGGTTGGGGTTAAAATTACATTGGATAGAAGTGTGAAATTTCTCATACTAGCTTAACTTTCGGTACCTTCTATCCTATATAGGATGCCTCTAGAAACACTCTCTTGGGTTTAAGCTAAGCACGAAGTGCAGACAAGCCTATCCACTCTCTTTCATTTGGCCTTTAACCCTCTATAATTTGTTGATGAGCCTCAGTTTACCTTCCTAAAGACACCCCTTGGACTTGAAGTTAAAATTGCATTCTAAAATTAATAGCAGCAGTTTCAACATCAAACACCAACATTTACAAAAGTTATTATTCGACAGTATGCCAAATCAGCTAGCAGCCTAGTAAGCAAAAACGAAGTCATATAAAATATGTTTGTGATTGTGTTTATTCATGTGAGCACATATCTGCTTCTGCACAATTTCAACAAATTTGTACAAAAGCATCTCATTTAGTTGAAATAAAAATAAAAAAATTGAAAGATGCCTACAGGTCCTGCAGTCCTGATGATTTGTATCAACTTAATAGCTTTTTCAGTAAACCAATACAGGTATGTAAACAGCACGTTATAAAAAGATGTTTGTGATGAGTGCATGGGAGGAAAACAAAATGATATCATTAAAACGCCTTCTTCCTGTCTCTCTTTCTAATTAACAGTAGGAGAAGAGAACACATAAAGAACAGAAACTCTTGATGATTTCATCTAGAAGATGAAGGGCAGCCTAAATAAGCTTTGTATCTCAAATGATAAGGATGCAGTCCAGTCCCATGGAGAAGGAGGTACTGCGCTGATTGTCTTTAGACAGATGACCCCATGAGACATTCAAGACAAGAAAACAGAAATAGAATTCTTTTAACAAAAAGGAATATTGACCTTAAAACTCGGAGCAATTGAATTTTTCTGGGGGGATTTCAGAAGGTGCTGGAGGGGGGACCTGGAGCTTCAAAACTTCTAAAGCCAACTCAAAATCTTTTGGCCATCGTTTCCCAAATGGCAAAGTATGAGTAATTGGTCTTCAGAAAAAAAATGCTAAATCGAAAAGTTGGAAAACTGGGATGTTCTACTGTTTGATTGAACCATGTTCCTGGAAATGGCTTCAATTTTTCTTCAAAATAACCCTCTGAGAAAGGTACCATTCATGATTAGAATTGATATTCAAGGCAATCCACAAACTGCAAACCTTCTATCTGATGAAATGGCTAGTAGATTACAGTAACTTTTAGCTTCAGCCAATTCAACCCTGGTACAAAGTTTAAGGCAACCAAGGACAACCCCTATACACTGTTAAATTTACATCCAGCCAATAGGCTGAAATGAATGTAGTACCTCAATAGTCATTGAAACCAAGGCAATGAAATTACAAAATCCCACATAAATGGCAGCTGGACTAGATACAAACCTGTACTCATAAGCATCATCATTGTACTTCTCGGAATACTGAATCTGAGGCATATTGATGAGGTGCCAAGAGACTCAGAACCTATCAAAAGTTGGAACCAAGAACAGAAACAGCGGAGAACATATTAAAATCCACCATGCCAACATTAAACAAGAGATAGTATGGCAGAAACCCACTCCTACATTTGCCAAAAAACATCAAATATAACCATAACCAGCTATAACTTTCAATCCTAGCCACCCTAACTATCAAACTAAGACATAATTAAAGAAACCTTCCTTTGAATGAAAATGACGTCCTCTAAATACACCAGATCTCAAAAACATTCATCCCGCTCACAGCTTTGTGCATTTAAATGCACAAAGCAAACCCAAATGGAAAACAAGGAAATCCTTATAGTTTAAGAAATTTCCGGATCCAAAAAACCCTCTGCATTTTCTAATGAAAGGGGGAAATATTCATGTCCATATTCGATCAAGAACAATTAAAAATGATGTTAGAAAACTGAGGAATGGAGTTGCTCATGGCTACCTGAAGAGTGAATACGGACCGGATTCTGCTCCAAATTACTCTAAATGCGCGCCACCGTGAATTAAAACTGATTTGTGCGCTACTTATAGTGGATGTCGAAGGCAGGCGGTAAATTAATTCAAAACGGTGACGTCAATTTATTTGTCAATAAATATTTCAGGACGCGGTTGAATGGCACCCGGAATTTTTTTCGGATATGAGGAGGAAAAACGATTATTTTCCAATAAATTGTGCAAGAAATCGGAGTACTTCTAAGTTTTAATTTTTCAATAGATTGGGCAGCTTCAAAAGACTTAATGCACAGGCACCTTTTTCGAGTGGTGCTTGTCTTTTGTCCCGTGGGTCCTTTAGACTGTTTTAGCCTCGCAGACGTCATTAAAATCTTTCTTTCATTCATTCATTTATTTAGCCATCTGATTTATTTTGCCTATTTAAAATTTATTTTATTTATAATTTTTTAATTTTCTTAATTAATTAATAATTTTTTATTTTAAAAATTTGGAAGATGATTTTTTTATTTTTTATTTTAGAAATTTCAAGCTATTATTTTGTTAATTTTTTATTTTAGAACTATAAGCATTGAACTATTTTTAACATGTTTTTAATGTTTGTTATTTAACCAATGAAATTGGATAGATTTTTTCATACAAACAAAATTTATTGTTGTAAAGTAAAGATGCAATTTTTTTTTAACAAAAATATTAAATATATTAATTATCCTCAATTTTATTGGCAAAAAAAATTGAAGCCATATGAATGGATTTGTAAGAAGTAGTTAAAAAAATGAACCATAAAAAACAAATAACCGAAGAAATCTTTCATAAAATAAATAAACTAACGGCTTGCACAAAACATACCATCTTATATGAGTTTTTTTTTTTTTTTTTTGAAAAGTTGGTTTGGGTATAAAAATAAAAATTATGGTCAACTACGGTTGAAGTTACATTGTAGTTGGAGAGTGGAGTTAAGAGTAGTTAATTGCATTGTCTCTTTGCGCATCAATCCCTCTATGGCTTTGTTGTCTTGCATGCCCTCCTTCATTCTGCACGTTGTGTTCGTCTATTTACACCATTTCACAATACGTTCAGATTTCATTTGGTCAGCAATCTCTGCAAAATAGAATATGCAAGGGTTTGTGCTACAGGTATGACGGCTACTACAAAAATTGATTCTCCAACAACTCAAAGGAGACAATATACTCAAGTGCGATGGCGGCCAATAAACAAACTTTTATTTTATCATGGCTATGTATTTGCATGTTCGTTGTTTATGCCCTCGAAGAGGTCGCGACATATTTAGCTTTAGGATAGTTTTTTTTTGTCGGTTGTGTGTCTTTCCTCATACCCATTATTTTGTTCTTCTCAGAATGTCTTTCGATCATTTTTATTAGGAGTTTTTGGATAAAATTTTGTTTTCACATGGGATTAGTCTGGATTGACTCTCATATGGTTCCTCAAGGACGCTCAAAAGGTTACAGAGCAAAAGGGAGTGAAGGCGAAGACAAGCTTCAGTGGTAATAAAAACTTCACTTTGGGATTTTATTTGTTTGTTTTTATGATTTTATTCTACTCGCAGGACCATAGAAAGTTAGCTGGAATAGCGTAGCTAAAACTTTTGTTTCTACTTGTATTTTTGTAAAGGTCAGTGATAGTGTTTTGAATTTAATTTCAGCACTGTAATTAGGCATTGTTTAGTGTTGGTGGAATTTATCTTTCTTACACATGCTTGTAATAAAAATAGCACTTTGGGGGTTTTATGTGTTTGTTTTGATGATTTTATTCGACTAAGAGAACTTTTGGGTTGCCAAAATTTTCAAATATCTGAGGATATATGTTTGCTTTGATTTTTCTCTTTTAAATAGTTATTAGATTTATTTTTTGAGCAATTGCAAGCTTAGTTTGAATTGGACAGACTGACAGAGGAGCAATAGTACTCATGGCTAAATCACCAAAGCATTTTTCATTATGAAGAGTATCCCAATAAAGATGTAAATCATTAACCCCTATTTGGTCATGAAAGATGTTCCCGATGATATATTAATTACCTTTTTCATATCATGTTTGCTATGACAAGTGCAGATTCCAATTAATTTCATCTCACTTTTACTGCAACAAAATGTGCATTTATCTTTTCCAAATAATATACAATATCCGTCTACAATTTTCACCTATGTTTTGTGTCGGAAACCTTTTCATAAACATTTATAGTCAACTAGTACCAATTACCTACCGGAAAGATGAGTAGTTACATTAGAATTTGTGTTAATTCTTTCTCAGTTAAATAGAGAAATTCATTAGAGTTATGTTAAAGTTAAGATCTGTGCCCCAATTTTCTCTCTATTGTTTACATATAAATCATTTTCTGTAGATGTTTTATTCGTGTTTCTAACAAGGTTTCTCTTCTACAAGATGGGAGATTTAGCTTTAGTTATGATATAATGTTATGAACGCTCTTGCTCACTCTATCCAATTATAACTCCTTTGTACTTTGCTTTTGAAGACTTCAATATATTATTTTAATCAATTTTCCTAACTTCCCCTGCCTATTTGGTAATTCTTTACTATACAAATGAATATAGAATAAATCAAATTCATATTGGAAATAGAAATTTACACATCGTTGGCTTTGATTTAAATACTTTGGTGTCAACATGTTGCTTCTAGGTGGTTATCTAGAAGTATGAAGTCATTCTTGGAAAATTGGTTTTGAGGTACACTATGAGCGACTTAGCATATAAAGTATAACATGTCGAATTGGTTTTCTTGTCTCCTCAAATAAAAGGCTTTGAATTTGAACAACAATTTTCTCATCGGTAATCATTTTGAAATTGAAAGTCAAGTGGAAAGTAACTACCAATATTTGCATTCATATTGGTGTCCAAACCGACCAATTTCCTCTCATTTTGGGTGACTCCTTTCAAAGTTTCGATGGTAAATCAAATTTTAAGTTTGCGTGACTTTTAGCATATTGGGTAGCCGTCAGAATCAACAACAGTTTGGGTGTCATTTTTCATTTCATTTTGGGCAGCATATCAAACTTTGAAAGTTGAAATATGTTTGCTCTATTCCTTGAATTTGCCTATGACGTGTTCGCCATCAATTCAAATAAAACACTACAGTTAACTCACCCTACATTCTGAAGACCCCTACATAGGAGTTTCACGTCGCGTTTATGCACATTTTATTCACATTACATCAAAATATGTGTGTGTTTCTTATAAGTTATATTTTTCTCAAAACTTTAAACTACATATTTGCAATTACACCAAAAAGTTATCGTCCAAAAACATGTAAATTATAAAAATTGATTAAGTACACTATTATCAGGAATTACTAAATAATCATTCCATCTATTTAGAAGTAATTCAAACAATTTACTTGTAAATTTATGGGAAAGTCATTGGAAATTTGCATGTTAGTTTGGATATCATTCTATTTGCATTCATATATATTTGTGGAGATTCATTTCTTAATTAAATTGATTCTTATTTGTTTCTCAATTTTTGTTATGGTCACTATCTCCGGCATTGTTTACAATTATGAACGTATCACTTGTGATTTATTTGGCTACAATTGTTGGACTTCAAAATACTTAATACAAATGAAATTATGCATTTCATTGTTGAATTCAATATTTTTTTAGATAGTTTTCAATTGGTCTAATCAAAGTAGACATTCAATCATCTTCTTGCCTTAAAAATATTACATTTTCTTGACAAACTCCTTACAAATTAGCCATTATAGCTACTATAGTTAAGGCAAAGGATTGGTAGATCTATTTTCACATAGACTAATAAAAAATATTGAACCATCATCAAATGTCAAATTTATTACATTCTTGAACATTAACAAAGTTTATACAAAACCCATGCATGGACACAATATCAAGACATAGAAATTAAGTGATAAAACACCTTAAACATTGCCCTCCCTTGTTTTATAAACGTTGGGAGAAACCAAAGAATTAATTTAAGATAAAATATATATATATTAATATATTTTGTCATAGTACAATTTTTACATATGAAATTGAGGATGTAAAACATTAAAATATATGATTTTAAACAAAGTAAAATGTCAAACTAATGAAGACACATTGAGTTACCTATTGATTTTTTAATGTTTTGTAAAAGAAATTGGGAGTAAGAAGTGATTGTTAACAACATCTTGTGATGCCCAAAAGTTCGGGTCAAAACACAACCAATTTTTTTTTTTTTTAAAAGTTAAAAGTTCCACGTTGAAGTTGCGGGGAAGAGGATTCAACAACGTGGTCACAAAAGACTCTGGCGATCAACCTCAACAATGTTGTAACCATATGATGCTGGATGGTATCGAAGAAGATTGTTGATCATCTACTCGATCAATATCGTCAATCATCGATCTAAAAAGCTTATAGGTTATCTAGGAGGAATGAATGTTATAGTTTACGTCATTCTAAAAATAGGTCAACCATATCCCAATAGGGTACATATCAAGCCAATATGATTCTATAATTGTGTAGTCCATTTATGGAAATGATGAATATAAAATTTAATTTGACGTTTACATCAATATTCGTTTTCAAATGAATAAATACTAGTTCAATTTA
>MU224932.1:619060-664666 GCA_018584345.1 Thuja plicata
TTTCATTTGTGCATTTGAGGTTAAAAGGAACATCTTATCTTCCCCACACATCACACAAACATCTACATTTTTAAATGTGACATATTTTCTTATGTTACATTTTGGTAACATTCTATTTTATATGTTATAGGGTGTTGTAGCACATTTTGCTTTGAACTTTAATGCTTATCCTCTGATCTCATTGTAAAAGGTTTTGGGTCCTTTCAAAACCTATTTTTACTTAATCAAAACATTCAAACCAATAATAATATTATGAATAGCAATGTAGACCTCCTAATGGAACCTGCTATACCAATCCCAGAGGCAAACATTCAACCTGAATCTTCAAACCCCCAAGTAGCTAGAAAAATGTTAAACCTAAACCAAGAAGAAATTTGTCAAAACATGGAGGAGAATTTGAGTTTACTCACTGATCTTATGAATTTGAGGTCATGGTGGTATGAGGTTATAGAAGAACTCACTCAATGGTATAAACTTAAAGAACATGTTAACAGGGTTCAAGTGGCCAAGATTACAAAAGATGTCATACCAGATCTACTAATATAGAAATGGAAGCCAACAATATCACTCTCAACAATAAAAAGGATGAGTAAATATTAGATATATGGGAAATTAAACATATTCCACATGAATTGGAAGTGATCTACAATATTATTGGGATCAACCAAGTAGTGGGTGAGGAGGATATTAAAGATGACATCTTAGTTGAGCCCAACGAGGATGTACAAGGACAAATAGTTGAAGAAATTCTTGAGCATAATGAAAGAGAGGCAATTACAATAGAGGAAGAACCTTTAAGCAGACCTTTCAATGATTCTTCACAAGAAAAATTGGGAATTTCTACCACTTACGATTCCCTAGATAGCCCAAACTGTGGGAATCACTCAAGAAAAGAGGAAGGAAATCTCAAATTGAACTCATGATTCAAGATGGCTTGGCAGAGAGAAAAACCAAGCTTACATCCTTATTTTATGCAAGAAAGGGGAAGGTCCTTCCCAAGGATCAATGAAACTCACATCATGGAATGTTAGGGGCATAAATGCCCCTAAAAAACAATATTGATCAAAATGCTCAATCACTTTAATGGATTCTGAGGTTATCCTTATACAAGAAACATAAGTGTCTGAAGAAGAGATGAATAATTTTAAGAAAATAATTTTCTTGTGGAGATGTGAGCATATCTTCAGTTGGAGCATCCAGAGGTCTTTTTGTACTATGGGATCCTAGGAAAGTTGCATTTGATATCCATATTAAAATATCTAATTGGATGGGAGGATGGATCTGGAATATCAAAATCCCTCTCAACTTTTTTTGATCACTATTTGGAATGAAATTGAGGAGTTTTCAGCCAATTCAATGATTGGGATTACATAATTGGAGGTGATTTTAATGCTATCATGAACATGAGCGAGAAGTGTGGGGGAGTCAAATACAAATCAAAATCCTTAAAAGATTTCAGAGAATGGGTGACTAGAAACAACATCCTAGATATAAAAATGACTAATGGATCCTTTACTTGTGATAATAAAAGGGATGGAGCATGTTACATAGATGAAAAAATTGATAGATTTATGTTTAAAGGGGATCTCTGATCATTTAGCAACACTCTTTTGGCCTCCATCCTAAAAATTTCAGGGCCAGACCACTTTCCTGTTAGATTGGATATTACAGAAGATCAAAAACCACAAAATATGCCCTTTCAAATTTGAGAACATGTGGTTTTAAGACACATTTCATGAATCTCCTTGAGAAAATGGTGGCAGGAAGAGGGTTTTGAAGGATCCAAGATGTATTTCTTTGTATCCAAACTAAAATCCCTTAAACATTTTTTTTAAAAATGAAATAAAGAACATTTTAAAAAAAATTTGAAGAGAAATTAGAAGTTGAAAAGGAAATTGAAACTTTAAACGAGACTGTAATCAGATATGGTATGGAAAAAGACAATTATTTCAAAGAAAAAGATCTCCTAAAATATGAAGAGCTACTCTCTAAAGAAGAAATATTTTGGAGACAAAAATCTCGAGAAACATGGCTATCTGAAGGGGATAAGAACTCTAAGTTTTTCCATAATATCACAAAATACAAAAGGAATATTAATATTATACTCAAAATTAAGAACCCTAGAGGAGAAGAGATTGATAACCCATAAGATCTTAAAAAAGAATTTGTAGAATTTTACCACAATACTTTCAATAATTGACGTTCATCAGATTTGGAGGCTCAGACCCAACTATTAAACAAAATTCAAAAGCTTATTACTCATCAGGATAATATCTTTCTCGACAAAAACTTTTCACAAGATGAAATCAAAATTGCTTTATTCTAGCTGAATCCAGACAAGGCACTTGGTCCTGATGGCTTCCAAGCAGGATTTTTAAAAAAATGTTGGCACTTTTGGGGGGAAGATATTTGGGAGGTTATTGAAAATACCAAAAGGGAAGGAAACCTACTTAGATAAATTAATAGTACATTTATAGCACTTATCCCAAAGAAAGCAAACTTTGAAGAATTAGGAGACTTTAGACCCATATCGCTTTGTAATACAATTTACAAGATTGTCACCAAAGCAATGGAAAATAGACTTAAAAAGTTCGTACCCAAAATTATTTCAGAGGAACAAACTGGCTTTGTGTTAGGCAGATCCATATTTGATGGGATGATTATACTACAGGAAACCATACACTTAGTCCAGCAAACCAAAGAACCAGGCATGTTAATTAAACTTGATATCCAAAAAGCATATGACAAAGTGGACTGGTGTTTATTATGTTAGAAGATTTTGGGTTGTCCAAATGATGGATTCATCTCATATTTAATTGCATCTCAACCCCAAAAATATCATTGCTTATTAATGGGTCGCCTGAAGGATTATTTGATATATTTCAGGGCCTCAGACAAGGTGATCCAATATCACCCTTTTTATTTATAATAATGGTGGAAGCCTTTGGGAGGGATATAAGTAGGCCCCATCAAAGTGGGTTTATTACTATGATTAAGGTAATGTATGGGGTCACTAATAGTACTCATCAATAATTTGTTGATGATACACTTTTACCTAGTAAAAGTAATATCTCAGAAGCTAGAAGTTATAAAGTAATTTTAGACTGTTATCAAAGGCCTTTCGGCTAATGTGTAAATGCTAACAAGTTATAAATTTTATTTCTAAATATTTTAAGAGAGGATGCAAGATGAAATCTACCAAACCTTAGGATTTAGAAAAGGAAACTTCCTGCTCAAATATCTAGGACTTCCCATGGAGAAAGGTAAATGGGTCAACAAGTCTTGGGATCCTATTTTAATAAAAATGGATCACAAGATGGACACTTGGAAGGGAAAGTGGATGAAAAATGGTGGAAGGGTTACTATGATTAAATTTTTTCTTTCAGGGTATGTGCAGGATCATGGTATGCCAAAAACTGGCGATGTGTAAAAATCCTCTTTTCACTCGTCCAAAAGCACACTAAAAAGCTTGTTGACTTTCTAGTAGGCCTGGGTGTCAGTACACCTGGCCAAACCAAAAGCCAAAGCACAAGCCTAATCAGATATACGATAAAAAATTAGATATCTGATAATATCGGATATCCAATTTTTGTTAGTAAAACTTATTTTTAAGACTCGCAGGCTGCGTTCTCAGTTTTCATTATGAAAACGTCAAACACATCCCAAGTTTTCAGATATCTGAAACATATCTGATATCTAATTTTCCTATTTGATATTTATCTCCAAATTGAATAGGTATGTAAAATTTTTAAGTTTTGTTTGTTGTTTTTTAATTGAAAATTATAGTTTTTTCATAAAAACTAGGGTTTAATTAATATTGTTTATCATTTTTTAAAAATTGATTATAATTATCTATTCTAGTTTTAATTGTAATCAGACATGGACTCAAACCAATCAGAAAACCCTCTCAATGACCTCATTAACAATTTGGAACCACCTCCAAACAATCCCCCACCTTTAGAAGACCAAATCATCTCAAACCCTTGACCTTTAGAGGATATCATAGGAGACAATCTGAATTAGCTTAGAGGATATCAAACTACATATGCCAATATCCCCACACTGTACCCCATTTTTTCCACGTTTAAATCCATTATTGAAAACATGGAGAAACTCACAGAGTAACAAAATGTTGCACTTCTTTGGCGTGATTCCATGCACGTTGAGTTTGACGATGGACTTGATTATGATCAAGTTATGAATATAACTATAAAAAACATGACATATGTAACCTTTTTTTGGATCCCAAAACTGGTTTAAAAGTATACCCTAAAAATACCAAGTTTTCAATTAAATGATGCACAAATGATGCAATCCGTGACCACTTTTGGGACCGTTGGTTGATGGTTTTTGATAGGCCACCCCAAAACAATTTGGATGTCCCATTATATTTCTCTAGAAAATTGTATGATGAATTTGTGCTCGGTCACAAGGTAAATTATTGGAGCATGAGACCGAGCCAGGGTGTAGGCTTAGGTGCTCCTCAGGATAGGCCATGGGCACATCGGGTGAAATCCCGCACATATGTCCCCCCTCCCAAGATTTCACCACTTCCCACAGTGCAGCATCCTGATATTATTGCTGAGGCCGGCTCACAAACTATTTGAGCCATTCACACCTTGAGTGATCTACTAGTTAGGCAGAGTGTGACATTGTTATCTCCTCATGCTAATGATTCTTTCCTTCCACATCCTCCACAATCTCACATGTTTGTGTGCCCCACACTTGTATTATGTGCAAGAATATGTGCTTGGGTCCCCTGAATGATAGTGATGCATATAACTATGTCTTCGAGGTGGACGATACTAAACAACACATTACAAGAACTAAAGCACCTCATGGAGATGTACATCAGGGGCATGCGGAACTATGGACTCCTACTATTATGTTAAGAGTAAAAAATTAACTTGTGACATTGTATTTAATTTTAAACGTTCATATTTTTAGTAGAATTTTATTATAATGATTTCCCACTTGTGTTTTTTTATGTGTTCCATTTATGTTCAGTTGATGATAGAGAAGGAGATGGCACAGGTGGAGGGGTCCATGCTTTTGGCCATTTCATTTGGCCTTGACACATCCACAGTACATACGTTTTAATGTACTCATTGGTTTCCTTTTTTATAATAGTATATACACGTGTTTTCTAATTTTTATGATCATCTTATTACATACTAATGCACGTTTCACCAGTTTCCACTGGGGGGAAATGTGAGGGGGTTTAGGCATCTGGCATTGACAAGGGGAAGGTAATTAAGTAGTTTATATTGTTTATGCATACATGTATACTTGTCACTTGTGTGTACTCACTTTTAATTTACATGGTTTATTTTATAGAGGGTGGTGTCTGACGATGTCATGAGACCGGTTCGCCACGGTAGAGTCACAGACATCTCAATTCGCAGTGATAGCCCCACAATATGTATATTTCTAAATTTATTTGTTTGTATTTTACTATTAAGCATATATAATATGATCAAGTCATGAGTGTACCAAGTATCTGTTTGAATTTTGTAGGTCACCCCTACTTTGAGGGAGGTACAACACCAAGGGTTTGTATCATTGATGACCCAACCCATATTGCCTGAAGAAAGTTCAACACAGGTAATTTTAAATGTCAATTCAGTTATTTTGTAAACATATATTTGCTACTAAGGATTTAACATTAAATAGTATAACTCATAGATCAATCTCATATTCTCAAACATATACAAGTCAGAGACGACATTGGTGGCATTGTCCCTTCGCTACCAAGGACATATGTTAGGTTTCCTGACCGCATGAGGAGACATAGAGGTGAGGTACATGAGAGCTCAATTTTAAAATTTTTTTATTTATTATTGTTGACTATGATTTTGAATTTTTATTTTTTATTTGTAGAAACCATATAAATTAAGTAATCTAACTTGGGGTTTCACTTTTGTGTTTGAATGCAGGATCCATCAAAGCCAAAGAGTACTTTGAAGAGGCTTCATTTTGATGGTCCACCAGTAGAATAGGATGTCCTAGAAACATTTTTAGTTGAAATTCTTACTTTGAGATGTCATATGACACATTTTGAGATGGTGTATGCCACATTGTATATAGATAAATTAATTTTGCAATTATTTTGAGATGGTGCATGTGCCACATTTTGTACAAAAAAAATTCATATTTACATATCTACATGTTCATTTCTTGTTATTTTATCTTTGTCATGTGTTCTATGTATGTATCATTTCCATTTTAATCTTTGTCATGTGTTGTATGTATGTATTATTTTCATATTATGTCTTTGTCATGCATTGTATTTATGTCTGTATGTTCATTTTCATATTATATCTTTTCCATGTGTTGTATGTATGTATTATTTCCATACTACATCATTTTCATGTGTTGTATGTATGTTCATTTCCATATTATATCTTTTTCATGTGTTGTCATGTGTTATAGACCTAATCTTTTCTAAAGAAACTACCTTGAAAATATTTTATCGAACTAAAGTAATAGGCGTAATAGACCGAAATGGGCTAATGGAATCCAAATTTTCATACCCTAATGATGCAAAGGAAATTGGTTTGACAACTATTAAGGTCTGTAAGAGGTCTAAGAATTCAAGGATAAAGAAAATGACCCTAGGAACCCCCAAATTCACCATAGGATCCAATTGCATAAAATGAATGAAAAGACCTACCCACTGCCTCTAGCACCTCGAATCAACTTAAAAAATCATTCCACACTTTCTCCAAGACTTACCCATTGCCTCTAGTTTGTAATTGGGTTCACCTGGCTAACTAGAGCTAACAAAATAAATGGTTTAGTCCTAGGACGAATGGTTTGAAAGATGCACCATTGAGCAACTTTCAACTGAGCAACAATGCAACTTTTTGCACCAACCAAAAATGGGTCACCAAATGGAATCTGAGTGGAATCTCCCATAATTGAGAAAAGTGTTTGTAGACCTTCCCAAGATGGTCCTTGTGCACTTCATGGATCTCTGATATCTCTCATGAGGTCCAATATACCACTCTCCAAAAATTGCTGCCCAATTTGGCTTAGTGCACCTTGGGAACACTTCGGTTTGACATGCGCCAGAATGTTCTTGATGCTACGTGAGAAAAAAAGGTATCCACTAGCATTTACCTAGCCAAATGGAGCTTACGGTTTTCTCCCACAACGAACGGTTTGAAAGATGCACCATTGAGAAACTTTCAACTGAGCAATAATGCAACTTTTTGCACCAACCGAGATCCGGTTGCCAAATGTAATCCAAGTGGAATCTCCCAAATTTGAGCCACAAGATTGTAAACTTTCCCAAGATGGTCCTTGTGCACTTCACAAATCTTTGATATCTCACACGAGGTCTGAGATATCGCTCTCCAAAAATTTCAGCCCAAATTGGCTTAGTGCACCTTGGAAACACTTTGGTCTGACATGCATCAGAATGTTCTTGATTCTATGTGAGTGAAAAAAGTTAGCCACTAGAATTTAATCAGCCAAATGGAGCTAATGGAGCAGACAATTTTCTCCCATGACAAACAGTTTGAAAGATGCACCACTGAGCAACTTTCAACTGAGCAACAATGCAACTTTTTGTACCAACTGAGATTTTGTCGCCAAATGTAATCCAAGTGGAATCTCGTAGAACTGAGTCACATACTTGTAGAACCTCCCAAGATGGTCCTTGTGCACTTCACAGATCTCTGATATCTCTCACGAGGTCCAAGATATCAATCTCCAAAAATTGCTGCCCAATTTGGCTTAGTGCACCTTGGGAACACTTCGCCCTGGCATGTGTCAGAATGTTCTTGATTCTACACAAGAAAAAAAAGGTATCCACTAGCATTTACCTAGCCAACTAGAGCTGATGGAGCTGATGGTTTGGTCCCACGATGAATGGTTTGAAAGATGCACCATTGAGCAACTTTCAACTGAGCAATAATGCAACTTTTTGCACCAATCAAGATCGGGTCGCCAAATAGAATCTAAGTGCAATCTCCCAGAATTGAGCCATATGCTTGTAGAACTTCCCAATATGGTCCTTATGCACTTCATGGATGTTTGATATCTCTCACGAGGTTTGAGCTATCTCTCTCCAAAAATTGCTACCCAATTTGGCTTAGTGCACCTTGGGAACACTTCAGTTCGACGTGCGCTGTAATGTTCTTGATGCTACGCAAGAAAAAAAAGGTATCCACTAGTGTTTACCTAGCCAACTGGAGCTAATGGAGCTGACGATTTTATCCCATGATGAACAATTTGAAAGATGCACCATTGAGCAACTTTCAACTGAACAACAATGCAACTTTTTGCACAAACCGAGATCGGGTCGCCAAATGGAATCTGAGTTGAATCTCCCAGAACTGAGCCACATGCTTGTAGACCTTCCCAAGATGGTCCTTGTGCACTTCATAGATATCTAATATCTCAAGGTTTGAGATATCACTCTCCAAAAATTGCTGCCCAATTTGGCTTAGTGCACCTTGGGAACACTTCGATCCGACATGACCCAAAACGTTCTTGATGCTACACAAGAAAAAAAAGGTATCTACTAGAGTTTACATGAGAAATTGGAGCCAATGGAGCTGACGGTTTTCTCCCATGACAAATGGTTTGAAAGATGCACCAGTGAGCAACTTTCAACTGAGCAACAATGCAACTTTTAGCACCAATCGAGATTGGGTCGCCAAATGGAATCAAAGTGGAATCTCCTAGAATTGAGCCACATACTTGTAGACCTTCCTAATGCACTTCTTGTGTACTTCATGGATCTCTGATATCTCTCACGAGATCTGAGATATTACTCTCCAAAAATCACTTCCCAATTTGGCTTAGTGCACCTTGGGAACACTTTGATCTGACATGTTTCAGAGCGTTCTTGATGCTACGCGAGAGAAAAAAGGTATCCACTAGCATTTACCTGACCAACTAGAGTTGATGGAGCTGATGGTTCTCTCCCACGATGAATGGTTCTTGATGCTCTCAAATTGTTAGTGGTATATTTGAAATTTGAACTATGAAACTAATCATGATTAAGCTAGTCAACACTCTACTAAAATTCAATTATTTTTAATATTCATCCACCCCTCCCAACAACCAAAAAAATCAAAAATTTTAAGTCTTCTAAAAAACCAACTCCATTACCATACACAACACATTTTCCATTCCTCAATACACTTATATGAATACAACATATTATGAATAAATATATCAATGTTATCAAAAGTATGACATATAGAAATACTCAAAATCTTAGATACACAACTATATATAAGAAATAAGTGTCATTTGTGCCTGTAAAGTGTATAATTTTAACACATGGTACTCGATGACATCTACATTCCAATCTCTGCATTAAGAAGGAACAAGAAAAGTTAGTAGAGAATTTTTTTTTTATAGGTTGAGAAAAATATTATGAATGTATAAGTAAGTAAATGAACCAAAGAACATGAGTTGCACTTACCTACTGAAGTGTGCTTGAAGGGTCATCTCTCTGCTTGAGGGTATTCAATATTGCTTCATGATCAATATTACTAATAGTCTAAAGTTCTTTTGCCTTTGGTTTTCCTTGATCTTTGAACAACTTAACATTCTCTGCTATAACAAGGTGTGAATACATGAGAATGGTTTTTGCTTCTCATAATCTTCAAATGTAGGAATGCCATTATTTATAATCATGTATGTGCACAACCATGTTCCTGCAACAACATGTGATCTCATTGGATATGTGAACATATCATCATCTGTCATCAGTTGTGCAAGTTTCTACTTTCCTCGTACACAATGTGCTAACCAGTAATTCGATCTCTCCTCATTCCCCTGTGGTGCAACCAATGCAAAAACATGTCCTAGCTGTAGAAGATTTGAAAGATGGTCATAGTCAAGTGAACAATCCATATCATCATTTATTAAAGATAGTGTGATAGATAAAGGAGTTAGATAATGTGGAACCCATGTATCGACCCACTCACTTGACTCACACTGATCCCAATCACACTGAAGACACCTCGGCCAAAAACAAGCCAACTCTCATGTCCAAACGGTCAATGTACAAGAATTTAAGCTTCAAAATGAATGCATTTTTGAAGAATATTTCACGGTTTGACAATCCAACCTATCTCCTATTGTTCCCAACTCAACCAACCAAAAGAATCTTCGCACCGCTGAATCAAGAGTCCCCCCTGTGACAATGCTAAAGTACACCAATCAACAATAGAATGAGCATCAAGGAGTTCTACACCTAAAATCCTTAATTTCTCCTTAACTAGAGCTCTCTTTACACATGCACCTGCTCCATCATTTTCCTCTTTTCCATGAACGTCCTCAAAAAAATTCCAAATATGAGGTACACCTCTCTCTACATGCATTCTACAGAACCCATAAAACATAGGAGTATTTTTTAATTGACTTGTTCAGTTGTCTAACCAAATGAGATGTCTATCCATAGAAATATCATTTTCCTGCACCCACTCAAAATAATTCTCAAATAAATGTTGGAAATTTTCATGAGAGTGTGATCTATCATCACTCATATAAAAATGGTATTCTCTTATTATCTTCCGGTCATCTTCTGTACTATCAGGGGAATGTCTATATGTTATGTGCACAAAAATATCAACCTAAATAGAATTGTAATATTGAGCTTGCAACTCATTTTGGGGCTACAATGTATAGTTATTTGCACAGTCAATGACTGATATAATGGTTCCAATCGGGAAAGTGTCCTTACAAATCATGAATTGTTGATCCAACCATTGAGACCTGTGACTATGCCTTGCATACTTGTAAAAAATATTCTTCCTGAAATCTGCAATAAAATTGGCTACATTGCATTCTTTTGTAACCAAATCACATCTAGAGCCTTCACCTCCATTTTTCAATGTATATTTAACAGTTTCATATACTTTTTTTGGACCATTGTCTTTCCAAAATCATGTTCGCAGCCATCATGAAAACATGAAACAAACTTCACTAGCCCACCACACTTTGATCACTTTTCATTTAAGCAATCTTGTCTATAAAAGAAACATCCATCATCTCTAGGACATAAAAAAATGATCTAGAAAGTCTCTTGATGATTTTGGAAGAGCACTTGCACCACACTCCTCCAAAAGTTTCACTAGTATGCAAAGTAAAATGAATGGATCATAACAATTCATGGTGCATTAAAAACTCGACATGATATTTATAACAAGTATTTCAAATCTTAAGAGGCACACAAAAAAGGCTTGAATGCTTCAAAATATCTTTGTGATATTTACAATGTTGGATGTGTCTCACAAAATTTTTTGAACAACATTGTTCGACTCACCTCCAAATAATGTTTTGGATGTGGGGTGCGGTCTCGAATGCCAATTCTCAACTTCAAGACATCCTTCACATTTGGTGACACTCTTGAGTTAGATTGCCAAAATAGTTGAATTTGATCCTTCACACTATTGGTAAGCTTCTTATCACAACATGGAAGTCTCCCACCATAAGCCCATGTATCACGTTGAAGAGGATCATCAACTTTTTCTCTTCTTGCAAGTGCTCCATCCAAAGTTTTATGATTTAGGTTCAAGTCAACACAAGTTTGTCTCATCAAATGAGCCTTTCTCAAATAATGACTTACTAAGAAGGTTGTAATAGCCCTCCTAGCAGCTCTCTTGTCTTTTTCCTTGGCATTCTTCTCAATGGAATTGAGAGCATTAAAAAGATTTCTCACAATAAGCATTCCTCTCATTTTTCTTGTTCACGCTAATATTCAATCTGACTAGTATAGGTCTCATCTTCTGCATCTTTAACAACTGCAAAAACATTTGGCATTGCTCAACCAATGTCTTGTGGCTAAAAAAATGATCAAAAAGTTTTGAAACCCACAATCGAATGGTTCTTTCTGATCTCTTGCCATCAAAATTGCTCATTATTAATTCTCATCAATTTCAAGTAACCATTTTTTTGTTCTTGAAGGTCTCAAATTTGAAGTTTGTCTTTCTTCCTCCCAAGGGACTTCATTTCTCATATAATTTGGAGATGTGTAACATTGATTTGGTTCTTGTGCACCATTATCATTGTCAATTCCTTCATATTCAATCAGTGGATTGTCATTGCCAATGTCCACACTTCCATTGTCCACATCTACATGTTCATTTTCAAATCCTACATTTTCATCTTCAATCCATACATTCTTATGTTCAATATTATTATCGTAAATAATTTCAAATTCATGTTCTTCACTTTAAACCACATTTAAGGGTGGGCTTATGCCCTCATCTTCATTAATATTTAACATACCTTGTCTCTTGTTCCGATGGGCAACCCTATCTATTTCTCTATACACTTCAATCTCTTCATTTGTGAGCTTCCTCTTCCATTTATACTTTCGATGACTACTATTCCCCATGGTGAGACCAATTGGGTGATGCAAAAACCTTTAATAAAAGATAAATTCCAACAAAGGGTGTAAAAAGTAGTTTTTTTCTCTTCCACTGTTGCAATCTTGTGATATTCTCTACAAAAATGTGGTTCTTGGACTGAGGGACCCAGAGAATCATTTTTTTCTTATGGATGCTAGTAATAAAAATCAGATATATGATAATATTGGATATCCAATATTATCAGATATCTGAAATCTCCCGCTCAAATTTTGCTTCCCCTCAAATTTACAATTTTGAACTTTTTCATTTTCATCCTATTTTGAATGTTTATTTTACTTTTTCATTACTATTGTAAATTTTATTTTTTATAATATTAATATTATATTTTCACAATATTAATATTACTCTCTCTCTCTCTCTCTCTCTCTCTCTCTCTCTCTCTCTCTCTCCCAGGTATTNCAATATTAATATTTCTCTCTCTCTCTCTCTCTCTCTCTCTCTCTCTCTCTCTCTCTCTCCCAGGTATTATTCTTATAATATAAATATTAATAAATATTTAATGCTAATATTATACTATTATACAAAAGAGAAATAAATAATAATATAATACTAATTTATATAATATAATACTAATATAAATAATTAGATAATACTAATTTGATAATACTAATGCTAATGAAATTGATTATATATAACTTATAAAACAAAAATAATAAAATCGAAAAAAACATTGAAAAATTTGGGCGGGATATATCAGATATCGAATATCTTTTCAGATATCCAATTAGCCTTGGTTTTTGGCTTTGCAATGCCAAACATGGATGGTCAACCTAAAAGATGTGTTCACTATATTTCCTATGATCTTCAAACTTCAACCATGTAGCTGACGACCTTTTTTCACCCGAAATTGATGAAACAAAAAGGGTTTCTTAAGGAAATTATCAGATTTCCATCAATATAATTGCTGTCAAATTTTGAGTTCAGTAAGTAATTATTACTTATTTTCTAATTGAGTTATCTCTAAAGTCCTAATTGACAGAATAATTGAAAAACAACTATAACTTTCAATCGGTTTAA
The DNA here is from genome assembly GCA_018584345.1 of Thuja plicata. Lineage (NCBI taxonomy): Eukaryota > Viridiplantae > Streptophyta > Pinopsida > Cupressales > Cupressaceae > Thuja > Thuja plicata. Next base: position 632,476 of record MU224932.1, read on the forward strand.
CCTTTTTTAAATCCTAAACATGCGTCACATTCTATGCTTTGCCTACTATAATAAAAATAAGTTTTCAATTTTGTAAAGTTTAGAATTAGTTAAGGTGGTCAGACACGAGAGTTTTTTTATTCTGAATAAGCTGTAACAGAAAATTCATAATTAATTATTTATTTAGGATAAAATTACACAAAAATATGTGTCACATCCGGGCATGAGTCTACTACTTCTATCTAGAATCTTGTGAAAATATATCATCATTTGATTATGATAAAGGTGGTCAAACATACACGTACTTTTTAGATTTTTCCTTAAATTTATGTACTACTGCATTGAAATCTAAAGTTTTCAACAATTAGATTAATTTTTTTTTAGATAAGGGCTAGTAGTTTAGAAACTACATTCAATTTCCTACAGATTCTGTTCATACAACTTTTTAACATAAGGTTGATAAGATGTTTAACTTTTTACGTCAAGTTGACTAACCCTAATTTTCTCATTTTTCATTGCCACTTAAGGCCATAGCTTGGCATACCATGATCCTGCACATACCCTTCAACTATTCCAACTTACCATATGTCTCTCTTACCCCTAACTCAAGGTGTAAAATATAAATTAGAAAATAAAATCAAGACTTTCTTCTGGCAAGGAGTATCAGAGAACAAAAAACTAGCTCTAACCAAATGATACAAAATTTACAGGCCTCTAAAAAATGGTGGCCTAGGTATCAAAAACATGAAACTGGAAAACTTAGCATTAGGGGCCAAATTGGTCTACAAGTTATACCATGAAAATGATAGTAAATGGGCTAAGATTCTCTATAACAAGTATCTCTAGGGTGATGATCCAATAAATATGTTCAGGACTTGTTACCCATTGAAGGGGTCTAGGGTATGAAACTTTATTTTGGAATGCAAGGATATGATTAGTAGTAAGTGTAACCGCCCTAATTTGGTCTACTCTAACCATAGACCCTATTTGCGTGTGAGCATACCCCTAATTATGTCAAGACAATTCTTCAATTTATTGGCATAATTCATTAAATCAAATTTAATCTCCTAAGTGGTTTTAATCACTAAATTAAATTAATTGCCTTAGCCAATTAAATCAAATAAATCAAAACAATTCAATTCAATTAAAACAATTCTAAATATGGCTAAAGTAATTAATAAAAAAAGGAATTAAATAAACCCTCAAATTACATTCCTATTTACAAAAGGGAAAGTCAATTCCCTAACCAATGGGATTGAAATCACTTGGATCACCTCACATGGATCACCAAAGATTCAATCTCCACCTCTCTTCCACTTTCAATCTCAACCTCTCATTCACCTAATTCTTCTACAAATAGAATGAATTTTAAGCTCAATGGGCCCCTAATTTTAGAAGTAAACTTATGTTGCTAGTATTCTTAAGAGTCTTTATGCATTTTAGATCAAATCTCATTTGCATTGTTATAATCTTCAATTCTAGAGCTAAAATGAACAATTTCTTGAGCATTTAGGCTAGTTTCTTTAAATATTTCATTCTAAGTTGAATATGTCACTAATTAATGCATAATCTGAGGGAAATTATAGCATTCTTGACACTCCTCTTAGATAAGAAGCAATAATTTGATTTTAGTGTTCGATTTGATGGCTTATTCTTTGTTTTTCACTAATGTAATGACTTATTGAAGTGTTGTGTTACAGCTTACATGAACCACAAAATACACACACATTTTTGGCACCCACCGTGGGGCAGAATCCTAGATTTTACCTCACTTTATGATTCATTTTGAGCTAATATCTCTTCTCTGTTTGTAGGTACAAAGTCACATTTTGTGATCAAGGCTTGTTTTAGGGAAATTGCATTGCATCTCGAAAAGTGCATCGCATCCTGGATTTTGGAGCTCGCATTTAGGGAACCTTGAATCACATCTAGTGAAGCATTGCATCTAGTAAATTCTGGGTCACATTCGGGAAATGCAGTCGCATTAGGTAAAGGCAATCATATTCAAGGAAAATAGGATCACATTTTGTTGTTTGACTTGGATTTTTCTTGTTTAACCACTAATCTTTTCATCTGGTTTTTCTCTATTTGTTAAACAGCCTAATATTTGTTTACAGATTGCTGTCTTAACCCCTTTTTTTCTCAAAAAGGATGGAAAAGGGATTGTTAACTTGAGCTTTGAAATTTTTCATACATTAACTTGTTCTTAAATTCTTCAAAGTTTCAAATTAAAACACATTTTTCTAGTCATTTGTTAAATCAGTCAGATGATTATGCTCTTTTCCTTCAAGGAAAATTAGAAAATCAAAAGTTGATTTAAAACTTGAGAGGAATTTGGAGTAAATGAAAAAGGCAAACAAACTCATTGTTTAATTCATTTTGGTAGAGTAATTGAACAAGGAAAACCATTAAACTTTGTGGGACTAATTGAACAAGATTCACCGTTTAAATTTCCCTTTGGATAAGTAATTGAACAACACAAGTCACCTAAATTTTGTGAAAAGAAAGAACTTCACTGTCTAAATTTAGGATTTGTAATTGAACAAGCAAAGCATTAAATATTGTGGCCAAAGAAAAAACAAAATTTTCTTTCTAGTACTTGTGTTTCATTAACTTAGGAATATATTAAATCAAACTTAAACTTGCTTTTCAGTCTCTCTAGAGGATTTTCTCTTCCTTCCAAGTGGGGGAATCAAAAACTCGATATGGGGGATTGAGTTGTGAGTGAAGTCATTTGAGGGAATGAACAAGTGATTAAAGTTTTTTGGGAGAAAATGGTATGGACTAGGAGAGTATTCTCTTCTTCTTTCAAAGAATCAGAAATCTAGAAATCCTAAGCTCGCCAATCCTTTCTATGCTTATTAAACATTAGAGGGCCTGCCGATTGAGGAAACAATCTCCCAGGAATGACCCAAGAAAGGACAAGTTTTACGCCAACCCTTCCAACTCACTATAAATAATTTCTTCCTCATAGGCCAAAGCCTTGGAAGACGGAGCCAGTTTTGTTCTTGGAATTTCGACATCATTCCTTGAACATGCTTGGGTATGTGTAGAGCGGAGCCGCTTGAATCTTTCTTGTGAGACTACACATATTTGAGTAGTCATAGGGCTATACACCTCAATTTTTCCTTGTGAAATTCTATGGGAGGCAGTTTTGAATGGATTGCCCCATCATAAACAATAATTTGTAGTCAAAACTATGCGATTCATCCCCGAAAGGGTGATAATCTTTGTGCAAGGAAAAAAGTAATTGCCCCAAGATACTCATCATTTCATGCCCTCACTTGCATTTGGAGTCAGATAATATGGTATCATAATGAGATCCATTGCATTCTTGGTGATAGCCATATTCTGATTAGCATTTGAGTGTGTACCTGAGTCTACGAGCAAAGATTTTCATCCTATGCTTAGACACTAGGGTTTAAGGATGTGTTTGTTCATTTTTAACAATGCAAAAATGCTTGATGTGTTTGAAAGCTCATATAAAAGATAAATAATTCAAACAAGCAACAAAATCCAATCCTCTGACTACATACTATATTTTTCACTCAGTGGAAAGCCTAAAAAACAACCTACTGTCAGACAAATTTGCATGAATTTCAAGACAAATCAGACAAAAACTTGATAGAACATCAGAGAGTCACCTTTCATCTATCCTAGCTTGCATCTAGTTGTGCAAAGTCACATTCAGAGTGTTAGCTCGCATATGGTCATTATTGTGTCACTTTCAGGGAGAAAGTTCGCATCCAGGATACCTAGGCTCACATCTGGTTTATCATAAGGTCACATCTGGAGTGTCACATTCAAAATAGTGAGCAGTTGCACACTTGTCTCTCAGAGAAAATCAGTTTATTTGGGTACCCTTTTGGCTCCTTAGTCTAACCTTGTTGCTTTTTCTGGTCTCTCTGTTTCTATTTAAATTTTTTTTTCAAGTCTACCTTGCATGTCATTTTGGGTTCTTATAATTTGTCTCAAAACATGTGGTCTATTCACTCTCAAAAACAACTTGATTCCCACATCATTATCAGGGCATTCTAACCCTTTGAAGTTGGAGTCATTTACTTCCATCCAACAAACAAACAATCCTTTACATCTTAGATACACTTGAATAATTTAAGACCCTAATTGACATTATTGGGAAACTTTGGACATAGTTGAGATATAGATTCATGGTTAACACAAGAAGTAACAAGTATCTTGCTAACACATCAGAAGTACCTCCTAAATTGCTATATTTTCAAAAAGGAGAAACATCTCGCAATCCTCTATTTGACACAGAATCACTTGCACCCGCAATGGAAGCTCCTAGAAATGAATGGGCTACAACCTTTGAGGAATATAACAATAACATGAACTGAAGACAAGAAGACGATAGTAGTGAGGAGGAAATTCACATCAATCATCCTTTGTTTGACTCAGAAAGTGATGGAGACATACCCGAGGAAGAGTACAATAGACTCAAGCCAAGTAGGAAATTCCAAAGAACATTGGAAAAGATAATTGGTGAAGACAAAGAAAAATAATTTCTACATCTAGCATCCATTGGAGTGAAGCTACCTAAAGATTATGATGTAGAAATACTAAAGGAAAAAGAGATACCAACCCCTATCTCTATTCTCACCAAGCAACTAACCTTGATGCAAGTTGAACTTGCAACACTCAAACAAGAGAAGGTTAAACCAAAAACAAAATACTATTTGGACTCTATTTGTCCATTTCCTTTTGATAAGAGTATTAACATGGTTCCATTTCCTCCCAACATGGCAAGGCCTAAATATGACAAGTATAAGGGAGAGACTGATCCACATGACCATGTGAGAGAGTTTTATGCTCTAGGCATAGAGTATATGCATGAACCAACATACCTAATGAGGCTATTCTGGGAAGTCTAGGCGGAAATGCTATGGAGTGGTTCTCCAAACTCACACCTATTGTGAAAATTTTTGAGGAGTTGATACAACGTTTTTTCCAACGCTACTCCTACAATATACAACATGATGTAACCATGATGGATTTATGTAATACAAAACAAAGAACTGGTGAATCCTTTACAGTCTTTTTACAAAGGTGGAGGAAAATATTTTCAAGGTATTCAAGAGCTATTCCTGAATCAGAAAAGATGGATATCTTCATAAACAACTTGATACCTGAATTAAAATATGCCTTGGAAATGCAAGATTCACCTAGGTTTGATAGGATGATAAAAAATGCCATCCGTATTGAAGATGTCATGGTTAAGAAAGGAGAAATACTCTTCAAAGTGATAATGAATCTACCAACCACAACAACAAGCCTAAATGGTGAAAAAAAAACAAGAATGTTGTTAATGATGAAGTGGTAGATGCACCTAATGTTCCTCCTAAACCAGCAGTGTTCAACTTGACGAACAACATGCAATAAAACAAGGAAGCTAAGGTAACAACCATAATACGTAAAATAAACAATGACAAAAACAAGAGTATACCTTGGACTTCTAAACCTCAATGAACATTTACTCCTTTGGGTGAACCTCTTGATACTATTTTGAAGAAACTCTTGGACAACAAAGTTCTTACAATTCCCGATTCAAAACCATGGGAACCTGAGGTCAAACCGAAATGGTGGGATGATAACTCCTATTGTTTCTTTCACAAGAACAAAGGACATAAGACCAATAATTGTGTGAAGCTTAAACATGTTATACAAGACCTTATTGAAGGAGGAAAGATCAAAGTGGAAGGACACACCACTAATAAAGACCATACAACATTCAAAAAAACATTTCCTAATTATGAGAAAGGGGAAGCTTCTAAAGGAAATCAAGTGAACTATACCTACTCCAATAATGATAATGTGATCAACATGTTGGACATAAAATATGAATCAATCAATGTGATCACTATTAAAGGTGTAAAAGACACATCTAAATAATCAAATGCAGTGACTCGAAGTCAAGCACAAGTCACAATCACAGGAGCTAGACCCTCATCAAAACTAGAAACATCTTCCAAGGTACCTATTGTCACTATTCCCAAACCAATAGCAAGACAAATAGTTACCATTCTGGCAGCAAACTATGACTTAGTGGATCAATTGCAACGAACCTCTACTCAAATTTCTATCTTTGAGTTACTTAAAATCTCCTCAGTGCATAGGGAAGTCCTTGAACAAGCCTTACATTCTACAAATGTACTGAAATACATTATGTAAACAAGTTCTAAGCAATGGTTAATCATATCTCATCACCACACTATCTTTCCTTTTCAGAAGAAGATGACAAGGCATTGACACATCCGTATAACCAACCCTTACACATTGAAGTCCTAATTCACAAATCTTGTGTTAGATGGGTATTGATAGATGGAGGTGCAGGGTTGAACATTTGTACTCTCAATTAGATAAAGAAGTTGGGACTTTCAGAACAAACCATTGACTCAAGAAGTAAGATACCTATCAAAGCTTACGATGAAGAAGAAAGATCCTCTAAAGGTCTCATTGTTCTACCAATCAGAATTGGACCAGTTGAAAGAAATGTGATATGTCAAGTTCTAGATATACCCTTAGCTTACAAAATACTGTTAGGGAGACCTTGGATCCATGAAATGCAAGTGGTTCCCTCTACTTACCACCAGTGTATCAAATTCCCGCATAATGGGGTGGAAGTAACAATTCCTGCAGATGCCAGTTACATTTGTAATAATGTTAAAGTAGATAGTATGGTTCCTCATAACAAGGAAGTTCCAAAAGATGATATACCTGAAACTACTAAAGACATGGTTATGAGAAGCTTTGGAAAGATCTTAAAACTTGAAGAAACTAGTATGGGAGAATACAAGCTAGACATGACCCCGTCATTGACAAAACTTCCAATATCTCCAAGATCTTATGACAAACCTTCCTCGTCTTTCACACCTATTACATTAAAAGAACCAGAAATTCACAAAGAAACTGGTATGGTCAAAGCATCTACCTCCAAAGAGGATGAAAAAGAAGAAAAAGAAGTCTTGGCTTGGCTTTACAAAGGAGAACCAAAAGAAAATGAGGTAAAACATGTGGAGATATCCCCAGAAAAGTATGGTAAAGGATATGACCTTCTCAAACAAATGGGATATAAAGGAAAAGGACCTTTAGGAGATAAAGGAAAGGGACTTGTTGAACCTATACACATGGAATTCAGAAATACCAAAGATAAAATAGGAATAGGTTTCAACAATAAATCTGAAAACCCTACTTCAAGAGATGGTCCAATCTTTGATGAAGGAAGTGATGAAGAAGAAGAAATAGAACTAGAACAATGGACCTATGATAGATTATTACATATTGGTACATAGTATCCCAAATATCAAGGAGAAATATATGTACCTAGCTTTGAGACACCACAAGACACTCATGTTCCTTTATTGACACAAGCTACTATTCAAGAAGTAGAGGAAACAATAGGAGACACTCCAGAAGTTCCATTGATAGAAACAACTACTGAAGCAACACCCCAAAAAAAATATGTACATCCTAACTAGGGGTAGTTGGTCACAATTTCACACATCCTAGATTTACCACACTTTGATCTACAAGTGGCTAATAGGGTACATCAGGTAACTATTGCCAAGTTTCTAAACAGATCAGATGATGAAATAATAGACTCACATGATTATGAATGGGATGTCCTATCTGATTCTACCATGGACATTGAAGTAGACATGATCCATAAATTTGCACCGATGTTTCAAAGATGAGAGATTTATAACACTTCCCCTAACATTTTTGTTGTTCCAGAGTCAGATGAGATACCATTGCCTAGAATTATTGATGGTGAAACTAGTCTTTTACTAGGTCTAGAGGATATTATGAGAATACAAGCAATGAGTTCTATTTTGGTGAGAGAAGAAGAAGAACACTCAAGTGATGAGTTGCTAGAGTTAGGTCTACATATTACTAACAATGACCTTATTAATGACGATTTAACTGTTGATGATCTAAACATTGTAGAAATTGACTTAACAGAACATGTCTTGTCAATTAATAGTTTTGACGCTGATGCAATGTTGTCCTCACTAAACTCTGATTCATTATCCTTGATAGACCCTGACCTAATTGATTGGGATAATTTAGACCCTACACCTATCATGAGCTTTCCTAATGACTATACTTTGGCTTGCTACCTAAATTCTTGTGAACCCTATCCCTCTTCCACTAATGCAAGGAGCGTGAATGTGATAGAGGAGGATATCAAGTTTATTAGTCACAAAATGAAAAATAAAAAAGAAGAAAAGAGATAATGGTGAAAACCACGTTGTGGAAGTGTCAGATTCTAAAAAAGTAAAAATAAAAGATGTATCTGATGGTGAAAACCTCCCAGAGGTGCCAAAAGATGAGATTCTTGATATCCTCCTTGAGCGCTTTCAAGAAAGATCTTCAATTCTGATAGAACCAACACAAACAGTTAATTTGGGAATAGATGAAGTTCCTCAATTTGTTCACTTAGCACAATCCTTATCAGAAGAGGAGAAGATACAATTCACTGAGTTCCTGAAAGAGAAAAAGATTAACTTTGCATGGTCTTACACATATATGCTTGGACTAGATCCTGAATTAATAATGCATCATTTATCTATAGCTCCTGGGGTCAAACCCATGAAATAGAAACTAAGAAATATGCATCCTCATGTTGCATTAGTGATAAAAGTAGAGCTAGAAAAATTACTGAAAGCTGGATTCATAAGAGTCATCTCTTATGTAGGATGGATTTCTAATGTGGTTTTGTTGACGGGGGTTTGTGACCGGGTCCGCCAACAGAAGTAAGTTGTCACCGGGTACCGGGGTACCGACCAACTTTGCCTGTAAAGGTTATCCAGAGAAATAAGATTCTCCAAGCCTTCAAGCACATGAGAGTCGGGTCTCGACAATGTGGGAGCTAAGTTGGGCGTTGTGACTATTTTGTTCAGGGGGATAGCTGGTTATCTCAGCTCATCTTCTCCGGGGATTTAGGTAAGGGTCTCCTGCAAGCATTCATTAGTTACCAAATAAACTTCAAAAGATATGTCAGGGTTAGAAGTATTCCATCTATCTATAGTCATGCGAATACATTTAAAACATCAACCAAGCTCTAACATGCTACACTAAAATAATGAATGCACACACAACCATCGGTTCATACATATTCAATAGCGAGGGGAAAAGAAGGTCGTTAATCTACTTAATACATTAGAGCAAGGGACATAAGAAACATACAACATGAAAAGTATTAAGTCATAGATTGAGAGACCAACAACAACATTTCCATAATCTTTCTTTCTTCATTATTGGTGTTCCAGCATCACTGGTGAGTACATCAACTCTAGGGGAGCATATGTCTACTGAAATCTTCTGAAGACTAAGGAGCATTGAGCTCTGCAACTACTAGAAATGAAAACTGAAAATGCTATAGCTATGGACTGCAAAATGATCAATTTTTTCGACCATTGGAATGAGGTCAGACTTACTATTTATACACAAGCTTTCCCAAAAAATAACCTAATTTACTTTATACTCAACCATTAAAATACAATTTTCAGTGGTCGGTACTACCTGCACCACACTACAATAACCTCGAGAAGAGCAGAGGTCTAACATGTCAAAAGAATGAGACAAGAAAGGAGGTATGGAAGAATCAGCCTTGAGAAGAGAGCCAGAGGGAAAATAGAAGAAATCTGATCCCCTGGGGTCCTAGGCAACATGCCTCATTGATGGAAAAGTGGCTCACTATCTTCTATGTGCCAGGTGCTATGTTGGAGCGACGCCTTGGGAAGACCACCTGCCTCGAGCCAACGTGCCCTGCTAGAGTCACCTACTTATCTAACATCCTTATTAATTGCCTGATGATGACCGATTGAATTTGGAGAACCTGGATGCGGGTCATCAAATGAATACAAAACTGTGGATCTGGAACTCCAGGATCCGGGGACTTATGCCCCAAGAATGATGAATACAAGAATGTGTTGTTGGTGAAAATCTCTGGACTCCAAAGGACCCTATTGTTCCTTATTATTATTGAATGTCTCTAAGAGCTGAGCGATTCCATATTCATTGATGTCTTTTAGGTTTTCCCAATGATATTTAGCCGCCTCCACCTGCTCAGCCAGATTTGGAGTCTTTGCCTTGAATTTTGTAGCCATCTTTGCCGCATCATGTCCCCAGAGCACCATGTGAGATATTTGCGACATTGCTGCTCTATCGATGGCCTCTAGGGACTAGAATTGAGCCTCCATCATCTCATCAAACTTGCCTATGAAATACTCCTCCAGAGTACATGTCTCAGTACTAAAGGGATCCACCTCTGAGACCCTGTTAATGAATGCCTTGTATAAATTCAAAGAATAGTCAATCTCTTGCACTTGTCCTACAAGGACCCTACCAGTTGCTTGGTTATCTCCAATGTGAGATCAAGTCTGGAGTGCTGGGTCCAGACAAAATTGAAGGATTCCTCTCCCAAAAATATAGCCTTGGAGACAATTTCCTCTCTGATGCTTATGATTTCTCCTCTGGATCACCTGTATTGACCACCTTAGTGGCATTTGTGTCATCTGCCCTGGTGTCCATGTCTTTAGCAGTGTTATGTTCAATGTCAGCATCTCCAGGGTTATCCCCCTCACTTTGTCGCTGCAGTGGTTCTGTTTCGGTATTGTCCACCAGGATGTTCTCCTCCATTGGAACATTTTTAGGAGGTGGCATAAGTACCCAGCCAAGATTCAGTGTTTGGGCTGCCATAATTACCTCACTAAATGTTGCTTTCTTTGGGGTGGGAGGGGGCGTCTAGAATATGGCTATCAAGATTACGGTTGCTCCCATAGGTTTAGTTTTCTCAGGCGATGTCGATGGCTCATTCTGTGTTTGCCTTCCCTCTACGGTGTCATTCTCTTGAACCTATATCTCTAGGATATCAAAGACATTTACTTGTTCTTTCTATTCTTCTTATTCTACCTGAACCTCCTCAATGTGATAGCTTCCTTCTCTAGGGTTTCCTTTTCGAGAGGGGTCACCACTTCCTCTTGGGAAGTGATCTCTTTAACTGCCTTCATGATCTCCCCTTGTAAATTTACTAGCTCATCCATCCCAAACATGTCATCAAACTCATCATGTGTAGGGGAGGTCTTTGGGGAATTCTCGGGCTGATTGTCCAGCTCTAGGGAGTCTGATGAGACAATCTGTATTTCAGGGATGTTGGGCATCCCAAGATCTGGCTCCACCTTTGGTTGAGGATTAGCTTTCTTTTTCTTCCTCCTTGTCACCAATGGGGGCTCTGCATCTAGTATGGCCACCATCTCTTCCTCTGCCCTGGTCCCTGTTGCTCGGACCATTAATGTTGCAAGTGATGGGGAAGTGAGAGGGTGGACAGGTCTGGTCATAATGGTCGGAGTGGCCAACCGAGTGATTAACTTGTCTTTCATCTACTAGGAGGCTGCCAGTGTTTGTTGCATTTTATCCACTATGGGAGTGGCTGCTGGGACCTGGGACGAAGTCCCTCCCTTCCTTTTTCCTCTGTCCTTGCCCTGCGAAGAGTTTCTGGCTCCGGAAGTTGAACCCCATAGGAATGGGCCAACTTTACATGTACTCTTCAGTCATGCCTTCTTGAAATAGGCATGACTGTGTTTGATATGTTGTGAGTGAGGTCCTCTATTGTTGGGCCCTCCTGCGCATCCCAATTCACAGAAGGAAGGGCTATTTATCCACTCCTTTTTCTTTGTATTGTGGGTCTTCTGTGGACCTAGTATCTGAGAATTCATTCGGGAACTTCTGAAGCTTGAGCTTCTTCATCATCCCCATTTTCATCCAGATGAAATGCTAGCCCCAGACGTCAAATTCATCCTGGAAATTCTCCCAAAAATCTTCCATGTGATGCTCATGTGGGGGAGCTACACGGGGTAGTGCTAAGGCAATTTTGCCCAGCATATCAAAATTCTTATGCTCCAGATAGAATTCCATCAGCCCAAGACTCTTGAGCTCATTGTCGACCTCCTTGGCAACTACCAAATTGCAAGTATAATTCCTACAAGTGATTGGGAATGGAATGTTTGTAACCTTCTTCACCGTGAAGAGGACATGCATCTCTAAGATCTACTGACAGTATTCCAAAAGAATAATCTTATTCCCACAGTGTTTGGGAAATAAGTAGGGTTTCCTAGAGAAGTCAGTCACTTGAATGTATGTATGTTGCTGGTATTGAATGTAATAGAAGCCATAAGAGCCGACCAAGTCCATTACCTCCTTGGAGATCCGGTATCTGACGTCTCGAGTAGGTGCGAGGAGGTTGTAGTAGATGAAGGCGTCATTCACACGACAGAAGCTGAGAAAACTAGCCTCCCACTGGATCTGTGGGAAATAATCCTAGGGAGAATTTTGGCCTAGGCCAATCCCAAGTACACCCTCTGTTAATAACCCATTTGTGATGGGGTGTTGTTGTGATAGAGCCCACAAAACATAGGACGTCATGTAAAACTTGGAAGACTTGGCGACCTGGAGGAGTTGGGAGTCCACATGATTGGTGATGATTGTGGCCCAGTCAAAGTTTTGCTCACGATAAGAGATGCCAAGCAGGAAATAATACATCTATGCTGAGAATTCCTGGGCATGGGATTGTCTGAAGACCCTACTCAGTGCAATAATCCCCATTTGTATGCTTTCTCTGAATTTGGTCTAGGGGATTTCAAGCTTCATCTTCTTGAAGTCTTTTCTTGGCACTCTGAGCCTTTTGTTGTTAAGATACTGCTGGGCCATGTGTTCCAACTTCTAAAATTACTCTAAGGCCAAGGCCCAGGTGAGGATGGCTACATCATCAAATTAGGGAATTCCCAACCCTGATTGAAAAGTTATGGCATCCAGAGACACTATAGGGGTTGGGTATCCAATTAGGACTGGGGAAGTAAGCATGACTGCGTGGACAACTATATTGTTGTGTCCTGCAAGAGTGAGAATAAGATTTGGGGATTGCAGGGAGCAAGGGAAACAAGCAACTTTGAGAATCCTAGAATTACCTACGTTGATGGCCAATGGATCCCCGACCGTCCGTTGTATGAAAATTATTTTCACTAGGGCCTCCATTTTAGCCCATGCTCTGACACTGGTGTCAGTGGTCAACTGGATCCTTGAATCAACCTTCAAACGTAGGATTTACTCTCCCTTTTAGTACTTCATTATGAGTGGGATTTTCTCTAAGACCTTCTCAGCCTTTGTTTTGGCAGCCGCGCTGGTCGAAGTGGTGGGGAGGTCTGGACTCCTTGGTGGAGATGACGCAGAAGCCTCAGAAATGATTGATGAGATTGGTATTTTGATATCCTACAAGACAAGATGAACATTAGTATATATATAAAACATGGTATTATTCCACACCCTAGAGATCTTACCATCACATCGCACTTGTTCTTGAAAGAATTGTTAGTTCGCGTCAAACCCCTGGAAGAAATACATAGAATGAAAGAATTTTAAGAATGAGCTCTTTCTAGAACTTCAGGGATTTTTAGCTTGTACGAGAAATGAAACAAAGGCCAACTAGAGACCTGGGACCTGGAGTCTGGAAAACCAATCGTTAAGTGACATGGCTGAAATGCTAGCTATACTACGTTGACGTGGGTGTCACATGGCCATGCAGTAAATGGGAGTTATGGCATTAACGTTGACAATTGTTCAAACACGCGCGGAGTGAATGACAGTTGGGCTAGTTTTGAATACTTGCATGGGAAATTAATCTGCCATAAAGACTGACTCAACAGAGGAGAGAGAAAACTACCATGGCTCAAACCAGTAAGGTGTCGAGTCTGAGTCAGGCAGTTTTGGCTGAGAGGGGGAGATTGACAAAATTGGGAAGACACGAAAGGGCACGGTGAGCTCGACATAGGAAAAGAAGGATACACATGGGATATACATCAAAAGTATAGAGGGATAAGACATATATACATGACTATACAACATTATACACAAAAATTTACATAATGTGCAAAATATACACAGTTAGTTAACTTATAGTTGCATAAAGGGCAGACAACCCTCTGGCAGTGTCAATCCACCAACGAGAGGTGACAAAAGATGAAACCGGGGATGGAAATGAAAGCAAAATAGAAAGGAAACAAAACAAAAAAAAAACAGGCAAAAACCAGAAAACTGGAAACTAGAGAAAGAAAAGCTGAAAGCCTACCTGGAAATGTGGAAGGTGTGGGAAAGACAAGAATGGGAGGTGCTCTGCAACAAGCTCACCTTCAAACCACCACAAAAAATCACTCTGCAAATCACTGATAATTAACCACTAAGCACAGGGAGCAAAATTTGTTTAGATTTCCTTAATCGCCTTAAAATCGCTCTGAATGCTCTAAGTGTTTGATCGTGGTAAATGTGAAAATGATAGGTAACTTCTATTTATACCCTTAGGGTAAAAATAGGTTGTCTTTCTTTCCACAAAATCTGGAGAAAGCAAACCTCCAGACTTTGAGATCGGGGATTCCATCTGACCATATCTTCTCACGAAAGAAGACGCAATGGAAGATAATTTCAGAGTCTGGAATCCGGCTCTGGAAAGAACAAACAAACTTTGGGACTGGGTCTCGGAGACACAAGAAAGCCAAATAAAAAGAAGGACAACCCTCCCGGTAGAAAATCTCAAAGGGAAAACAAAGAAAACAAGGGAAGAGCAAAATTGAAAAAGGGGGACCCAACATTTTGCCTACAAAATGTAGGGACTGGTATGCAGGGCATAATAGGTTCCAGTATCCAAAATAGATAAATCTATTAGGATTTGTACTGCCTTTAAAGACTTAAACAAATCATGTCCTAAAGATGATTTTCCACTGCCAAACATTGATATGATCATAGATCTTACATCAGGCTATCAAATATACTCATTAATGGATGGTTTCTCGGGCTATAACCAGATCAAAATTGCTCTTGAAGACCAAGAAAAGACTGCATTCACATGCACATGGGGAAATTTATGCTGGAACGTTATTCCATTTGGATTAAAGAATGCAGGCACTACTTACCAAAGAGCCATGACTACCATATTCCATAACATGATACATAAAAACATGGAGGATTACGTGGACGATACCTTAGAAAATAAAAAAATAAGGACTACTCATATTGAAGACTTGTGGAAGATATTAGATCACATGGAACAGTTCTAACTCATGCTTAATACAAAGAAATGCGCCTTTGGAGTTCAATTAGGAAAGCTATTAGGGTTTATAGTATCAAAAAAAGGAATTGAGGTTGACCTTGAAAAAGTCAAATTTATACTAGAAATGACTCCTCCATGCAACATTGGTCAAATGAGGACATTACAAGGAAGAATCTAGTCAATCAGGAGGTTCATGCCACAACTTGCAGACAGAGCACAAACTTTCACTAAATTTATACATAAGGGTGTTACCTTCAAATGGGACAAACATTGTGAAAATAAATTCAAGGAACTAAAAGAGTACTTGGCTACTCCTCCCATTCTTAAGACACCTATTCATGGAAAGCCATTAATCCTATACATTTCAGCTATGGCTACATCGCTGGGAGTATTGCTGGCTCAAGAAGATGAAACTAAAAAAGAAAGAGCAATCTACTATATCAGCAAAACACTAGTATCTTATGAACTCAATTACAACATAATTGAAAAATCTTGCTTGGCAGTTGTCTTTACATCACATAAATTGAGACATTATATGCTATCACATACAATAAAACTCATTGCAAACATAGATCCTCTAAAATATCTCTTAAGCAAGACAACATTAACAGGAAGGCTAGCAAAGTGGGTCCTGATTCTGAGTGAATTTCATATTGAGTATATGGACAGAAGGGCTATTAAAGGACAAGTCCTCGCTGATCAATTAGCTAATTCACCCTTGCAAGATGATGCACCTTTGGTAATTGAATTTCCCGATGAGACTATAATGCATTTAACTAAGCATCTATGGAAGATGTACTTTGATGGTTATTTCACACAACAAGGCTTTGGAGTAGGAGTTCTACTCGTCACTCCTCAAGGCTACAAGATCCCGAAGGCATACAAATTGATGTTTCCATGCACCAATAACATTTCTGAATATGAAGCCTTAGTGAATGGTCTTAAATTGGCTATGAAATGGAAAATAATAGAGTTACATGTGTATGGTGACTCTCAACTTATTATTAATCAAGTAAATGGAGACTATTAGACAAAAGATGAAAATTTGATGCCATATAAGAAATTGGTTGAAGACTTGAAAAAGTACTTTGTCTTCATCACATTCCAACAAATACCAATAACAGAAAATAGAGCTACAGATGCTATGGCTACGCCGACATCCATGTTACAACTAGAAGAACATCAATTCCTCTATGACTTCTTGGTGGAAGAACTATCCTACCCAGCTTTTGCTACCCCTGAGTACCAAATAATTTATGCCTTGAATGCCCAAGACCAATCTCGGTATGCCAAACTTATTTCCTATCTAACCGACCAAACTTTACCCAATGGTTTATCAAGGAATGAAAAATGAGCCTTAATTATGACAACATCGCGTTATGTCCTCATTACTAATAATTTATATAGATGAGGTATCGACGATACACTTCTTAGATGTTTAGAACAAGAAGAGTCAGAATGCACATTAAAAGAGGTTCACGATGGTGTATGTGGATCACATGCGAATGACTTTTCACTAGCTAAGAAACTACTAAGAGTAGGCTATTACTGGCCTACAATGGAAAAATATGTTGTTCTATTTTCAAAGACATGTCATAAATGCCAAACACATGGAAATATCATCCATGCTCCTACTAGAGAACTCATACCATTTATAACACATTGGTCATTTCAACAATGGGCCTTTGATTTGGTTGGAAAAATATATCCTACTTCATCAAGTGGACATAAGTACATCACTATGACCACTGAGTATTTCACTAAGTGGGTCAAAGCCGTTCCACTGATCAAAGCCACTAGAAAATAGGTGGCTATGTTTATCTTGAACTACATTATCTGTAGATATGGGATACCCTCTTCATTTGTAACAGATAATGGGGGCCAATTTAAAAACCAAGATCAAAGACCTTTGCACACAGTTTCACATGACTCAACATTTATCCTCAATCTATTATCCTCAAGGTAATGGGCAAGCTGAGGCATCTAACAAGAACATTCTCAAAATCCTACATAGAACTGTGAGTAAGTCTGGCAGAGACTGACATTTACAATTAAATCCAGCACTTTGGGCCTACAGAACAAGTATCATAACACCAACTGGAGCCACACCATTTTCTCTAGTCTATGACGCTGAGGTAGTACTACCTATTGAGGTTGAAATACCATCTTTGTGGTTATCTTTACAAGGTCTTGTCACTGATGAACAATACCGCATTGATAGGGTAAATTCTTTAGACTTACTTGATGAACGCAGGAAACAAGTGTTCGATTATTTAAAAGTGTACCAAAAATGCATGTCACAAGGGTACAATAAAAAGGTCAAACCATGACACTTTCAAGTGGGGGATCTTGTTCTAAAAGAGAATCCTAAAAATCAGCCTAACAGAGAACAGAAAGGAAAGTTTGAACCAAACTGGCTGGGACCTTATGTCATTAATGCAACTTTTGGGACTGGATCTTATCAATTACCTACACCTAAGGGAGATGTTATCCCTGATCCCATTAATACTCTACATTTGAAGTGGTTCTACACTTGATTTCTAGCTAGCAGAGCCTATGTAGTGAAAATCTCAGAAAATGCCAAAAAAATTAGAAAATTGATCCTGAAGAAACTCAAAAATAGTGGAAAAAGTATTGAAAAAGGTATCCTTGGTGAAAACCTGGCAAAAAGGCACCTTGATACTACAAAAAAAATTTAAAAATTTAAAATATAAAAAAAATTGAAAAAGAGAAAAGTGCCTTGATGAAAATCTGGCAAACATGCATCTTGGTAGCTAAAATAAAAAGCTTTGCTGAGTGGTGAAAACCTGGCAAACAGGCGTCACTCAAATTCTATGCTCTATCTATCAATGCATCAATGACACTAAACCTTCATATTTTCACCTGTGATATTTGGTGACTCTGATTCATTACAAATATCCTATCCTTGCTTGGGATTTCTCTTCATTTGCGTCTTAGGAATAGTCATTCTGCATTGGGGGCATCTTTTCTAGCATGGTCAGTTCACGTCTGCTAGGTTGTCCTAAGCATCTTGTCTAGGATGGTTTGCCTATCAAAATAGTATTTCTCAATAATTTCACTTAAATGTCACTATCACAAACAAAGGTGTTTCTTCAACACCACCTACCTGTAATGGACACCACACTAGTGTTTCTCAACACTTTAATCCAGCACTTAGACAAACTAGTGTTTCTCAACACTTTAATAAAAAACAACCCAGTGTTTATCAACACTTTTAATCAACCAATGTTCCTAAACACTACATTTGATTGCAATTATTGACAAAGTTAATCTCGCATATACTCAAACATCAAAACATATTGCTTAAATTCCGAATTCTAATTGATGAATCTCTATTGTGCTTGACAAATGAATCGACAATATTTTTCAATACTACTTAAACACATAGTTTGATCTTGGTTTGATTATGACTCTTTAATGTTCCCATGATGTTTCATACTAGGGGCATCTAAGCAGTTATATATTTTCTTTGATTTATTCTCAATTGGTGATTGTTATGTCTTTCGAGTTACTCCATGACGTCTATTCAAAGACAAAGAGTTGCAAGGATAGGGGGCATAACATTTTCTTGGTGTTCTGGGTATGGTGATTGTTCCAAATGATCCTATAAATTTCACCTAACTTGGATGTTTATGGTAAGAGCTACCAACATGAATGGATAGCCACATATATCTCGATCCTTGTTATGTGTAAACTACGGTGAGGTTGAAACAATTTCCTTGTCTGTTTTCTAAATCAGATTCTCACTAAGGTGTACGCTACATGATGTACCCAAGGATATGAATTTTCAAGGTCATTACAGGTAACGTATCTTACATTACACTTGAACATAAACTGATTATTAAAAGTAAAAGGAGATAACTAACTTGTCATCCTCTTTTCTTTTCCTTGACGCCTAAGATTATTTCTGACATTGCATTCAATATACATAGTATTCATACTTTCATGATACTAGTGGGTATTAGTGACAATTGTACTATCAGGTGATGTCCGTTACAAAAATGCCCAATGATGATATAATACTACAATGTATACAAAATCAGTGACATCCCTAAGAGTCTACATGTAGTTGCATTTAGAGATTGCACGGTTCATTTAAAAAAAAGAGAACATCATAAAAAGGACTTGAGCTTAAAATGATTTCTTAATTCATCTGAAATCCAAGTTAATTACATACATCAATATTAATGAAATTAATGTCGTTGCATATCCATGACATACATTATGCATTCATAAATGAGAACGAGAAAAAACAAAAAGAAAGCATTTAAATAATTTCATTTTATTTCTACATCCTAAGTGCATCCATACATTTATTTGCATAAAGAAAAATTCAAAAACACTCATTTTGCATATTCTTTTAGTATCATATAAAACACATTTATATCAATAAATAAATCACAAGCATAATTGATGTCATCACATATCTAATCTAACTCATCAAGAGACCAAGATAATCATGACATGTGCATCAAATCTACAAACATCCATCAAAGCAAGAGAACTCATGAACATACCACACCTCAAGATCAACTATCTAAGATATATCAGATATGGATTAGATCAAAAATATGGAACTGTCTACAAAAAGAGTATCAGAGTATCCAGTGAATCAAATATACATGTATAACTATCATCATACAAAAGAATGATCTCAGAAGGATCCAGATATACAATATGATCTCCAAAATATGAAAAAATGCAATATCAGGACTGAATGCCACCCTCTCCCTGATTTGGAGGAGGAGGAGGTGGAACAAATGGAGCTGGTGGAGGCATGGCCCCCTCAGACTGCTGAGCCAAGCATGAAAAATATAGTGCTCTATGGCCCTCTGGAACTGTAGCATGATATAAACCAAAATAGTAAGCTGCTCTCTACCCCTAATGAGTAGCTATCCAATCCTGAGTGTCTCTCTTTGCCCTGAGGATATCACCCTGCCTATCTCTCTCTACTTTAAGTTGCTCAAGATGTGTATCTCTATCTGCAAGTAATGCTTCCAAAGTCATGATTTGCGCTCTGAGCTGCTCTCGCTCATGCTCACACTAAGACAATGCATCTTCATCTCTGCCTAAATCTCATCCAAATGACATGTCCTGTGATCTATCCTATGGCCTATCCTACTGAGCGTCTTGTTGACATTGCCTCTATCTCTACTAATCTCTGGTCAAAAGTGAACTTGGATCCCACTAGGGAGCAACAAATCTGAAGTGAGTCCACCTCCCACTACCACTGGCGCTCTCTCCACCACCCACCGCACCTCCACCCCTATCATCAGCATCATCTTGATCATCCGGACCCTGTCCCCTATTAGGAGGAGGGTGCCTAGCATCTCTCCCATGTCTCCCACCATCCCTACCTCCATCTCTACCCAGAGCTCCTCTCTCTCTTTCTCTGTGCTCCCTCTCAGCCTCAGATAGGACAATTGTCAGTGGGATCATAATCTAGTGGATCCTCAATACGTGGAATGGACTCATCAGGCGTAGTGAACCATGGAAATGGACACTATAGCATCTGAGCATGTAAACCATCTGAACAACCTGCATCTACTACCTCAGGCTGAAGATCCCAAGGTACTACTACCATCTCTTGAATATCTCTCTGAGCAGTCTCATAACCCATCTATAGACCCCACAGTGGTGTCTCATCTCAGATATGTGCATATATAGATGTATTCTGGCACCTACCCTACATCTAGCCATACTACCTCAATACACGTGTCACTAAGAATCTCTCAATGATATATCTGGTCCTACCAATCAGGTACCTGCTCTGAAAATAATAAGGCATCTGACACCTATCTGATAACCACTCTTCACAATAAAGGTAGGGTTGCTACACTAATATAGTCATATCATCTAGAAGATGATGCTAATACTCCACCTTGCCTAGATGGGGCTATTGTATCCTACCTGAGTACATATAGACATATGGCTTCTCTGCTAGGCGCTGCCTATCCATTATCGACCGTGTAATGGGGATATGCTCCCAGGTCTAGATCTATAATACCAAAATGCCTATAGTCATGCTCTGTGAATAATGGTACACTATCTCATGTAACTCTCTCTACATGTGAGCAAGTATGCAACTACCCCATGCAAATATCTGTCTCGACACAATCATCTACTTGAGCATGTCAACCCAACGGACCATGAATTTGTGCTGTTATTGGTCAAGCATAAGGACGCCTACAATCAAAATAGCTAAGTATATAGGAAGGCACTCATAGTGATCACACATATAGTCCCATGTCAGATACCAAAAAGTAATAGTATCATCATCAAAGAATCGTTGTGCTATAACAATCGATGAAGCATAGGTAGAATCAAACTACACCTCTCGACCAATAATGGGAACTACCAGAAATTGCCACACATCCTCTGGTGTAATGGTAATCTCACCAGTAGGTAGATGTAAGGTGTTGTGCTCTGAGTGCAACCTCTTGGCTAGAGAAGTCAACAACCCTCAATTCACCTTGATATCAGGTAAATCCCTCAAAGACAATAAACCAACACGGGCAACTAACTTTGCCTCATCATCAGTCAAAGACCTCGACAGAGCAAGAATACAATTGAGATATGGTCCTCGAAATGAAACTAGCTCAAAAGGAACCTATTAAATAGATAGTAATTACAGAAAAATTCAACATATGTGTTCTATCTAAGCAAGCTAAGCAGATACCCATCAGCTAAGTGCAGAAGAAAATAGTCAAAATGGGAAAATAAATAAGTTAAAAACTGGAAGCGACCCTATTTTTATGGGGTGAAATCCCTTTTGTGGGATGCGATCCCTGATTCTCAAGATGCGATGGGGCATCTGGGATGCGATTCTATTTTCACAGGAAGCAACATGGGATGCTGCATGCGACCTTGTTTCAACAGGGTTCAAAAATATTAAAAAACCTAAAAATTACTACAGCATGCGATACAAAACCGAAAATAGGGTGCGATCCTGCATTTACAAGATGCGACATGAGATTTTCAGTTAAAATAGGAAACAACATGGAATTTGTAGGATGTGACGCTAAATGGAGAAAATGATGCAAAAAGTAAATGGCTATAACTTGAGCAAAAATGCATAAAAATGAAAACTGGGAACTTGACAAGATAGGTTTTTGAGAACTTACTAGAGGTGGGTAGTCAGCTAGACACTGATGTTGATAACCAAGCTCAAAATGATACTTCTCCATGGGGACCACCATATTCTCTATAGAGCTCTTTGAATTACCAAGGTGAACTGTGAAAATGAATAGGTAAAAAGTGAATTTGGACCTATATATTTGACTTTTTGAGCTATTTAGGAGCTCCAGAACTTCTCCTAGACAACTGAAACTCATTTTTTTTTCTTTCTAATCAATCAGGAATGAAATAAAATGCATAGATGATGTTATCCATGGAACAGTACAATTTTTATGACAATTACCAAAAATGCAGAATTGCTCCATATGTTCCAAAAATGATTCACAAGCTCTACGCAATCAATTTTCTGGGTTCTATATCATCCAATTGTACACTATTCATCACAAATATTGGTTAGACATCATTTTATTAAACTCAAATCTCACTTTTTAACATGATTAACTTGGTAAAATTGTGTTTTCTCTAAACACACCTTTGTTTCTCCACTTCTTCAAAATTGATTCTTTCTCGATTCAATCGATCAATTCAAGTGATACATCATTCTACAGAGGGATTTATTCTTTTTCCTTTGATTTCGTTCCCAAGGGGGCATGATCACACTCAAATCAATCAAATTCTTGCTCAAAACAACATTAAAACAACTTCATAATAAAAAACTAAAGGCATGACAGTTCCTTGACTAAGTTAGGACTATTGGATTGAAGGCTTCGGTTCTTACAAGCTAGACATATTATGTCTAATTTTCTCAGATTCTTATTAAGCTCCTGGCAGCTTTGTACTGACCTTCATTCGATCAAGTTTGGAGTCAGTATTATCAATTTTTGGATGACAACCAAGTTCAGAATTGGTATCTTTAAGATATTTGCATATTGACCTTTGTTCAAACAAGTTCAAAGTCGATTCTATCAATTTAGTTCAATCAAGTGCGAGACTGATCTCATCAGAAATTTTGTTTGATCAAGTGCAAAATTCTCAAACTTTTTGAAGTCAACATCAAAAACTTTCTTTGAATCGATGTGCTGCTCATACATCTATTCAAAGAGGGGCAAATGTAATCACCCTAATTTGGTCTGCTCTGACCATAAACCCTATTTTCCCTAAGTGTGATCATACCCCTAATTATGTCAAGAAAATTCTTCAATTTATTGGCATAATTCATTAAATCAAATTTAATCTCCTAAGTGGTTTTAATCACTAAATCAAATTAATTGCCTTAGCCAATTAAATTAAATAAATCAAAACAATTGAATTAAATAAAAAACAATTCAATTCAATTAAAACACTTCTAAATATGGCTAAGGTAATTAATTAAAAAAGGAATTAAATAAAACCTCAAATTACATTCCTATTTACAAAAGGGAAAGTCAATTCTCTAACTAATGGGAGTGAAATCACTTGGATCACCTCACATGGATCACCAAAGGTTAGATCTCCACCTCTCTTCCACTTTCAATCTCAACCTCCCATTCACCTAATTCTTCTATAAATAGAATGAATTTTCAGCTCAATGGGCCCCTAATTTTAGAAGTAAACTTATGCTGCTAGTATTCTTAAGAGTCTTTATGCAATTTAGATCAAATCTCATTTGAATTGTTATAATCTTCAATTCTAGAGCTAAAATGAATAATTTCTTGAGCATTTAGGCTAGTTTCTTTAAATATTTCATTCTAAGTTGAATATGTCACTGATTAATGCATAATCTGAGGGAAATTATAGCATTATTCACACTCCTCTTAGATAGGAAGCAATAAGTCAATTTTAGTGTTCAATTTGATGGCTTATTCTTTGTTTTTGACTAATGTAATGACTTATTGAAGTGTTGTGTTGCAGCTTAAAGGAACCAAAAAATACACACACAGTAAGATTACCTGAGATGTGGATTCTGGGGAGTCTTCCCTATTCTAGAAGGATTTATGGGGCAATTATCCCCCATTAAATGGACATATCACCTCACACAAAATCATAGAAGTATTGATCAACCTTTGGGGGGAAAAATTAGGTAATTATGCAAGAATCTCATTGGGGGATCCAAACCTTGGATGGGCATGGAGGTCTTTAGAAGATACTACTCTCTCAGATGAGGAAAAAATGGAGTTGTCTGAATTACTAAAAACAAGGCAGATTGTCATTAAGAATAGACTAGATAAACTGATATTGGGAGAATCTAAAATAGGTTCATGCAAAGTCAAGGAAGTGTAGACCTTATGGAAAGACATATTGTCAATTAGTGTCAAAACACTTAGTCATCTAGTATTGACCAAGCCAACAAGCAGTATGCAAGCCCCGAGTGATTAGCATTGCCCGAGTGACCAGCATCACCCAAGTGATCAGTATGACCCAAGTGATTTGCAGTATTACCCGAGTGGCAGTTTATCACCCGAGTAAACTTCTAGACCCGAGTGACAGTTTGAAGCCGATTTTGCATATATTGTTAAATATCATTTTGTTTATTGCAAGACAACTTGTAGAGTTATTTGTTTGGATAAGATATATATATAAGATAGTTTGTTTTATCAAAAAATGTAAAAAAATAATATATGAATGGAATGAAATGTATGTATATGTATAAGTGTAAGACATGTGAATGACAATTTTATTAAAGAGAAAAAGTATTCAGGACAATAGAGTCTCATCTATCACATTCAGGTGATCAGTTATATTCAGAAGGATCTTATTCATCAATCATAGTTGCACAAAGGAGATCATCAACTGGTTCATTCTCATAGGTGGATCAACAAAATCCTTTAACAAGGTGGACCTAATAGTCCTTTCTCTAAATCTCTTAAAAGAGTTTCATTACTTATTGTATTGTACAAAATCCTTTAACAAGGTGGACCTAAAAATCCTTTCTATGCTCCTAACAGGGCAGGCCATCAGAAGTGGTCATTGTAAGCTCTACCAGGATAAATTTATACTGTAGTACTAAATCTTCTGGGTGTCATCCCCACCCTAGTTTTACTTTCTTTTGGAAGTTTTATGGGTAATCAAATATTGTGTTATGTGTTGTGTATGATTCTTTACTTTCAAGTTCTATGCATGCAAACAAAGAAGTTAATCTAATTGTAGATTAACTGGATTAAAGTTTATTGGTTCCCAATTCACCCCCCTCTTAGTCACTGGGTACATCATATATTTCCAAAAATTGGTATCAGAGTAGTGGTTCTCTTATCAGAAGTTTAACAACTTGAGAAAAGATCAGAGGCTATGGAAACATAAAAACTGGAGAAAGCCATTGAGAATGAAAAGATAGATCTTAAAGTGGCCATGGATTAGAGAAAGAAACTTAAGGAGCAGCTCTCTCTTTCCCTGAAAAGAAGAAAATAATTAGTAGTGTGGATGAATGAAAAGAAATATATAGAAGAAATAATTGAAGACTTTTGCAAAGACAAAAGTTCTAAAGAAGCTGATGTAGCAATTGAAGACTTACTTACAAAGAACCTCACTTTACATGAAGAAGTCAAAAATTTGAAAAGAGAATAGGAAATTCATTCAATCAGAATATGCGAAGTCATGGAACTAAAGAACAAAGTATAAAATGATAGAGATATAACACACAAAGATAAAAGACTTCTAAGTACAAGATTAGAATAAAAAGAAAATGAAATCCAACACTTGTCACTTCAGCAAGCTGATTTGGTGAGTCGACTCAATAATGCAACACAAAAAGTTGTCAATCTAAGGAAATAAAATAAAAGATTGTAGAATGATCTCAATAATGAAAAACAAACAAAAGAAAGTATGATGAATTCGTGAGTGAGCATGGATCAGGCAATAGAATTTAGACACCATGGATAGACTGGATTAGGTTGTACTAAACAAGGTGAATCTTCACAATAAGAAGCTCAAAAGAACAACAAGCCTACATGCAATCATTGTGGTAAGTTAGGGCATGCATCAAATAAATGTTGGAGAAATGGAATGTCAAAATTTAGTGGTAAATGCTACAGTTGCAACAAACATGGACATAGAGAAAGTGAATGCAAAGAGAAACCTAAGTTTGAAGGAAGATGCTACAAGTGTAACAAACAAGGTCATAGATCTTCCAAGTGCAGAACTAAGAAGTGTAATCTTGCTGAACAATTGGCCAAGGAAATTTTTGGTTGGGATTACAACACATGGTATAGATATTGTCATTGTGGTGAACATGGGCACATAGGTAAAAATTTTATGAAGACCCACTTCAGAAAAAGAGATCCTACTAAGAGATGTTATGTGTGCAAGAAACTCGGTCATCTAAGAAAGAATTGTATGAACAGAGAAAAAGTTGATACTGGTTTTGAGAATGGAAAAGCTAAAGTCTTAGAAATCATAACTCAGATGAGAAAGCAATGGGTAAGGAAATCCTCTGACAATTCAGATCAAAGCAATGAAGGATCTATAAGCACCCAAAATAGTGAGCTGGTGGATCTACCATTACAGAATAGGAATGTAAGGAGATGACTGGAAATGTGCAATACAAGCCATCATACATCAGTTCCAGATGAGCTAAAAGGTCCATATCCACATATTGATGCCCGAGGACATATTACAGTTCTATTCGAGTTAGAATGATAGTTACACCCAAGATATTCTAGCTTAACCGAGTTGAGTCAGGCAGTATTAATAGCTGGGAAGTTAGTTTCACCTGAGCTTCTGAGTGAATCTTGGAGAAACACTTGAGTCATGCCAGCTACTATGTACAGAGCATTTAATGAAATAATCTAATGACTGAAAATATCTTATAAATTAAGGGTTGTAAAGGTCATTGTTTACAAAGTTTTCAGTTTACAGATTAATTCAGAGCCCTTAGTGATTCAATGTGAATTTGTGATTGAAAGTGATGTTTTATCATTTTGTCCAAACATTATAGCATCCACTTCCAGCAGCAAGGTCAAGAAAGGTTCTGAGATGTTGGTGAGGAATGCAATTTGTGATCCTCCAGTGTTTAAGCTTCATCCAACAGTTGCAGAGGAGATAGACCCGATGGGAGCTCATTCCCTAATTCCTCTGAAAGTGTTATTGGTTAACGACATTTGAAGCTTTTATCACTGCAACATACCGGAGCTTAGAACCATTGAGATGAATAAAGCGTTTGATGAATTATGTATAGATGGGAGTTTTAAGCCTGAGCATAAGCACATTAAAACCAAGGGTTTGACACACATCATGCATATGCCAAGGAATTTCCAGATAAATTGGATGAGATATGTTCTTAGCCGTGTCCACCATATGCACCTGTGGTTGGATCATCCTGTGAAGATCATGAAGAAGATGATACACCTTGTCACTAGGTTTCGTATGCTATAAAAGCCGAAATCTACCAAAAACCTAACCCGAGATGATCTAGCAAATTTAACTCTTGCCGAGTGGGATGGCAGAGGCATGAGACTTAATGGTGTAACTGATATGGAATTGAAGTTTTACATTCATGTTATAGCCCACAAGATATACAATTAAAGCAGACCTAAAAGTGTTCTGTGTGAAGCTATTGTCCTAGCATACAAAGTGGTGAAGAAGAATCTTGTATTCAACCTAGCAGAATTGCAACTCATCCAGTTGAGGAAGAATATGGAAAGAATCTGAGTATCCAAGACCAATCCATGTAAGTTTGGTTCTCTTCTAATCTGCATACTCTTTTTTGTTGAGAATTTCTTTCCCTCCAAGGGTACAGTAGCATGGAAGAGGGATAGACCAATAATCCATCATATTAATTAATTTATAGTTGAGTTAGGAGATAAATTTGATAACATTATGGATGGATGCTTTGAGAATTTCAAACAAAAGATGCAGAGTTGGTACAAAATTCCTAAACAACAAGTTGAAGATTACAAAGATGAAATTTGTTTCCTAGTTGGTTGTGATAAAGTATATATACAAGTAGTAAAGATGAGGGTTGCATGGGTAAATACCGTCTCATATGAGGTCAACATAGATGACACAAGAGACATCATAGAGGCTCTTGTAAATGAACTTGCCAATCTAAAGGCACCCTACTTTGGAACATATGAGGAAGCTAAGAGCGGGATATCTTTGGAGATTGTAATTCTTAAGATTTTGAAAAGAGTATAGAAGAGGCTTGATACATTTAAGAAGAAGTATGGAAAGACCTCTGAATCTCCTGCCATCTCTGAGATTAAAGAGGATACAGTTAACATAGAGAATGTTGAACCTGAGGAAGAAAAGGAAGAGACTGATATTGAACCTCCTTAGAAGAAGAGGAAGGCAACACCCAAGCAACAAAAGGCAAAAAGCACTACCCCTATGATCACCATAAGAAGATCAAGGAGAAAAATTTTATTGGGTAAAGATGAGAATGATGATGAAGAAATTGATACTATGGTTTTCATGAAACCACCACCCTCACTTGATCACAGAATTAAAGAACTAAAAGAAGGAAGAGGTATGAGTTCTTTGAAGTCACTTAATTATGCTTATAGGACTAAGGAAGAAAAGAAGAAGATTGAAGAAGCAGTAGTGGAGAATATGGAAAAATAGAAATATGACCCCTCTGAGCTGAAGAGTCATACGACTGAAGAATTATTCAAGGTAGTCTCTATTCCCTGGTATAATGTAGTCCAAACTGAAAAGGACATAAGGGAACAAACATTGAAGCAAGTCATGCCTACAATGAAAGGCAAAGAAGTAAAAGAAGCCTTGAGTAAATATGAAAATAATCACACCCCCAGATTCAAGGCATTCCAAATATTAAACAAAAACATAGAAGATGTAGTTCAACATGCCACATTAGTGTGGAAATCAATATTTGAGATAAAAGAAGACAATGATAAGGTAGAAGTATCGAGTACAGACCCTCCAGAATAGGAAAATGATTATACATTACCCGAGGTACAGACTATTGAAGAGTCCAATGCCGAGTAGATTGTAGTAGAGGTAATGGCATCATTACCTCAATCTCCTATTCAGAATATAGTACCTCCAAGCAAGGACAAGGTTACAGAATCCACATTTGAACAAGTAGAAACCGAGCAACAGGCTCCACTTACTACTGAGCCAAGCATACTTGAGTCGCAGAAGGACAAGGTAGATATTTCTACTGCCAGTATTGACTCATCGGTTAACATTGATTCAACAATTGGTACTATAAAGGTCAATGACCTAATTGGATTGAATACTAAAGAAAAGGATGAGGAAGATAAAGGTAATTAAATTGTTCCTTCACCGAGTCCTAAGACAAAAGGAAAAGAAAATGTAGTAAATACTGATGAGATAGATCTTGATGAAGAAATTGTGATTCCAAATTGGGATCAATCCATCTTATCTATAGAGAAAATGGACATTCTGGGAGAACTTTGGAAGAAAAGAGCTACACAGTAGAAGATCCAAAAGGAAAGGCAAAGGAATAAAGTACTTGAAGATGTCAAAGGCATATTTGTAGATGCATTGCAGATTGAAGTCAATGAAAGTGACTCAATAATGGACCAACTTGTTGACATTGTCCAAAAGTTCAACACAGATATGAATGGTCAAGAGAAGTCACTTGAGAAAGCAGAAAATAAATTTGAGAACAAGGTTCTAGAAAACATTGCAAAGAAGATTGCAATTGGCCAGGTGCAGCTTACCAAGATCATCAACAGTTTAGAAACCACTGTGACCAATGTGGTAGCACTGTTTGTAAATTTAAGTGACACCTCTAACTTTCCTATGGAGATCAAGAACAAGATAGTGAAGATTGATGCATACATGAATGAAAGTGCAAGGCAGTTAGCACTTGACCCGAGCACTAGTTCAACCCACTTCATGAAGATCAAGTATCTTGTTGATCTATAGGCTGAATTGTTGAGAGAAGAAGCCCGAACTAGAGAGTCACTTATAGCTATACAAAGGAAACTACTACCACACATGGATGCAATGCAGAAACACATCACACATGCAAAGACACTCATTCATGACAACAATTTCTCAGTTTCAAAGCTATTGATAGAGTTGTCTGTAGAGCTAAAAATTGAATTGCGCATCATGAAGGTGCTATAGGACAATTGGGACAACACTTTGTATTAGATTTTGAAGGTACATAGTGATTTCCTATCCTACTTTGGAATAACCTTCTAAATACCACTTTTGGAATTTTTGTCAAAAACAAGGTGGAAATATCATTATATTGTGATAAAGGGAAATTATCATTAAGGAAACACATGTACAGTGGAACTGAGAAGAAGATATACTTTACAATTTTTTTTTTGAAAAATACAAAAATAGAGTCAGTTGGACCCAAGCAACAGAAGCAAGTGTCAAAACCCGAGCAGATAGTAAGGGGGAGTTTTGACATATCAAATACAAAATTCAATGATAAGTGTTTTTTTCACTAATGCCAAAGGGGGAGATTGTAGACCTTATGGAAAGACATGTTGTCAATTAGTGTCAAAACACTTAGTCATCTAGTGTCGACCGAGCCAACAAGCATTATGCAAGCCCTGAGTGATCAGTGTTGCTCGAGTGACCAACATCACCTGAGTGATCAGTATGACTCGAGTGATTTGTAGTATTTCCCAAGTGACACTTTATCACCCGAGCAGACTTCTAGACCCGAGTGACAGTTTGAAGCCAAATTTTCATATATTGTTAAATATCATTTTGTTTATTTCAAGCCAACTTTTAGAGTTATTTGTTTGGATAAGATATATATGTAAGATAGTTTGTTTTATCCAAAAATGAAAAAAAAGAATATATGAATGGAATGAAATGTATGTATATGTATAAGTGTAAGACATGCAAATGGAAGTTTGATTAAAGAGCAGAAGTATTCAGGACAAAAATGTCTCATCTATCACATTCAGGTGATCAGTTATATTCAGAAGGATCTTATTCAACAATCATAGTTGCACAAAGAAAATCATCAACTAGTTCAGTTGTCATAGGTGGATCTGAAAAATACTTTAACAAGGTGGACCTAATAGTCCTTTCTCTAAATCTCTTAACATAGTTGCATTACTTACTATATTATACAAAATCCTTTAACAAGGTGGACCTAACAATCCTTTCTATGCTCCTAACAGGGAAGACCATCAAAAGTGGTCATTGTAATCGCTAACAGGCTAAATTTATATTGCAATACTAAATCTTGTGGGTATCATCCCCACCCTAGTTTTACTTTCTTTTGGAAGGTTTCTGGGTAACCAAATATTGTGTTATGTGTTGTGTATGATTCTTTACTTTCAAGTTCTATGCATGCAAACAAAGATGTTAATCTGATTGTAGACTAAATGGATTAAATTTTATTGGTTCTTGATTCAACCCCCCCTCTTAGTCACTGGGCACATCATATATTTCCAACAGGAAGGGTATGATTCCATGATGAAATCCCAACAATGGAAGGAAGAGGATTTACCACTGCATCTATGTTGGAACAAAATCCGCCTTCCAAAAGTAGGGATCTTTATTTGGGAAACATTACAGAAGAGGATCCTTATAGCTGATTGGTTTAGTAAAATAGGTTTTGAGGGCCCATATATATGTCCTCTATTTGAGCATCATGAAGATATAGTGGACCGCTTACTTTTGAACTACCCCTATGCTCAAGAATGTTACAATGGTTGGGAAAGAAACTAGGATGGAAATAAGTTATGGTGGAAAATCTAGTTGATCATCTTAGAGTATGGCCAAATGTATATAATAAAAGCCTCTATAACATTATTTAGGGAATATCCCCCTCTATAGTAGTATAGGAACTTTGGAAAGAGAGAAACAAAAGACTTTTTTAATAAAAGAAGATGGAAACATTTTTTCTTGAAAACAAAATTGAAGCAAGTATTGTTGAAATAGTCAACAATCACCTTTGAAAAAGAAGGAACTTTGAAGGACCTCTTTCTCAATGGTATGAAGGATTAAGGGAAGATTTGAATGTTCCAATAACCCCCCCCCCCCCATTTTTGGAAAAGGAGGGGGTGTTAGTAATAAAGCTAAAGAATCTTTCCAATGGACAACACTGCAATATGGGTG
>MU224932.1:665557-683122 GCA_018584345.1 Thuja plicata
ATATATATATATACTAAATCCTATGCTCTCATTGATATGGGGACTAGAATATGGGTCATTCTGGTACTTCTCATCTATAATTTGGCCCTTTTTTATTACTCTTGAGCTATCTGTTAGATGTTTTCTGAGTTCTTTGAGCATGATGTTTGGAGATTTTCTAAATTGTAGATGACTAGATGATCTTTGATTGATGTTTCAATTGCAGTTACAAAGATAGTTAACTTGACGATTCTTCATTTTTTGCAACCTGGACATAAATGGAAACTCTGACTAAAGTAAGCATGTGTGGCCTTTATAGATATGAATGTTTATTTTACAAGGAAGGTTCATATTTAAAAATGTATCCATATATACATGCGGTTTATTTACATAATCGAGAAGCATTTTTAATAAACACATATATGTATGCATGTGTTTGTATGTATGCACCTTTGTTGTAGAACTATAATGAAACAAATGCTAGAAAACAAGAATTTTTGGATGGGAAATCTAAATTCATACTGGTAGGTTATACCTGGTTCCCTTTTGTTTGATTCATTTGAGAAATATCTACTTTTCTACTTCAGAATGACCATCATGCTTCGTTATCATTTAGCGAAGCTGACAATTATTGTATCCATGGTGATATTCTAAGATCTTGGAATTATGAAATTGGTTCATAGAAAAATTTGATTAATGTTTTATCCTGCACAAAATAGCATTCTAACAACTGATCTTAGCTGGAAGGCTTTGAGATTTTTGTAGGGAAATCTTGTACAAAGGAGAAGTTTATTGAAATCTTACTTAGAGAAAGCAATTGAAAAGGAAGACAGATTCTGCGGGACATCTTCAAGACACCAAATTTTGTTGGTTTTAAATAAATCCACTAGGTAAATGATAGGTCATGAAATGTATATTTGTTAAAAAAACTATGGTATTTTTATATTTGTATGTATCCAAACTCAATGACATCTGGGCAAGACCGAAGGTTTTCTTGACTTTGTTCTTTCCTACCGATGCCCACATTGAATGGAGATGTAAATTAATTTTTCTTTTATTAAATAAAATTCCTTTGGCTTCGACCCTTACCCATAAAAAAATTAATATATTTAATTTGGCATTCACATTATCAATAAATATTGATACACACTACCTACCCTCATTGTTGATTCCACCTAATTCTTCAAAATCATCCTCTAGTAGTGAAATTAGGTGTGTCATGTTAATTTTTACATCCACAAAGGCTTTATCTTTGGATGGAAAATCTTCTACGTCATCAAAAAGCAATGCATCAAAACCATTTGTATTATTAACTTTTTGTGAATTATCTTAACTACCTCTTATATCATCCTCCATTTTCATTCTTATCTAGTCAAACTAAAATTATTGGTGATATTAAAAGAATGAGGTTACAATATATATTTTAAGGGTTTCCCACACACTTTTCTTCATCACAATTCACTCTTCATGCGACATGGAATTTTAATGTATGTATTATAATATAATGTATTTGTATATAAAATTATTATTTTAAATAGTTATAGGGATCCTCATTTCATCGAACACTTCCTATCATTTGATAAGTAGAAGAAATTTTCAATAGCGAGTCAAATTATGATATACTATAAGGATTCAAATATGTAGTTTTTTTAGTCAAAGTCATTGACCCATGTTTCATGAGTAGTGGTTCACAACAATCCATCTCTCCTCAAAATAAATAGAACACTTAGCACTAATTGCATCTATATGATGCTCATAGAGGTGAATCATCAAGACTTCACAGGAGGTCACCCAACCTAGTACTACTTCAGCTCAAGCATGTTTAACTACAACGTTTCCTCCATGGCTAAGCCCACTACGCTTGCAACCCTATTTGCAAAACCTTCAGCAAGTGTTGTGCCTTTTGAACCATTCATTAGAAAGCTCCTTGAACTCACCAATTGATAAGTTGGAGATATTTTCAACAACAAGTCAAATTATGATATTGCTATTAAGATTCAACTGTGTAGTTTTCTTAGTCAAAATCGTTGACCCATGTTTCATGAGTAGTGGTTCACAAGAAACCATCTCTCATGAGAATGAATGGAACACATATAACTCATTGAATCTAGGTGATGCTCAAGGGGATTTCTAATGAATGGTTCATAAGGCACAACACTTGTGGAAAGTTTTGCAAATGGGGTTGAAAGCAAAGCGGGCTTAACCAAGGAGGAAACTCATAGTTAAGTGTGCTTGAGATAGAGTAGTACTGATATGGGATACCTCCTAGGCATTCCATGTTAATGGGTAATTATAATGAATATTTCATAAGGAAAAAACCTTGCTAAAGGTTTTGCAAATGAAGTTACAAGAAGAGTGAGCTTAACCATGGAGGAAAATCTATAGTTAAGAGCAGTCAAGCTAGAGTAGTAATGGGATGGGTGACCTCTCAGGAAGTCCTGATGCTTCACCTCTATGATCATCACATAGATTTAATTAGTGTTAAGTGTTCCATAAATTATCATGAGAGATGGGTTCTTGTGAACCACTACTCATAAAACATGGGTCAATGGATTTGACTAAAAAATACACAGCTGAGCCCTGGCAACAATATCTTAATTTGAATTTTTGTGGAAAATATCCCCTACTTTTGAATTGGTGAGCTCAAGGAGCTTTCTGATAAATGGTTCATAAAGCACAACACTTTTTTGGTTCTCAAATCAATAGATTGGATTTCCTATAGACTCACCAATCCAATGCTGGGAACCCAAGTGATTTGGCCAACTAACAAGGTTTCAACCAAGACAAGCCTAAACCTTCTACAATTTTGGCTCTGCAGAACCAAGGCTGGTAAGCCTATACCTTAGATTTATCCTTAAAATCTCAAGGCTTTTTATAGCAGATAAAGAGTACTTCAAACTTCTTTCTCTCACAATATGACAAGGTACTTGAAAGAAATATTAACTGAAAAAATGTATCACAAAATGCTAACTAAAATGCTGTAATATATTAAGTGAATGTTTATAAATATAAATGTGAATTGAAAAGTGCAGATGGATAGAATATCAAAAAACTATGAACAAAGAAATAAATAATCTGTAGACACCCGAAAATGGACAGGCTTGCGACTTTACATTAAAAAAAAACACTAATTTTTATTTATTAATTAATGGTTTTTAATTATTAATTAATCATCCATTTTCCTCTAAATTCATTCCCCAAATCATCTAATCAAATTCCAAAAATTAATTAAATAATTAATTTTATTTAATTAATTAACCTTAATTGATTAATTAGCATTAATTAATTAATTAAATTCAATTTCCTATAGTTTAAATTCAAATATTTAAACTTACTAATTAAATTCTTCCAATTAAATTAATTTCAATCAAATTAATTTAATTTCATTCAATAAAGCAATTCTAAATAAAAAAGAATTCAATTATCTCACATGTTGAAAACATTAATTAAATAAATGAATTAAATATTCATTTATCTTCAAAGAGATAACTCCAATCAGATCACATGGGTTACTCCACCCATCTCTCCAGCCCACATGGGTAACTTCACCCACCTCTTCAATTCAAAAAGGTAACTCACAATTAGTTCTTCAGTCAGCCAAACTCTATCTCGTCTTTACCAAATGAAGAGGTGGAGTTTACTGATGGCTTCTCCAGTTCCTTTTAATCTCAACCATTCATCTCCCTATATCTGGGATTGATCTCAACCGTTTGTATCACCACCAATTCCTATATAATAAACCCTTCATAACCATTTGAAGGATCCAGGATTTCAAGCTCTCGTGCGCCATTACTATGTCAGTTTGGTTCTAGCATTCAAGCCATCTTGTGATCACTCTCATTTCAATTAGCAAATTCTCGACACTTCTCAAGTCACAGATGCTGCCCACACCAATACTGAGCATTAAGAACAATATTTCGGAAGGAGTAGAGAGATAATAGAAGCTTCAAGCACTTTGGGGTTTGTATTTATTTGTTTTCCTTTCTTGTGCTTGTACATTTTATTGATTATGTTTCAAGTTATTCATTTTAGTAGTTATTGTGTACTTGATTGCTATCATTTGTGAAACCTTTGCTACTAATCCTTGCCTTTGGAAAGCTTGGGAACCACGGATCACAAAAAAGGAGGCATACATTTTGGTGAACCCGACGTGAAGAAAACACCCCAATTATCTCTTGCAGATGACAAACAGCGTTGATCAACCACGGTCGTACGATCGCAAATCTCAAAATTTGTATTTTTTTTGATATCTGTGTTATTTTGCAATCACTGGTATTTTGCCACAATTGATGAAATTGTGTCGCAATCGACTGGTTTAATATCGCAATCGATTGTAGGTTTTCACATTTATTTTTTGTCATCTTCTGGGTCTCTGTCTCTTCTACAGTTTGTCGCAATTGATTCACTGGTGCCGCAATTAGAATAATTCTACCGCAATCAACAAACACAGACCATAATTGACCGATCCTGACTACAATTGATTGTTGATTACCGCAACTAAAAGTTCTTTGCTGTAATTGCTAATTTTGGGCCGCAATCACCTATTATTTACCGCAATTGCATGTGCATCACTGCAATTGCCTGCAAGATTGCTCATTAGGGCCAAATTCTTCATCTTGCTATTTGAAAATCTGATACTTTCTTTATTTTTTTGCAGGACGACGAATTTCCACGAATAGGAAAGGTAATTTGTTGGTAAGTGTCATTCATTGTTTCAAAGTTACGCATATTCTCATTTTGCAAAAAACTCCTTTTGGTACTAACTTGTTTAAACAAAGCAAACTAAAAGGAATTCACTTGTCAATTTGGGGTTAAAAAGAACAGTGTTTGTCCAAACATCTCACATTTTACACTTCAGATTTGGGCTTAAAATTGACGTGGGGGTTAAAATTGAACAAGGCAAAAAATTTCTCAAATTGGTGCATTAAAATTGAACAAGCAATCAACACTTGCTTTTGGGCTTAAAATTGAACATTGGTGCTTGTATGGTGGTCTAGCTTAGCTCACATTTCAAAATTTTGGAGTTTAATCGATTTACCTTGTGTCTTGAGTTTTGGGTGCACTTGCACATACTGTTAGATTACAAACCTTTATACTTTTTAGAAAGGCCTGTCCGGGGAATGCGCTTCTTCCTCAGAGAATGACCTTAAACTAGTAATCCTTTCGATCGGTATATAAACAAGGCACGAACCAAAGTTCTGTCTTATTTAGCCAAGCTCGGGCAAGGTGTGTTGTTGATAGTCTGGATTGGGTTAATATCCCTAAGGAGCCAACAAGATCAACTAGGCTCTTAAGTGAGTCACACACGTACAAACCGATTGGAGAGACACCACAGACCCTTACTACAACCAAGGGGTTGCAGAATTTCCAAACAGGTACCTTATTATAGTGCAAGGGGTTGCAGAATTTCCCCCCAAGATCCCCAACATATGTGTCCCATGGTATTTGTGTAGTGAAAGAGATCTTCACTCCACGACAACAATACCTAGAAATGGAAAAAACACGGGCACCTACGTTGTGGACCTTCGTGTCCTAGTAGCGCGACAATTTCTATGTGAGCTAACATACATTCAAGCATTGGGACTTTAACATTGTATTCTGAAGCCATTAACCCAGATTAATCTGACTATTTATTATTGAGACTTCATGATAACCTTGCAACTTGAAAAATTTGTAGAACATACACATTTTTAGTCTTCATTCTTCAAAACACAGTGTCTATCATGCTTGTTTTTTTGATTAGTTTCTGAAAATGCAAAACAAAACATCCAAACTGTCAAAATGAGTCAAAAGTGTTAAATTCTAGGGTTATCAATCTCAACTATCTTGCAAATCAGAAGCATTGTTCCAAAAATTTCAAAATTGTCAAGCAGTGATACCCTCTTTTAGTCTTTTTGAGATTATTTCTCATTTATTGCAATTGCCAGCATTGTGCCGCAATTGAAGGAAGTCTGCCATAATTAACTTGTTTATTACCGCAATCATTGTGTTTATTACTGTAATCAGTAACAAACTACCACAATCGACCATTTACTTTACCGCAATCAGTGGATTTGTATTGCAATTGACCAGAGATACTTTATTCCCATTTTGACCTAAAAACCTTGAAAGAACTCTTCATTTGGTGTCCAAAACTAGTGTCTATCCCAGAAAATGTGAAGAACATTGTGTGAATCTCTAAACATTAATGATTATCCCTTCTCTGTAAAGCACAATTATTGTCAAAAACATTGTTAGTTCAAAAGCTCAGACTTGAAATACCTTGATCTCATCATATCAAACATCATCATCTTTATCAAAGTGACTTTGTACAAGGCAAAGGTCAGAAAATATTATATTTTTATCATCACCACTTTGAGATCAAGCTATAACAAAATCTGTCCTTAGAATGACCCTTGTCCAAAACATAACTCGGACTTCCTTAGAAAGGACCTTCTTCCTTGTTTTCTTTATATCACTTGTTTTAGTTACAAAACCTGGACCACACTATGTCTCAAACACCTCATGGAGGGCCTTACACAAGGTCTAAGGCTAGAACTCAACCTAATGAGTCATATATCAATAGATTCCCCGCTCGGGGAATAGAGCAAGAGAATGATCCTTTCGTGAACACCAGTTCTACTTTATTCATTGAACAACCCTGTGGGCCATCCTTTTTCCAAGATATCATAGAAGCAGAGATTGAAGATGTGGAGCAAGATGCTTACTCCATGAAAGTAGTTGACGTTTTTGTAGAGAGGAACCCTAAACATTACTTAGCCATGCTAATAAAGTAGGGAGCCAAAATACCCGCTGAATTTAGTGTATCAACCATATGGCCCAAAAACCCTCTCGTAGGTCAAAACACTACTCAGCCTCCTCATATACTAACTGTTGTGTCTCAAATCATTCCACCATTGGTTTTACCCACATCAACATAGACTATACCTAGTCAAACCAATGACCCGACCCAGACCAGCACATCTTCCACTCAAAGCATGACAGGCTCACAACTAAGTGCACCCATGGTCACTAGTATGCCTCCACCTTTGGTCTCATGGCCTAGACAATCAAGCTCTCATGCTATGCCTTCCATCCCACCAAACAACAACAATCCTAAAACTATGCCGCTACTGCAGTCAATTCATACTAGTCTTGGGATCAACACCTCATGCCCACAGGGATCCATCTATGTAGTTACAACTTATAGTCAATGCCCACCCAAGGCTACATCTTTTCCCATTTTGACATCAATCCAACCTCTTCCACAACAACCCCAGCTTTAGTTGCCTTAATTCCAACCCCCACAATAGCAACCCCAGCTTCAGTTGCCTCAATTCCAACCCCCGCAACAGCAACCCCAGATTCAGTTGCCTCAAATCCCACCCACGCAATAGCAACCCCAGCTTCAATTGCCTCAAATCCAACCTCAGTAGTAGCAATATCAACCCCAGTTTCAATCACAACAACAAACTCATCAAAACCCACCATGGGCTACTCATGTGCCCCCATTTACATATCACTCAGTGGGAAATCAATATCAAGTCCCCACAATGAAATCCTATGTTCCTACTCAAGGGACAGAGAGGCGCAGCCTCATACCCACTACAGCACAAAGGAATGTCCTCACACACCAACCTTAATATCAAACGGACATTTTAATGCAATAAATGCAAACCCTTCAAACCCAAATGATGGATATGCAAAATCAGGGGAAAACTAAATCCTACATTGCAGAGGATTTATGCCCATACCCCTTTGACTATTCTCTCCACACGTCTCCATTCCCAAGTCACTTCTTGGTACCAAAATTCAAAAAATATAGGGGCAATACCAACCCTATTGAACATATTCGAGAGTTTTTTGCTAGTTGTGTCGAAGTTGCCCATGACGAGACATATCTAATGCGACTATTCCCACAAAGCTTGGCCAGACCAACAATGGAATAGTTCTCACATTTACCTCATGGCATTCAGTCTTGGGGTGAATTGGATAAATATTTTATAGCTCACTTCCATCATAACATCGAGCACAAGGTCAGCATCAAGGACCTTTGCGATATCAAACAGAAGGATGGAGAGTCTTTTGTGAAGTTCCTAAAGAGATGGAGGAATACAGAAAACCGCATAACATATGATGTGCCCGAACAAGACTTTATAGTCATGTTTGTTGACAATCTAATTCCAAACATGTCATTCACAACTAAGTTACAGTTATCTCTAAACTTCACACAACTCATCGAACGAGGAGTTCGTTGTGAGCAGAACTTAGTCAAACAAGGAATCCTTACAGATCCCACACAAATGAATACAAACAAAAATGCAACGGACAAAGCTAAGTGGTGGAACAAAAACAAAAATTTCACAAGTGATGGTGTCATTGATGTGAAGACAATCAACTATGCACAACCCAAGGTGTCACTGTAAGGCATGCCTGTGGCCAACCAAAAACCCACAGGGCCCACTCAACAAGCATACAGCCAAAACCAACCTCCTCCTATACAAGCGGCTGCTATGTCAAACAGTCAACAATAGAATCAATGCAGACCACGGTTTCAATTCCAACAACGAGATTTCACACTATTGTGAGAGCCGATAGAATCAGCTTTACGTAAGTTGATACAATCAAACACTATCACTCTCCTAGAAATCAGGGACTTTGAACAGGATGAAAACAAAATGAGGTGGTATAATGACAAAGATTTCTGTGAGTTTCCTTGGGTGAAAGGGCACAAAATGTCTAACTATCACTGATTGAAACATGCTATCCAAGATCTGATTGACACAAGGGTCATCAATGTGATGAATACCCAAACCAAAGGCACACCTAATCACACTATCTTCAATGATACCTTTCATGATCACAACAAGGGAAAATCTTTCAGGTTTGGTGGACAAGCAAAACAAGTCAACTAAACATATGCCAACAATGATAATGTTATCAATTACCTCAATCCTTCAGATAGCCACGTGGCTACGATCACTATCAAAGACCAAGGTAACAAATGTGTTGTAATGATGCATCATGCTAGAGTTGTCCTACAAGGAGTACCATCCTCATCTACTATATCTGCCAATCCTAAAACAAACTCAGATCCACAGAGAAGCATAGTGGACCAACTAAAGTGCACACCTGCCTAGATCTCCATGTTTGACCTATTGCGCATTTCTCCACAACATAAAATGGCACTTGACCAAGCCCTTCAAAATGCAGCTGTCCCAAGGGACATAACACCTGAAAGATTCCAAATGATGGTTAAATATATAGCTGCTAACAAACATGCCACATTCACGGACCATGATGTGCCACCGCATAAACCCCTACATAATGATCCCTTGCACTTACTTGTCTAGGTCCACAAAAGCACTATCCGTAGGGTCCTTGTTGATGGTGGAGCTGGGTTAAACATATGTACTCTAAAGTTAATCAAGCAACTAGGCTATTTAGAATCAAGCATCGATGTCACAAGGAGGATAAATATCAGAGCTTATGATGAGGAGGAAAGGTCCTCTAAAGGTATTATCATTCTACCTATCCATATCAATCCATTGGTAAAAAACAATCCCTTTTTAAATCCTAGACCTTGAGTTGTGATACAACATGCTACTAGGGAGACCCTGGATACATGAAATGCAAGCCGTACCTTCAATGTACCATCAATGCATCAAGTTCCCACACCAGGGAGAGGAAATCATCATAGAGGGAGACCCCAATCCTTTTGAATACTGTAATGCTGTCTAAATCAACACTGATAACCAGGTACCCTCAAACCAAGATGCAAGTATCCCATCCTCTTCAGATTCAACTCTCAAGGATGTCACATGGACAACATGAAAGATATCCATTAACCAAAATGCAAGTGTTCCCTCCTCTTCAGATTCAAATCTTCAGGATGTCACACAAAAAGCAAGAAAAATATCCATCATCGACAAAGGTTGTGCTAAGTACAGGTATGAAGAGGCTTCACCATCATGCACATGCCTCAGATCCAAGAACTTATGGCATGCCACAACCTATTATTATAGCAGAAACTCCATAGCCTATTCTATTCAGATGTCCACCCACAAACTTTGTCAGATGGGGAGACATAGCGGAAGAAAAGCCATTTGAACAAGATATCAGTACATGATTATACCAAGACCCACAAGAGACCATCTGACAAACCCTACCCTTGTCAAACTATGGTAATGGTTATACAATATTACAAATATTTAGATATGATGGTACAACCGGCCCAGGGGAAAGACAACAAGGCATAATGGAATTGTCTCTCCCGCCGACCCAGAGAAACATGAGAGGGTTGGGCTATGGGAAACAAAGAACCAGTCCTATGAGCCAAGACATTCAAGTTGATCAGGAAAAAATAATAGAGATGCACTGGGGGCACAACACAGAACATGTCTTGATAAGCAACATATTAGTATAGTTGTTTCTCGATGAAGAGGGAACCACACAAACCCGAAGAGACCTCCACATAGCAATCAACGATAACCAAGGAAGTGAGACATCTGATGACCATTTTATCAAGACTGAATCCCATGAGTATGAGTGGAGATCCCTTCATGACTCTGAATCATCAATCCCAGATTATTCCCCTCAGTCAGACACTATCATAAGCCTAGAAGACTTATTTGACCAACTATCCATTGCCGAGCAACCTTGAATAGATAAGTATGTCATTTATCGGACTCAAGTGGTGCATCCACATCACAGTCTAGTTTTGTAGGAACCATATCTATAGTCCCTTTCAGTTAACCAGAGCCAGACAACCATGAAAAAATATGTCTTGTACACCTGGAGCTAATAGAGTGGGATCAACAAGGACCCCCTAATTTAGATATCTTCAATAACAATGAGGCTATTGCAGATTTCATGGGACTTAGGGAAGGAATTCCCTCAGGAGACCACAAGACAGGTTTCTCAATTGACCTTGATAGAGTGGCATATTTTGGGGAGGTAGCTCCTCTTTCCATTCCACAAAAGAAAAAAGAACAAAAGAATGATAAAAAGCTAAAACAAGATGTATCTTCTAGCGAAAACCTCACTAAGGTGCTAGAAGATGGAAAGAAGGAACTCCTCCCCTTGACAAAGGAGAAATAAACATTACTAGCAGAAGAAATAGAGGAAGTCAATTTGGGAGATGACAAGAACCCAAAGAACATATACTTGGAAACATCACTCACCCCCGAGGAGAGAGAACAGTTCATCAGTTTCTTCAAGGAAAGGATGATCAATTTTGCATGGTCCTACTTGGATACGCTAGGGTTAGATCCAGAACTAGTATTACATCATCTCCCATTGCTACCCAATGCAAAACCTATCAAGTAGAAGCTAAGAAAGATGCATCCCCATGTTGCATTTCTATTCAAGGCAGAGTTGAAGAAGCTCCTAGATGCTAAGTTCATAAGACCTATACCGTATGCAGACTGGATATCTAACTTGGTACCAGTTGCAAAGCACAGTGGTCAGATATGAATTTGCATAGACTTCAGGGATATAAACATATCTTGTCCCAAGGATGACTTTCCCTTACCCAACATTGATATGATAGTAGATCTAACCGCTGGACATCAAATGCTATCACTCATGGATGGATTTTCAGGGTATAATCAGATAAGGATCGCTCTAGAGGACCAACACAAAATAAATTTCACATGTCCTTGGGGGACATATTGTTGGAATGTCATGCCGTTTGGTCTAAAGAATGCTGGAGAAACATATCAAAGGGCTATGACAACTATATTTCATGATCTCATTCACAAAATAATGGAAGACTATGTAGACGACATACTAGCCAATTCAATGCTTTGCAAGGATCATCTACAAGTATTGGGACCAATCTTTGATAGAATATAGGAATTCAAGGTTTGTCTAAATCAAAAGAAATGTGCATTCAGTGTCACAGAAGGAAAGCTACTGGGGTTCATAGTATCACATAGAGGAATCAAAGCAGACATAGCAAAATTCTAAGCAATATTGGACATGCCTCCACCATTGAAGTCGAGGCAACTAAGAGGGTTAGAAGGAAGGCTCCAATCAATCAGGTTCTTCATAGCTCAGCTAGCAGAAAAGTGCCATCCATTCCAACATATATTGTACAAGGACATCAAATTAATATGGACAGAGCAATGCACAAGCATTCCAAATATTCAAGGACTACCTCCTCAAGTCTCTTATATTGGTGCCACCAATCCAAGGTAAACCATTGCTTCTGTATATCTCAGTGATGGAGTCATCATTAGGTGTACTCTTGGCACAACATGATGACATAGGTAAAGAGAGGGCCATCTACTATCTAAGAAGAACATTGGTTGGATATGAGCTCAACTATACGCCAATTGAGAAGTTATGCCTTGCAGTTATCTTTGCTTCCCAGAAGCTGAGACATTATATGTTGAGTCACCAAAAAAATTTGATCGCACATATTGATCCTTTAAAGTACCTCCTAAGCAAAGCAATGCTCACTGGACGACTGGCGAAGTGGGTAATGATCTTGAGTGAGTTTGACATTGAGTACGTAGATAGAATGACCATCAAAGGGAAAGTGATCATGGATCAACTAGCAGAGGAAACCATTCAGGACCATCAGCCTATTATTTATGAATTTCTTGATGAATCTATCATGACACTACAACCAACGATCGAGGTATGGCAACTATATTTTGATGGACCATGTACAAACCATGGTACGGGGGCAAGGATAGTGCTTATCA
Organism: Thuja plicata; assembly: GCA_018584345.1. Taxonomy (NCBI): domain Eukaryota; kingdom Viridiplantae; phylum Streptophyta; class Pinopsida; order Cupressales; family Cupressaceae; genus Thuja; species Thuja plicata. Next base: position 678,229 of record MU224932.1, read on the forward strand.
CTCTAGATCATGATACAATTCCAAAGTCTTTCAGACTCAACTTCCTTTGCACCAACAACATAGCAAAATATGAAGCACTGGTCATCAGTCTAAGGATAGCAATTCAATGGAGAATCAAGAACCTTAAAGTCTTTAAAAATTCATAGTTGGTCATCAGTCAAGTCAACAATGATTATACGACCAAAGATGAGAAGCTCATACCATATAGAGCACAGATGGAAAAACTATGCACCAAGTTCCATTATATCTTCTTTGAGCAAGTCCCACGAGTATAGAACAAAGCTATAGATGTGATGGCTACCATAGCATCATTGATTGATATGCTAGACAATGAAACAAGATTCTAATTTCTAGTAGAACAACTCTTGGTGCCTTCACATCAGGCATCCATCGCAGAATCATCATGTGTCCTTGTTGGTCCTAAATCCCCATGGTACCAAGCCTCTAGGTATACCATCTGCTCAACTACTTTATATAGACAAAGTCTAGATGGAATGCTACTACAATGTCTCACTTCCACAGAATCCAAGAAAGCTTTGTACAAGGTACATGAAGGAATTTGTGGAACCCACAGAGGTAGAAACAACTTAGCTAAGAAGATCATTAGCATGGGATACTATTGGCCCACAATAGAGATAGATGCACACAAACATGTACAAAGGTGTAGACAGTGTCAGGTTCATAGAGACCCCATCCATGCACCAACCCAGGAACTAAATCCAATCACATCACCATTGCCATTTTCCATGAGGGGATTTGACCTAGTGGGAAAAATTACACCTTCTTCTACAAATGGACACAAATTCATCATAGCAGCAATAGAGTACTTCACTAAGTGGGTGGAAGCAATTCCTCTCACTTACATAACTGGAAACAAAATAGCAATGTTCATACTTAACCACATTATCTGTCGATACGGGATCCCTCAAACTATCCTGATAGATCATGGTACACCTTTCCAGAACAAGGATGTTGAAGAGATATGCGAGTAGTTCCATATCAAACAAGGGTTCTCCTCATTTTATTTCCCTCAAGGGAATGGTCAAGCTGAAGCTACAAACAAGAAAATCTTGAAAATCTTGAAGAAAACAATAAACAAATCAGGGCGAGACTGGCATTTACAACTTAGTCCCGCATTATGGGAATATAGAACTAGTGTGAGAACATCTACATGAGCCACTCCTTTCTCCCTAGCCTATGGATCAGAGGTAGTATTACCCCTCAAAGTGGAAATCCCATCCCTAAGGATATCATTGAAGAACCTGATTACAAATGATGACTATAGAGTAGCAAGGCTCAGTGAACTGGAATTACTAGATGAAAGAAGACAACATGCCTTCAACCACTTACAAGGATACTAGAATCTCCCTAGAAGGAACTATCACAAGAAGGTGAAGCCAAGAAAATTTGAGGTAGGAGACCTTGTCCTCATGGAAAATTAGAAGAATCAAGCAGAACGAGTCAAACCTGGAAAGTTCGAGCCTAACTGGCTAGGACCATTTGTCATTGTTAGCTCTACTCAAAGTGGGGCATTCATACTAGCGACACCAGAAGGAGATTAGCTCCCTAGATACATCAATAGAATTCATCTCATGAGGTTATACCCTTGAGGTCTTTATGGTTAAGGCACCTATCTACATATCCAGAAAATACAAAAAAAAAATCAATCAAAAAAATACAAAAGTTACCTTGGTGAAAACCTAGCAATCAGGCGCCTTGGTGACAAGCAAAAAAAAAGAAAGCAAAAAAGTAAAGAGAAACAAAATTTCTCTCTCAGTGAAAACCTAGAAAATAGGCACTATTGAGTAGGTACCTTGGTAAAAACCTGGCAAACAGGCGCCAAGTGTTCAACTCCAGCTTCACCATCAATGAAATTCAAGATCAAAAGATTGAGCACACTTCAAATGCAAGACTGACTACCCAAGCTATATACAAAAGAAAATTCCCCTTTGAGCACCAAGCACTTACCCACGGTTAATACTGGTCCACCAGACTAGGGGGAAACTCAAAAGGTTCAGAAAAAATCCTAAAAATCGAAAAACTCATCAAAAAATCCTAAAAAGATCAAAATGTTCTGAGAAAATCAATCTTCATCAAAAACATTCAAAAAATTGCAAAATCCCTAGCAATAAAACTTGCTCGATTATCAAGAGAGCAAAGGGAAATCATGCCCATTCAATCAATGTCACAATCATGAGCTTTGCGAACCAGCATTGGGCCCATCTGACACAACTTGATCAACTGCCAAAATGATCAAATCAATCTATCAATTGTCACAATCATGAGCTTTGTGAACCAACATTGGGCCCATTTGACACAGCTTGATCAACTGCCAACATGATCAAATAAATCAATCAATCAAATCATATCAATCATCTTACACAGTGATGGATACGCTCAAACTAGACAGTCAGTCTTATATGAGTAATCTATTACTAAAACCAGACACACTCAAGCAATCAAGCCAATCAAGCCTATCCAAAGAGTCTAGTCAATCAAGAGAATCCAACTGCATCAAGGAAGCATCCAAAAATGTTTACTAGGTCAGTCAAGTCAGTCAGATGTCAGTCTATATTTCACAGTTATGTTCTTATGCTACTCCAGGATCCACCATGTGAGGAGAGTAGCTATGATAGATCATGATTTTTTTTTTTTGATTGCTGTCTGTTGAATGTTTACTTTGATTTCAAGTCCATGATGATTTAGGATAAATACAATAGGCTCTGTCACTTATCTGGTAGCCAAGCAGTTCCATGATCTGAGCTTAACCGTGGGAAAGAATTGGACATTCCTTCTCTTTTATTTTGCTTGTTTGGTTTATAGAATCAAGAGCTTGTAGCACTATTCAGATGGACTCTGAGTGTTTTTGATTTCTATCTTGGTTTCTATGGTCTTTCCCTTTATGTTGCAAACAAGAGCTCACAATGCTATCCAGATGGACTCTAGGGGTATAGGAGTTCTATCTTGTTTTCCCTGGCTTTCCCTTTTCAGAATCAAGAGATCGCGGTGTTATCCAGATGGACTCTAGGTGCATAGGAGTTCTATCTTGGTTTCTTTGCTTTAGTTAATTCAGAGGACAAAGCGGTATTCAGATGGTCAATATCTGGGTGCTTTTAGCTCTCTTTCTTTTCAAATAGGGAACATAGCTGAACCCAGATGGTCAATATTTGGATGCACTAGGTTCTCTTTCTATTCAATCTCTCTACTCCTTCCACTATCAAGAGGTCATGGTAGTATCCAGGTGGTATGTGATCTGGATCATTCGACGCTCTTTAGAATTTTAGAAAATACAAAAAAAAGATGCAATGATGACAAATATTGGAAATAGGGGCAGCGACTTGAGACACTCATCCTTTCTATCAAATCATATCTACCAAAAAATGCAAAAATAAAATCCTTTCTACCATTCCATTCTATTAGATCAATCTCAGAGCACATCTATCCAAACTAACTTCTTTCTAATTAACACATGCATTACTCAGATATTTGTGCATAATAGATTACATTCATTCCATTAAGTGCATTAGAAAAGAAAAGAATTACATAGTAGTCGCATACATAATAAATCATAAAATCACAACATCCATAAGCATCTCATATAAACATGCATCTCATATACACCATCTTGCATAAGCATGTTAGTATCAGAGGAAAGTAAATCATCCATCTACGAGTGTGCATAATAGAATCATATTGCATATACATCTCATCATCTAAACCACCAAATCATGTAGAATTATACATATAGCAAGTAAACCAATGCACATTATATCAAAAACACTAGCTGCATCTCATATAAATCAAACTATCTGAGTACAATGAATGGTCAAGAGTCTGAACAAAAGAAGGTAATCAACATATATATCAATAAATATCAGTGTGTCAAGATACAAAAATGGATACTACTCAGAGTATATCAAATGACAGAAGCTACAAAAAATGGTACATGATACATAAATAGGGTCAACATGAGCTACCCCCACTCTTTCTAGGAGGTGGATGAGGGGGTGGCATATCATAAGCTGGTCTCTGGGATGAACTAGGAGCTCTAATACCACTACTCTATGATCACTGAGCTTTTCTTGATCTCTGGGATGCTATATAACTGGGCACCCTCTGCTCTGCAAGAACTGCGCTCTCATAATGACGCCTCCAGTACTTGATCTCTCTCTGAGCATCATGCCTAGATCTATAGTACTTGTCAAGAACATCCCGATGCGAGGCATCCTGTACACTATTAGTAAAAGAATGAACCTTAGCTCGACCCTGTCACTCTCTAGACTCAGCCGCTGTAACCTGGGCCTCCAATGTCGTAGCATGAGCATCAGTAGAAGAAAGCCTTGCCTAGAGATCCTGTACCTACTGGGTGAGATGCTCCAACTTTGAGGGATCATCCTCCATACCACCCATGGCTACATCCATATATCCCTCCTCAGCCCTGTCCCCCAATCCACCACCATCACTATCTGAGCTCTCACCTATACTGTTGCCAGTGCTGCCACTATCAGTCGATGAACCAGTCTTTGCACTCTGCTCATCTAGAGCCTCCATGTCTATGTCACCAATCTCAATATCCACATCCTCAATAACTACCCTGTCCTCCTCTCTAGGAGCCAAAACAACACCTGTCCATTGGTGAACTCTCCACACCAACTGGGGTGCCTTGTCAAATTTCCAAAATTAATTAAATAATTAATTTTATTTAATTAATTAACCTTAATTGATTAATTACCATTAATTAATTAATTAAATTCAATTTCCTATAGTTTAAATTCAAATATTTAAACTTACTTATTAAATTCTTCCAATTAAATTAATTTAATTTCATTCAATAAAGCAATTCTAAATAAAAAAGAATTCAATTATCTCACATGTTGAAAACATTAATTAAATA
>MU224932.1:693767-722965 GCA_018584345.1 Thuja plicata
ATGCAAAGACTAAACACATTGCCATCAAGTATCATTATTTAAGAGAACAAGTTCAAGAAAAAGAGGTGATACTTGAATATGTGCAATCAAAAGAACAATTGGCTAATTTCTTCACCAAGCCACTGCCTAAGGATACATTTGAGTACTTAAGAAAGAGACTAGGGGTCAAACCCATGTCTACCAGCCAGTAAAGGACTAAAGGTTGCATTAGCCATATATTATCAGAATATAATCCATGTTAATGCAAGCAAAAGATGAACTTCAAAGCTACATCTATATACAGAAAGGTATATATCAGAACTGAGCAATAGAGCATATTGTTGTATTGCTGATGGATAAGGGAAATTCAAGGAATATATTATGGATAGAAGAAAATAGTTGTTTGACATAAATGTCAGATAGATATTTTCTTGGCATTGTTGTCAAAGGGAGAGAATGTATTCATATTATCATCAAAAACTATTCATTATTAGATTACTCCAAACAGGGAGAGATCATATCCACATGGAGAGAATTTGTATGAAGAAATCATATACAAAGGGAGAGTTGCTGACAAAAGACAGAGACATAAAAGAAGAAGAATAGTCAAAAGAGAGAAATTGACACAAAAAGAGAACACAACACATCAGAAGAAGAAAGCTGCAAGAATCAAATCTAAGCTAACACATAGCTTACTGGTGGTTAGACATTTTTATTGGTTATCAAAATAACGTGTTTGGTAATTTGAAGAATCTCAATAATTGTATTTCATATTGTATTAGAAATAGTATAGTGTGATAATATAGTATGTTGCCATCAATGCCAAAGGGAGAGATTGATGACATGTAACTAATTGAATGTTTGATAATGTTAAGTTGAAGATGATGCAAGACATTAAAATAGTTAATGGTTTGTATCAATTGATGTCAACTTGATATCATCTATACGGTCATGTAAATAATTCCAAATACTTTAGAGAATCAATGGAACAAAGATTATGCTCTCAGCAATGCATAAAAGTCAAGTATTCACTAAGTGACAGACAACACTGACAGAGTGCACACCATCGGTAAAGGCAAAGAAAAAGTCATAGTGATGCCTGACGAGTAGAAGAAAATGTTGCCTGATGAAGCAAAAATCCTATGATGTCTGACGAATAGAGATCCTGAAGCTAACTAGAGTTTCACTGACGGAACTAGCAGTTGTCGCTAACGACTAACTACAGAGTTGACCGACAGAACAGAGAGTTCATAAAATGACAAAATATCTAGCTGGAAGAACTTAAGGATAAACTTAACTCATTGTTTTATTTGTTTTATTCACCAAGAGTTAAGTAATTGATTTAAATAATATTTGTACAGTTGGCAAGAAGATAAATATGAGATAAATCAGGAGTTAAAGCTGTAAATTAGGTTGGTTGGATTGTTTTTCATGCCAAGAATAAAAAATCAAGAATTAAGGAACATCATGTATATATAAGAGACAAGCATAATTCATTTCTGTAATCACAAAAAATCAAATACATGGAAGGGGAGTGAATAGAAAGAGGATGCTGAAGAGAAACTAGTGAAGGATAACTTCATACAGTCCTGATCAATCAAGCTGAAGAAGAGCTAAAGAATTCTGTAGACACTGATGAATAGTGAAGCACAACATCACAGAGTAGAAAGTGTGGAGCACAAAGAATTGAATTGATACATTGATCAGTGAGGTATTGTACTTAAATAGATCTGAAAATCTACAATTCAAGTTGCATTAGAAACAGGTCATAATGTTTCAATTTAACCATTGAAGCATCAAGTCTCTTAACAGAGCATGACTTAATCATATTCTATAATTGAGGTATATCCTAACAGATTGCCAAAAAGGTTATTCATGAAAGTAGCATTGAATTTGCATAAATCCTATTGACAGCCTAAGAAGAAGGTTGGTTCAAGGATGGTAATGAGATTTGCCTAAAGCCTATTGACAGTTTAAGAAGGAGGCTGATTCAAGTATGGTAGCAAAATAGATGCTATATACTAAGTGACAAACTATGTATAAAATCCTCTAACAAGGTCACACTTAACAGTGTGTTTGTAACCTTTAACAGGGTTGGCTCCTAACAGGGCTCACTTCAGAAGAGTGAAAATTTGGGGTACTGGTCCCAATGGTTTTTCCCTTAACAGGGTTTCCACATTAAAATCCATTTGTTATGTGTGTATGGTTTACTACTTTATTATTTTACATTTCACATATGCATTTATGGATTGATTGGTACACTCTGCATTTTTATTGAGTATCGATAAATAGTTTTACTGCTTATCGGTTATCAAGGAGAATAAGGACAGACAAGGTAAACTGATAGACAGTCAAATATTATAAGTATTTCATGTAGGGACTTAATAATATGAGGTGTATTGGTTGGTGGTTAAAGATTAAAGGATAATTTTTTGAGGCCACTGATTCACCCCCCCTCTCAGTTATTACTAACAGAGTCACTCACTGAAATACTTTATTAAATATAGTCACCACCTTCTTATCAGAAGGAAAATACTTACTTTCTTCTAAGTTCTTTCTCCCAGTAGAGTCTTAAGTATATCACCAGAGCTTCTAAGTAATCTTCAACACTGTCTTTCATAGACAATCCCTAGTAGAGTCGACAATATTTTGGTTCTCAAATCAATAGATTGGATTTCCTATGGACTTTCCAATCCAATGTTGGGAAACCCAAGTGATTTGGCCAACTAACAAGGTTTTAACCAAGACAAGGCTGAACCTTTTGCAATTCTGGCTCTGCAGAACCAAGGCTAGTAGGCCTATACCTTAGATTTATCCTTCAAATATCAAGGCTTTTTATGAAAGATAAAGATTACTTCCGACTTATTTCTCTCACAATATGGAAAGGTACTTGAAATAAATCTTAACTGAAAACAATGTATCACAAAATGCTAACTAAAATGCTGTAATATATAAAGTGAATGTTTGTAAATATATATGTGAATTGAAAATTTCAGATGGATATAATATCACAAAACTATGAACAAAGAAATAAATAATCATAATCCAATATATATATATAGACCAGTGCCTTATTTTCTCATGGGCAATAGAGTCAAAATCATCCCAATCCTATGTGCAACCTTAGAGACAGTTTACTAGAAACATATCACTTCATAGGTGTTATGAAATGATCATATAACCTAAGATGATTCATAGTTATCCCAATTGAATATTAGTTTTCAAATGATAGACCTATTGATTGTGCCCACAATCAATTGAATTTAACGATACATGATGAAAAGACCAATTGGTAATAGAAACTATGAATTTAATCAGGAATATGCTATACCAAACTATCACTTTGAAGAAAATCTATAGATTTTATCTAAGGGACTAATTGAAAATGAAAATGAATCTATTCCCATAGATGAGAGAAAAAGGGGACTTATCTTTATTGATTTTAGAAAAATGATACAAGTAGGTTCGTGTTATAGTTGTTGATCAAAACTATCCAATCTGACTATAGTAACCATAATGCCTCCCACTTTGTATTGACCTTGGTATCCTTATTAATAGGAAGTCCAAAGGATGTGAACAAGATTCAGATCAATACATATGTTCATAACTAATACCTAATCCTAGGATCAACAACTGAACATTTATAATTACATCTTAGGAATGATTAGTCATCCTTGTCTGAAAAATAGTTATCGACCAAAAGAGATCAGAATAATGGTTACTAACAAATCACTTGTGATTTGTTAGAGACAATTTAGAGTAATGATTCTGTGTTAAGACATTATGGTACTTCAACTATACTTTCATCCACATATTTCTACTTCTGATAATGGATATTATCTTTTGCATGTCGAATAGCTTCATCATGTTGATCAGAGAAGTCAACATCGTTAACCACTCTCTGATATTCCTTTATCTTCTACATAATATCAATGGATGTCTGCATGTATTATCTTCTAGTATTTCACCCAGGTCACATTATTTTATCATCGAATAGATCCATAATCACCACCCTCGAAACCTTGCATGAAGATGTTGACGTATCAAATAATAAACCAAACCCTAAGAGATATAAAAATAATATTAAAATATAAAATGAAAAAAGGAAATCCCAGTCATTACTGCGACTCGAGCACTCTGTCTTTTTTACTGTCGAAGACACATGTCAAGATTGTATAATGCCTTAAAGAGTAAAAGTCACGCATCTTCACTTTGAGGCATCACACCCACCGTCAATACTCTCCATAGTTTAACAACTGAACATATTAGAGTTTGTGGGTCCAGGACACATGTTGGCTAGGCGTGATGCCTTAAATATTAAAAATATCCATCTCTGCCTTTGAGTCATTACACCAACCTAGATCATCATCAACTTAACTACTACTTAATCTCCAAAATTCTACTATCAGTCGATCACTTTTATTTCTCGGTTAAATCACCACCGTTGATTAAACCCATGTGCTAAAAGATGGGGCTTAAGTAATGAAAACTTTAATCTGTCATGTAAACCACCATGTAACCCTGTCATCTCATTCAACCAACCACATTCTACCATATGTATCCTCATTGTCACACTGTCTTAGCCTCAGTGGGCCCAGGACATGTGTCATTCAGGTGTAATGCCTTGAAGATTAATCAATGCGCATCTCATCTTTGAGGCATCATGCCAACCGTTGATGCTTTCCATAGTTTAACAATATTCCCTTTTCTTCATCACTGAGATTATAGTGGGTTTGGGACAAGCGTCATCATCGTGCATTCCCTTGAAGCTTAAAGATATTCATTTTGCCAATCAAGGGATTATGCCGACTGTCGATTGAAATCTGAATTTCTCATCATTTTAATTACCTCTGACCCCACTTGAACATGCGTCATTCAGACACATTCCCTTGAAGGTTAAAGATCTTCATCTTGCTGATCGAGGAATCAGCCAGCCGCAGATTTTCAGAAAAGGGAAAGACATTTAAGCGAACCTGTGAAGAAGTAAAACTTGTTTAAATAACCTGCGGAAAGACTTATATCGATTCGTTTTATAAATTCAAAAATTAGCAGGCCGTGGATGTAAGATTTTAAACATAGAAAATTTAATAGGATAAACACATGAATTAATAAAATGAATGAAAAGGTTAGGATTCATGCAAGCATGAACTATAAATGAAAGAAAGAAATAAAAGCATAAATCACAATAATAAATATAAGGTACACTTCCCTGAACTATTTTCATGTCCAAATCTGATCTACAAATCTGGGTTCCACCATAGTTGTTGAGGGTTTTGTAAATGGGGTCATAAGAAGAGTGGGATTAACCATGGAGGAAAATCCATAGTTAAGCGTGCTCAAGCTAGAGTAGTACTAAGATGGGTGACCTCCCAGGAAGTCTCAATACTTCACGTCAATGAGCATCACATAGATGTAATGAGTGATAAATATTCCATTAATTCTCAAGAGAGATGGGTTCTTGTGAACCACTACTCATGAAACATTGGCAATGAGTTTGACTCAAACAACTACACGGTTGAATTGTGATAGTAATATCATTACTTCCTATAATTACTGAACAAAATGTTTTGAATGGAGGTGTTTTATGAGGAAAAAGACATGTGCATGAAAAATGGCTCTTTTCGTGCTTTATATATTTTCAACATTTTTTAGGGAAAAATCAAATCTCCTATCGACTCACTTTTGCATGCACCAAAGCGTGCGACTGCTAGTAATTTTAATTTGATCAATGACTATAGATTTTTTTATATTTTAATTATTTATTATTTTTAGTTCCTTTTGTAAGCTTTTGAAACTATATGCAACAAGCGTTTTTAACAAGTGATTAAACTATGTAATTTCACCCAATCAAACTTCATTGATTTTTTTAATAATATCATATTTTGATATTTCATAAAGTAAAGCCGCAATTTTTTTAACAATTTTTTTTTGAAAAGGTAGTTTTCTCAAATTTGATTGGCTAAAAAACTTTTAGCGACATGAGGCCTTTTTGCAGAAAGAAGTGATGTCAGTAACTATAGCGGAAATCTTCATTTGTTTTGAAAAATTTATGGTTTAATTGATGCAGTATGCCTATTTTATGGAGTTGTGAGGTAGTTTTTTTCAAACACTAATTACACAAAATGACAAGCATGAGATAAGAAATTCACTACTCTCTCATCCTTGTAGGAAATGGGTCAGAGGTATTACATAGGATGAAGATTGGGTACCATTGAGGTATTATGTATATTAATCCTCTGATGAGGGTTGGCTAAAGTGGGGTTTAAACATATTCTATGTATATACATTTTCCTATATGGATTCGTCATTGCAACAATGTGACTTGAATAGGGTGGTCATAATCTCGTTGCCCCCTCTAGACAATCCATTTGTAGGAAAAATAATATAGTCAGCTTTTATTGTCATATGGGTTCTATATTGCGACCTCAACAATAGATACCCAGTTCAAATTCCAGATGGTATCTGCACAGGGTCTTCACTAAAAGGGCAATACACTATCACGTGCGTTCATATTGGCGGGTTTAAAATGGGCAAAAAAGGGGAAATATATTGCCTAAATAGGGGGTAAGGGTTTTTTTGGGGGGTGGGNTTTATATAAGAAAATAGGTGTGGGGGGTATTGGAGGGGGGTGACAAAAAGTGATTTTGGGGCAATATTTTTTGAAAATAGGGGGATTCTTTAGTATGTCGCAAACACAAGTGCTATGATTCAGCTTACTAAGTGAAGCCCCTGTGGGTATCTATTAAGTAGGAGGGGCCTTAATCTCAAGAAGGTCTCTACTACAAACATGTCAAAATGTGACTGTAGGTGTAATAGAAATCATTAAAATTTACAACCTTTTCTAGTATAGTTCTAGCCCTTACAAGATGGGAAATTTCACAGACATTTATTGAAGTAAAATAGAAGGGGAGTTTTGTCAGATTTTCTTAGAAACTCTGATTGACATGCGTAAAAACTGTGTAAGTATAGGAAAGATCCACAACTAGCCTGATGATATGGTTTAGCTATAGATATGCACACAATCAATTTATTGAAAATATTTTAGCTATTTTTTAGAAAAATATGGAAGCAGGAGGAAAATGTGTATGTTTTATGAGAAATTGAAGGTCATTAACAAGTCTTCCATTAGAAGTGTACAAGTGAATCCTACCATTATTTCCTATGTACCTTATGATTTATTTAATCTCCTTTTATGCCCAGGATTAGATATATGGGATGGTGTGAATGCAGTGCCCAGATGGAGATTTTATTGGCTGCATTGATTTTCATCAACAGCCAAGACTGTACCATCCATTGCTCAGGAACCACAAATTTTAGGTTAGGTCCTTTAAGATAGGAAAGCTAGCGATATTTATAAATATTAGAATGAAGTTTGGTGATTTTGTTATTTTGAAAGGGTGAGGAGTGAAAAACATGTCAAGATTCAGTAGAGGGGTGAATTATACTTGTATTGGATTTTGTTTGTAGGATTTTCCATGTAGGCCTTATAGAAATCAACCCAGGGTTAATAAAAGCTTGCAATCATGGTATGCATGTGCATTTGAAACATGACATCTAGAAGAACTAAGTTTCCCATATAGAACAACTCATGCTAGAAGGACTACTGTGGATGATCTAATGTGCAATACTCACCCCATAGTTTTCTTTTCAGTTTTGGTTGCTAAACTCTCTTAGGCCTTTTTTTCAGTGTGCGTTGGTTATTTCAATATTATTTGAGGATATTCATGTATGACATTTAATTATGATTTGATATTTATGATCTAGTGGATATTTGTATGATATCCTGTGTTAGAGTTATATTTATGGTTACTTCATGATGGTTATTTATATGCTATGATGTCATTATGATTATGGATTTAATGACAATACTGACACTATATCTGTATGCACATGTATCATTTGTATGTTTTACATTTCTGGTTGGTGTGTATGATATGGTATGGGACAGAGTCGTAGTTACTTGCTCCGGCGAGATCCACACGATGTACTAATCTCAACCATTATTTGTTATATTATATGTATGCATATGTTTGTCTTTATGATGACAGGTTTGCAGGTATCAGAGAACGTCTTCCCTGAATTGGCAGGAGTGAGTGTGCCTTGTCGCAATATCTCAATGGTAAAAGAGGGGAGATAGTGTTCAGGCTCAATTCTCTACCCTAAACCTATATTTTTTCCTAGGAATGGACATGAATATGGTTGTCTACCCTATCTGAATATGTTAAGGTGATGTAGATTCGTGAGCCTTTCTTTGTGTTCTTGTTGTTTCTGTTTCAGTTGTTTTTCTGTTGAGACAATTTTAGTTAGATTTATGTTGCTTTTTGGCTTGTTGTGATTAATGATTAATTATGGTAATTATTAATGTTGATAATTACACCTTTAAAAAGGTTAAAACATTAAATATATGACTATTTCATAATTAAATATTAATTAAATACCTATATTCAATTAATAAGTCTTAATTAAATAAATGAGTTTAATTAATATTAAATCCAAATATTAAAATTAATTGTGCAAATTAAATTATTAATATTACTTAAAGTTGCATTATTGATCTATTTAATTAAAATAATATCACGCATTTCAATATGCACTTTATTATTGAATTTTGACTTTAAATTTATTTTATAAAGTTAAGTTGTGCAAATTGATTTAAGTGAAAATTAAAATTAAAGTATTTATTTTATTTTTTAATTAAAATTAAAATCCTAATAAGAGTTGCTCTTTTTCAAAACTTAATTTCCTAATTTTCTATATATTTGAATGCTTGTACTGGCTAAGGATGGAATGGTCTGATACCTAGAGAGTAGGTATGCTTAGATTTCCTCGTCTTCACAAGAGGATATTCTGGTTCCACATGTGTCATGTTGAGGGTCTAGGGTCTATGTGACCAGTCCAGGGTAACTCAACTAGGTGATGCTTGAGGGTCCAAAGTTTAGAGAGACCAATCTAGGGTAACTCAAGTAAGTGACCATGTGATGACACTCCCATAGTTTGTAGGCTAAGTCTCCTCCATAGGTCTTACATTTTCCTCTGGTGGTTGTTTTTTGACTTTTAATATTTGTCAGTATTTTGGTTATTTTCTATATGTTCTTTATCATTGGTTTGTGTACCCATATGTTGACCCATGATCTCTAGCATGTCTCGATCATTCCTATTTGTATCCTTGTACTTTTTCTTTAGCCTTTCTTTCTTTATTGTATACCCGTGTGTGTGGGCCTAATGTTATATCCTCAACATGGTGGGAGTGGACTTTTGGTCCCACGAGGTTAGGTGGTAGTGATACTTTTACCATTTGAGATTTGAATTTCTTCTTCATGCTTGGAATAACCTTATTGCAATTATATCTTCTTGTTCTTCTGGAGACTTTTTCACTATCATGAGTTTTATATTTGTACCTTATCTGTATATTGGATGAAATCGGTTAAGAGGATGTGTTGTATTGTTATTCATTATTACATACCCTACGACTTGTGTAGTGACTGCTGATTCATTATCTATACCTTGAGTATTAGTTGTATATGACAGCTTGATATATGAGATGTATATTGATTTCAGTTGATGTATCTTTTATGTTAGTTCTATTTGGTTGTTCTTCGTAGATTATTTTTCTTAAAGTAACTCCACACAAAGGAACCTTCGAGATTTGTAATCTTTATTTGAGTTTCATTTTCTAGGTTAATTCGCCTAGGTTCCCTGGTGAGGCGTTACATAATGTGGGCTTCTTCTCTTGAGAAATATGAAAAGAATCCAATAAACCAAGATTATGGTTGTCTCAAAATACTGGTGTGGAAAATGACAATGGCATAACGTATTGTAGGTATTATTCCAAGGATAACACTTACAAACCAAAATGAATATATAGTGCTACATTTTTTGGAGTTTCTTCTCAAGTTGTCATAGCCTGTGCAAGGGTGATAACTAATGAATACATTTTTATTTTTTCTCTTTTGTTTTCTTTTGGCATGCAACCTGCAATAGCCTTTGTAAAAGGAGGAGAATATTATGGTGCAAAAGCAAGTATAAATGTTTGGGAACCCTTGGAGAATTCATCTTGTCTCAGATGTGGGATCTCTCTGGATAATTTGATGGATCTAATCTTAATAGCATTGAAGAAATATGGTAGGTGGGTGTATTTCTGACATATGGGTACTATATGTTGTATATTCTCACATCTCATGGATCATGTAAATCATTAAGTTATTGTATTGAAATATTCTATGGTTTCATTCTTCATCAACAAGTAAGTCCAAAGTTAAGAAGGTTAAGGGGGAAATCAAAGAGCTAGGTGAAAGCTTCAACAAAATTTCTGAGTTCGCGGTCAAAGTTATGCATTCGGTGGCTATGACTCTTCAGCTGCTGCACATGGAAAAAGTGAAGACCCCGATGGAGGTTCAGAATGTTAGTAATAACTGAGAGGGGGGGGGGGTGAATCAGTGGCCTCAAAAATATTCCAATTAATCAACCCAAAAACTTAGTACCACAATATTAAGCCTTTAGATATCTTCAGTCCTATAAGATGAATGCCTTCAAATATACTTATCAAATTACTACTGCTCGAAATGCTTTGTTAAACCTTATTCTATATGTTTACCAAATAGCAGTCTGTTAACTTACTGAAAATAGTAAATTACTTAGAGTATACCGATCAATCCAGATTACCTATGTGTAATGCAAAACACTAAAGTAATGACTCATAAACACATTAACACATGAATTTTTAACATGGAAACCCTGCTAAGGGAAAAACCACTTGGGACCGGTAACCCAAATTTTTCACTCTTCTGAAGTGAGCTCAGTGAAGAGCCAACCCTATTAAAGGTTACAAGCACACTATTAGGTGTGACCTTGTTAGAAGATTTAAAAGATTAGTTTGTCACTTGATATTGGGCATTTCTATGCTACCTTCCTTATCCAAAATCTTCTAGTTTGTCAAATGGTATCTGGCATCTCATGCTATCTTCATGACCAAACTTTTTGATACTTCTTGGGATGTATCTCAATATAGAAAGGATCATTAAATCCTGCTCAGTTAAGAGACTTTCTGAATCAATGGTTAAACTAAAATAGTATGATCTGTTCACATATACAACTTATACTTGTAGGTTTCCGGATCTATTATAAGCTCATAAAACCAATTTGATCAATATATCTTTTCAATACCTTTGCTCCACTTGTGTTCTGCTTGGTGATGTTGTGCTTTATTGCTCAGTGTCCGCATAAATCTTTAGCTCTTTCCTCAACTTGATTGATCAGGACTGTATGAAGTTGTTCTTCATCAACTTCTCTCCAACATCCTCTTTTTCATTCAATCCCCTTAATTCATAATGAATTAAGTTGTCTCTTTATAGACATGATATCATCATTTCTAGGTTCTTGATTTTCTTGATCTTGGCATGATCCACAATCTTAGCCAGTTTGATTTATAGTAAAACTCCTATTTTATCTCGCAAAGATCTTCTTGCCAACTGGACAAAACAAATTTAAATCCTTTACTTATCTCTGGCTTTATCTTGTTGATGAAAACAATGATAACTACTAGTTAAGTCTATATTTAGCTCTGCCAGCTAGATATTTTGTCATTTCTGAACTTCATTTATCTTCGGTGTTTTAAATCTTTCATAGCTTTGGTCAACACTCTAGTTCTCCTCGGGCTTCTCTGTCAGGGTTGTCTGTCCTTCGGGATTGTCTATCTGTCAGTTTACACTATAATTCTGGCCATTGAGTATGCTTGTGATTCTTCTCATTGGTAATGCTTATCGGTATTCTTGCTCGACCATCATTGCGACTTGACTTTTGGTGATCTTTGTCCATCAGGTTCCACTAGCCGTTGGTGTTTGAAGTCACATAGTGAATGCTTGTCTTTTATGAATTACTGAAAGAATAATCTTTATCTCTCTAATTCTCTGAAGTCTTTACAACTTTGATTATAACCGATTAGATTATATCAAATTGACATCAGTGACAGTACAATCCATTAACTGATTTAATGTCTTGCATTATCTTTCTACATTTTGGTGATCAACATAACATCTTCAAACATTCAATTAATTACAATATGTCATCAATCTCTCCCTTTGGCATTAGTTTAAACACACTACATTATCATACTATACTATCACTAATACAATATGAAATATAAAAGCTTCATCAATCTTTCCTATTTTAAATATTAAAAATGTCTGGCTTTCGGTAAGCTCAAATAGCTTAGATTTGTTTCTTGCAGAGTGGTTGTCTTCAATATTCAATCCCTTCATTGGATAGATGTAGCATCTTCTTTATCTGTTCTAATATGTGTTCTGCCTTGATTGTTCTTCTTCTTGATAATCTCTTTTTCCTTTGACAACAATCTCTCTCTTTGTATGAACTCTCTCCCTTTGTTACTTCTCTCCCTTAGATGGATATTTCATATGTAATCAATCTCTCTCCCTTTTAATATTGATTTACTTTTCCTTTTGATTCTCAGGAGCTTCACTTCATGAATAATGATATAATATTTTCTGATCAATGAGATAATCTCTCCCTTGTGATTCCTTATATATCTCCTTTATGATAATGAGATAATCTCTCCCTTTGACAACAATTCCAAAAAAAACCCTTCTCTCTTTTTTTTAATCATCTTCCATCCCTTTATATAATATATTCCTTGAATTTCCCTATCCATCAGCAATACATTATCTCTGGTTTTCGGTGCATACTTGTACCTTGTTGTGTACAAATCTATCTGTTGCTTTCAATCTCTGGTGTTTGCATCAACATGAATGATCTTAAAATTATTTTTAGGCTGATGCAACCTCCTAGTCATCTTACTGACAGATAGACAAGGGTTGGACCCCTAGTCTCTGTCTCAGGTACTCAAATGTATCTTTTGGTAATGGCATGGTGAATATATCAACTAATTATTCCTTTGATTGAACATATTATAGTATCACCTCTTTTTCTTGTACTTGTTCTCTCAGATAGTGATACTTGATAGCAATATGCTTAGTCTTAGCATGCATGACTGAATTCCTAGAAATGTTAATTACACTGGTATTATCACAATAGATAATTACTGGTTCAAGAATCTTCATATTCATACCTTCCAGCAATTGTTTGATCCAGGCAATATTGGAGCAATTTGCAACATCAGCCACATATTCTGCTTCTGTAGTATACTGAGAGATGCATCCTTGCTTCTTGCTGATCCACGTGACAAATCTGTCACCCATTAAGAATGCTCCTCCAGTTGTGCTCTTTTGGTCATCAATTTTTCTAGCCCAATCAACATCTGTATAGACTTGTAGCTCAAATTTTCCTTCTCTTTATACCATAAGCCATAGTCCTTGGTGTTCTTCAGATATCTCAGAATTCTCTTGACAACAGTCATATGTGATTCTTTGGGATTAGTAGAGAATCTTGCAACTATTCCAACTGCATGTGCTATATCTGGTCTGGTATGAACAACATACATTAGTTTTCCAATCATTGATCTATACAGGGTTTGATTTACCTCATTTTATTTGTCTTCTTTTTTTAGCTTACATCCAGTAGCCATAGGTGTTCCAACTGGTTTGGAATCTTCCATCGTGAATATCTTCAACACTTCCTTGATGTATTTGTACTGAGTGATATATATGCCTGCATCTTGTTGAAGAATCTGTAGAACAAGAAAGAATTTGATCTCCCCAAACATAGACATTACAAACTCTTTGCTCATTTCATTAGCAAAGGATTGCATAGCATCTCATTTCCCCCAAAAATGATATCATCAACAAAAATTTCAGCAATCAGAATATTACTATCGGTATCTTCTTTTAAGTACAGATTGCTATTTTCACTTGTTCTTACAAATTCAATGCTAATGAGATAGGAGTGAAGTCTTTCATACCAGGCTCTAGGTGCTTGTTTTAATCCATACAACGCTTTATGTAATCTACATACCATGTTTCTCTTGTCTAGATCAACAAACCCTTCTGGTTGTTCAATGTATACCTCTTCTTCTAGTATTCCATTTAGGAATGTAGATTTAACATCCATCTGGTATACCTTGAATCCTTTGTATACAAAATAAGCAAGTAAGATTATAACTCCTTCTAGTCTAGGAATGGGCGCAAAGGTTTCACCATAATCAATACCTTCTTCTTGTGCATATCCCTTGCATACTAATCTTGCTTTGCTTCTAGTGACTTCTGCATTCTCATTCAGCTTGTTTCTAAATATCCATTTGGTACCGATGACATTCTTTTCATTTGGTCTCAGTACTAGTGTTCATGTACTATTCTTCTCAATCTGTTCTATTTCTTTATTCATAGCACTGACCCATTCTTCATTTTCAAGTGCAGTATTAACAGATTTAGGCTCAAAATCACAATAAACATCTGGTGTTTAGTGAATTACTTCTTTTTCTCATTCCAACCTTCTTCTCTCCTATGATTTGATTCTCTAGATGATGTCTTCTGACATACTTGGAAAGTTTTGGTTCAACTCTGTGTTCGTCCTTCTGATCAGCTTCTTGACCTTCATTTTGATCTCCATCGCTCGGAACATCATCTTGAGGATTTTCCTGATTTTCAGTAATTGCAGCCTGATGCTCAGATGCAATGTTCCATTGCTTAGGAGTGATACACTGTTGCTTGGGTAGAGTGTCATGTTCTGTATAAACAAAATTGTTGTAGTCCTCTGGTTCTCTTCTGCTTTCCTTATCATTCTTTTCTACAAATTCATCTATTTCACATTTTCACTTTTAGTTATCTTGTTAGATGACTTGTTAAGACATTTATAAGCCTTGCTTTTGGTTGAATACCCTAGAAAGATACCTTCTTCACTTTTGGAGTCAATTTTTCTATTTCTATCATCCTTCAAAATATAACATTGACTACCAAAGATTTTGAAGTAACTTACATTGGGTGTATGACCATACCAAAGCTCACAGGGTGTCTTCTTTGTGTCTTTCTTCAATTTTACTATGATTAATGTGTAGATAGTAGTACTGACAGCTTCCCTCTAGAAATTTTGAGTGATGCTCTTCTCAATCATCAATGTTCTTGCACAGTCAACAATTGATCTGTTTCTCCTCTTAGCAATTCCATTTTGCTATGGTTTTCTTGGTGCAGAAACTTGTCTTTTAATTCAATGCTCATTGCAATAGTTAGTGAATTCATCTAAAGTAAATTCCCCTCCTCTATCTGACCTTAAGAATTTCAATTTATTTTCACTTTGTTTTTCTACCATAGCCTTATACCATTTAAACATCTTGAATGCTTCTGATTTGTCTTTTAAAAACATAACTATCATCATTCTAGAATAATCATCAACAAAGAGAATAAAATACCTATCTCCATAGTAGCTCTTTGTCCTCATGGGTCCACATAGATATGTATGGAATAATTCTAGAATTGCATTAGATGTATGGGTTTTACACTTGAAACTAGACTTTGTCATCTTACCTTTTTGACAATTCTTGCACATGATATGCTCGAGCTTAGTCATGCTTGGTAAGCCTCTGACATTCCTTTTGTTTCTTATCTTTATCATGTTGTCAAATTCACATGACACAATATTTTGTTCCACAACCATATGTCTTCATTTCTAGCCATTAAACAAGTGGATTTAATGTCATAAAGATAGAAAAGGTTACCTTTTATCTATTCACCAGTTCCGATCAACCTTCCTGATTCATTGAAGATCTTTGCCTTCTTATTTTCAAATTCTACTCTGTGACCTGAATTGTTCAGCTATGAAACACTTAACAAATTATAATTCAGTCCTTTTACCCAGTAAGCATTTTCACATTTGATCAGGTTATTTAAGATTATGGTTCCTTTACCTTCAACTGGACAAGGTGTGTCATTACCCATTCTTACTGAACCACCATTATAGTATTCAAAATTTTCAAACTTTTGCTTATCACCAGTCATATTGTGAGTGCAACCACTATCTATGATCTAGACATCATTCTTACTAACTTTAGATATGAGTGCAATTTCTACATACCTTTCTCCTTCTTCATCTGAATCATCCTTCATGGCTACAAATACCATCTCTTCTGATTCGGTGTTAGTGTCATCTGCTTTGTTCTCATCTAGGTAAAAAGCTTTCTTCCCTTTATCCTTGTAGTCTCAGGTATCTCTTTTGTCAGATTGTCAGTTGCTTCAGTAATCTTTATTATCACCTCTATCAAACTTCTTCTTATATGATCTGTCATTACTTCTATCATCTTTTCTTCTGTTAGGACATCTTGTAGCAAAGTGTCCAACCTCTTTACAATTGAAACATACAAGTGGTAATTTATTTTTGTATCTACCTTTGCCTCTCTGCAATCTTCTTGCCATTAGTGCTTCAATCTCATCAAGTCCTTGATCCTCATTATCGATTTCACTATCATTTCTAATAGCATGTCTATGACTTGAATTAATTATTTTCAAAGAAGATTTGAATGCAGATTCTATAGATGACAAGACACTATTATTAAATTTATTCATCTCAAATGAAATTAGTCTACGAATGAGACTATCTAGAGTAACTGTATTGTTTGAAACTGCTCTCATTTCTTGAATAGCAGAAACTCTAATAACATATACATGCAGTAAGGTTCTTAAGATTTTACTTACCATTGTCTCCTCTTCAACTACACGCCAACTCCTTGGATAGCATTGAATACCTCTTTGATTCTACAAATATATTGAGTGATATTTTCTCCTTATTTCATCCTTAGGTCATCAAACCTCCCTCTTAGGATTTTTGCCTTGGCTCTTAGTAAATTAGCATCTCCTCTATGTACTAGCTTCAAATTATCCCACATTTTCTTTGCAGAGATGCAGGTTTTGACATCTTCAAACTCAACATCAAAGAGTGATGAGGCAAGTTCTATCATTATGAAATTATGCTCATGCTTTTCTCTTAATTGCTCAAGAGTGTGAGGTCATGTAGGCAACACATATTCAGTATCTAAGTATTGAACAAAATCATTTCCAATAACTGATAGGTGGAGTCTTATTCTACTTTTCCATGATGCAAAGTTGTCTTTGTTCAACTTGGGCACATCTCGTCTGTTCATCTTGTGATCTTTTACTTGAGCTGTTAGACTCCCTTTCTAAGCACACAAGCTATGATACCAATTGTTAGTAATAACTGAGGAGGGGGGGGGGTGAATCAGTGGCCTCAAAAATATTCCAATTAATCAACCCAAAAACTTAGTACCACAATATTAAGCCTTTAGTTATCTTTAGTCCTATAAGATGAATGCCTTCAAATATACTTGTCAAATTACTACTGCTCAGAATGCTTTGTTAAACCTTATTCTGTATGTTTACTGAATAATAGTCTGTTAATTTATTGAAAAATAGTAAATTACTTAGAGTATACCAATCAATCTAGATCAGCTATGTGTAATGTAAAACACTAAAGCAATGACTCATAAACACATTGACACATGAATTTTTAACGTAGAAACCCTATTAAGGGAAAAACCACTTGGGACTGGTAACCCAAAATTTTTCACTCTTTTAAAGCGAGCTCAGTGAAGAGCCAACCCTATTAAAGATTACAAACACACTGTTAGGTGTGACCATGTTAGAGGATTTAAAAGATTAGTTTGTCACTTGATATCAGGCATTTCTATGCTACCTTCCTTGTCCAAAATCTTCTGGTTTGTCAAATGGTATCTGGCATATCATGCTATCTTCATGACCAAAATTTTTGATACTCCTTGGGATGTATCTCAATATAGAAAGGATCTTTAAATCCTGCTTGGTTAAGAGACTTTTTGAATCAATGGTTAAACTAAAAAAATATGATCTGTTCACATATACAACTTATACTTGTAGGTTTTCAGATCTATTGTAAGCTCATAAAACCAATATGATCAATAAATCTTTTCAACACCTTTGCTCCACTTGTGTTCTTCTCGATGATGTTGTGCTCTATTTCTCGATGTCTGTAGAAATCTTTATCTCTTTCCTCAACTTGATTGATCAGGACTATATGAAGTTTTTCTTCATCAATTTCTCTCTAGAATCCTCTTTTTCATTCAATCCCCTTAATTCATAATGAATTAAGTTGTCTCTTTATAGACATGATATCATCGTTTCTAGGTTCTTGATTTTCTTGATCTTGGCATGATCCACAATCTTGACCAATTTGATTTAAAGAAAAACCCCTATTTTATCTCGTAGATATCTTCTTGCCAACTGGAAAAAACAACTTTAAATCCTTTACTTATCTCTGGCTTTATCTTGTCGATGAAAACAATGATAACTACCAGTTAAGTCTATATTTAACTCTACCAGCTAGATATTTTGTTGTTTCTGAACTTTAGTTATCTTCGGTGTTTTAACTCTTTCATAGCTTTAGTCAACACTCCAATTCTCCCCAGGCTTATCCGTCAGGGTTTCCTGTCTAACGGGGTTGTCTGCCCTTTGAGCTTGTCTATCCATCAGTTTACACTGTGATTCTGGCTGTCGGTATGCTTGTGATTCTACTCGTTGATAATGCTCATCGGTGTTCTTGTTCGGGCATCACTGTGACTTGACTTTCGGTGATCTTTGTCCATTGGGTTCCACTAGCCATCAGTGTTTGAAGTCACATAGTGAATGCTTGTCTTTTATGCATTATTGAAAGCATAATATTTATCTCTTTGATTCTCTGAAGTCTTTGACACTTTGATTATAACCAATTAGATTATATCAAGTTGACATCAACGACAATACAATCCATTAACTGATTTAATGTCTTGCATTATCTTTCTGCATTTCAGTGATAAACTTAACATCTTCAAACATTTATTAGTTACATGTCATCACAAAATGACGGGAATCTCTTCCAATTCATTGTAGAAGATTGTCTCAAGCTGATGCTTAATGAAGGGGGTAAAAAAACCCAAGTAGTTTTCTGTTCCTTTTTGACATTTTGGTCTGTTAGTTGGTTTTGTTGGTTGGCCATTTTGGGTCTGTCTGTTACTTTGTTAACACTGTTGGCCGTATAACTATTACTTTCTATCTTGCTTTTGATTTTTTAAACTTTGCTGCTACTAATGTGCACAGACTGGTTACCAACTTCATGGTGAAGTTGGGGTCTGTTGGTGTTAACAAGCTGGTTACCAACTTCATGTTGAAGTTGGGGCCTGTTGTTTCTAGTTTCTGGTTTTTTATTTTCAAAAAAGGGATTGGCTGAGGGTTTGCTGACTCTAGTTATGTGCTGGTAGTCTTTCACTTCTCGTGCTGGCTTTGTTATTTTTGGGTTAGCCCCCTTGTTATGGCTTATTTTTTAATAAAAAACAAGTAAGTCCAGAGTTGTATGGAGATAACATGTCGAGGTTCTTTACTTACTAGATGATTAATATCCAATTGTAATGTATTGAACATTGGTTTAACAAGATCTATACAAACACCTGAAATTATGTAGTTCTGATGAGATAGGCCAAATTTTATTTTCCATCCATTTTAAAATAGCTTTTCTTATTCATCATGAATGGATCTTTTAGAGTGATTCCTACCAGGAGACAAGATGTTATAACCTTTTGTTTCAGTTTTCATCCAAATTAGTGAGAGAGTGGCTATTAGGGCTGCTATAAATATAGAGATTCCTCTTTCAATGGTTGTTAAAGGTCTTTCAAGTTACTTCCTTGACCCGTCATGAGCGGATACAAAGTCAGAAAACATAACAAAACTCATTGATGCTTGAACAGATGGTTGGCATCAATGATGGTTGCAGAAGGGTGGGAATGTGGTCAACTTAACCAGACTAGTTCTGAATAGAAATCTGATTTTGATCTCAACTCCATTGTTGTCAATTGAGTTGTCGATGAGTGAGTAAAAGATCCATCTATTGAATATATATTCCATTGAGGCAACATCAATAGTAGTAGGAGAGGGAGCAGGAGGCATGGATGAAGGTGTTTAGAAGGTCAAAAACTATGCCACATAAGTTGTTGAAATTGGGATTATTGTTTTTGTTTTAGAATTAATTATATTGATTGTATAATAAGCCAAAAACATACATAAAAGGGTAAAAAGTGTGGGTTTTTTAGATGATACAAGTTTTATTTCAAATTTCATCATAACAACCATGATTATTTTAATGCAATAATTTACTTACATTGAAACATTTATAAAAATAGAGATATACATTATAAGTGTCAATATGAAACCACCATACTTATTTTGAAGGCATCAAGGTTAGAAAATATGAACACTAATTATTGCAATTGGGTTCATCATGATTTGATGTGGAATCAATTATACTGATCTTATAATAGGTCAAAATGGATCATGTTACATGTCAAAAACATCCATAAAAGGGCGAGAAGTTTGGTTTTAGATGATACAAGTTTTATTTCAAATGATGTCATGACAATTAGCTTTGAATTCTAATGCAATGATAATCAATATTACATTGAAAAACATTTCACGTAGATTACTATAGATGTTTGCATAAGCATTTGTGAACATAGAGTCTAGAGGTAGAGACGCGTCTATTATTTTAAACACCCAAGAAACATTTATAGAAAGGCAAAAAGTTTCAGAGCTCTTTGTAAGTCTATATTTATGTTCATCCTACATATCACACTTTGTAATGATAGATAATTCATGGAGTATAATTTTCTATTCTATGAGCTATTTATCATCGTGTTGATGGATTAGAGAGTATGATCCAAAACATCAAATGTAAACAAAACACATGCTGAAAAAAAGGGATTTTATGTTATTAGATGCAGTTTACATAATTATTATAAACTAAGGTTTGTGATGGATGTTATATATTTCTTGGACATGATACTAAGGAGGGAAACTGGTGGATGGATTTTGGAGATGGTACATTGGTCAGATACTGCCCTTCTAGTTTTTTCACCCACTTATAAGATCACGCAACTATGGTTGAATGGGGTGATGAAATTGTAAACACTCAGCAAGATGGAGATAATACTACAATACAAATGGGAAGTGACCATTTTGCAAATGAGAGATTTACAAGAGAAAGTTATTTTAGGAATTTACAAATGGTGGATGTAGATAACAGTTTGCAAGATATAGAATTTGTCTCCACTTTGATAGAAGCTAATGTTGATGGCATTTTCTCTGTGCCTACATATTTCTCATAGGTAAATGTTCATTTCCAACTTTAATACTATTTATTTTATTTTGTATCTCTAATGTAAGCTATAATATTTTTTTCCTGAGTGGTTAGATAGAATTAACATTTATAAGATATAAGTTTTGATTGATTACTTTTCTAAAAAGACAAACAAAAAAGATTTCTATTAGTGAATTTTGATTAGAAAGTATTATTTTTTATTTTACCTCTCTTAAATAAGACATAAAGGTTGTTAATCTGATTAGAAATCCCATTTGTAGAAAACTATTAATTCATACAGTTTCTCCTTCCCTCTTGACTAGATGTGTTCAAGTGGAAAATATGTATGCAACCTTTGTATTCTTCTGAATGAGTTCCATTGCATTGTGGAATGGAGCTTCAAAATTTTTGAGGAAAATAGTCAATGTGAGAAAATCCATATAGATATGTCAAAGTCCTCATTCTCATTTGTTGGTATTTTACCTCTTATGATTTTGTTGTCTTGCCTTTAAATGCACTTGCATTAGTTGTTTATTGAATTGGTAAGCATGCATTCCATGATTAGGCTCATAAGTTATTCTGAATAAGGGACAAGAATACCATATATGTGCATGTTAGGTGACATAGCCATATTAGTTTGATTTCATAGAATAGTTAATGGATGCCACCAAAGTAAAATGTGTTGAATGTGTTGGCTGAAACTTATTTTCTACCTGCTAAGATACCTAAAAAATCTTGTAATCAAATTCTTTTGACTGTTTTAATATGAAAGCTTGTTGGATAAGGAATTCAAAGGATTGAGTTGTGATTATGTGCTGAAATCTTTCAAAAAATTGTTGATATACTTGTATGATAATTAATACACAACTCTTTACTTTATGTGAGTTAAAAAACTGGGTCATATTTTCTTATGTTATACTTGTGTTTGTCTACTAGCTATTTAATACTAAAGTCATTTGTAGAATTTGAAATATAATACAAAAATACAACCTTTCATCTGTTTCCTATGTTAATTCTCATCTGTTTTATAAGCCAGGACAAATTATGACATTTTAAATCATATTTCATTGATTATCTTCAAATTACATTTCCATAATTTTTTCTATTCGTTGTCCCCATTCTTCAGAGAATGCCAATATGCTTCCAAGGCTTATTTTATGCATGATAGGTGCAAACAACTTTCACTACTATGTTTCCTTATAGTCCTGATGCTATTGAAAACTGATTCAATAATTTTATAAATATTTCAAACAAGCATTTAGTGTGACCACACTTTAAGTGATTTAGTTTCAATGCATGTCACCAAGGAATTGACCTAAAATAATATTGAAGTTCAATGATCTACAAGAACATCTTAGAAATCCATAACATAGAAAAGTAAAAAAGATGACAAAAGGTTTGGTTGAGGACACATTCCCCCTCAGGCATTAGCCACAAATAGTTTTTCAGGGACAATAATATGGAATTCCACAAAAAAAGTACAAAACTTAAAGAACATTCCTATCATGTATCATGTACTATTGTTATCAAGTGTGAAATTAATAGTAATACATATAGATAATTTACTTGTCTAGCTAAGTGCTAACAATAATAAAACACTTAATTTGAAATTTATTGATAAATTTCAATAAAATTTTAATATTTTGTCTATGTGAAGTTGAAAATGAAATAATGGAAGCTTTACAAAAGATTTCAAGAATTTATTTATTTCAAATTGAAAATGATAAATATATATGATGAAATATTTTACTCATCTAGCTAAGTATCATGTATCATGTACTATTGTTATCAAGTGTGAAATTAATATGAATACATATAGATAATTTACTTATCTAGCTAAGTGCTAACAATAATAAAACACTTAATTTGAAATGTATTGAGAACTATCAATAAAAAATTTAATAGTTTGTCTATGTGAAGTTGAAAATGAAATAATGGAAGCTTTACAAAAGATTTCAAGAATTTATTTATTTCAAATTGAAAATGATAAATATATATGATGAAATATTTTACTTAGAAAATGAGTACACATTAATATTTAAAATTATATTAAAAGAAACCATCAACACAAGAGGCTTATGAATTTCCAAAATAATTAAGGAGAAATATTTAAGAAAAAATATAATTAAAAAAATATTTGAAATATTTAACAGGATGTAATTTGATGATGCTTAACCGCACATTGAAAAGCAATTTCACTTTTTTGTCATTGTGGAATTAGAGCTTGCTTGACTCTGCTACAAAAAACTCAAAACTATTTTACACATGTTTCTGTATTAAGTTACTTGTAAAGCTGATAGAGAAATTAATTAAATGACACTTCAATGTAGTGCAAAATAAACTCAAAACTATTTTAGAAATATTTTTGTATTAAGTTACTTGTAATGATGGTAAAGAAATTAATTCAATGACACTTCAATGTAGTGCAATAGATTGCACAATATCATTATTTAAACTATCAAATTCATTTGCACAGTTCAAACAAACTTGCCAACATTTTGGCAGGAACTTTGTTGCTCAGTAGCCTTTTTTAGTTCCTATTGTAGGTTTTTGGAACTATTGGCAACAAGCAATTTTTAACAAGTGAGGAAACTATGTAATTCTACCTAATAAAATTTCATTAATTTTTTTAATAATATCATATTTTGATGTTTCATAAAGTAAAGTTGCAATTTTCTTAACAAAACAAATTTTAAAAAGTAGAAGTTCTCAAATTTGATTGGCTAAAAAACTTTTAGCAGTATGAGCCCATTTTGCAGAAGGAAGTGATGTCTGCGACTATAAAGGAAATATTCACATGTTTTGCAAAATCTATGGCTTAATTAATGCAATATGCTTATTTTACAGAGCTGTGAGGTTGATTTTCTGAACGCTAATTATGTGAAAGGGAAAACATTGGATAAGGAATTCACTACTCTCTCATTTGGGAGAGAAATGGGTCAAAGGTATTACATAAGAGAAGAAGATTGGGTGCCACTGAGGTACTGTGTATATTCATCATCTGATGGGGGTACGATAAAGCAAGGTTTATATATATTTTGTGTATATACATTTTCCTACATGGATTCATCATTGTAGCAACCTGAATTCAAAGGAGTTGTCATAATCTCCTTTCCCCTCTAGACAATCCATCTATAGGAAAAATAATATAGTCAACTTTTATTGTCAGATGGGGTTCTGTATTGCAACCTCGGTAGAAAATACCTAGTTAAAATTCTAGAAGGTATCTGTTAAGATGGATGTGCCTTAATCTCAAAAAGGTGTCTGTTATCGAAATGTCAAAATGTGATTGCATGAGTAATGGAAATTTTTAAAATTTACAACCTTTTCCAGTATAATCCCAACCCTTTCAAGATGGGGACTTTTACAGACATTTATCAAAGAAAAATATAAGGGGAGTTTTGTTAGATTTCCCGAGCAACTCAGATTTACATGCATGCAAACTATGGAAGAATAGGCAAGGTCCACAACTAGCCTCATGGAATGCTTTAGCTATATATATGCACACAATTGATTTATGGAAAATATTTTGGGAAATTTTTAGAAAAAACATGGAAGCGGGATGACAATGTTTATGGTTTATGAACAATTGAAGGCCATTAACAAGCCTACCATTAGAAGCATACATGTGAAGCCTACCATTATTTCCTATGTACCTTATGAGTTATTTAATCTCCTTTTATACCCATGATTAGCTATTTGGGATGTTGTGAATGCAGAGCCCAGATGGAAATGTTATTGACTATATTGATTTTCATCAAAAACCATGATTGTACTCTTTTTGGCTTAATAGATGGACTTTCCATGAGATTAAGAGCCTTAACTTGAAGTATCATGCCCTCTCCTCTAAGACTAATAATATTGAGCATGGTCATCAAGGCGGCACTTCTACGGCTGAGAATAAGTCTACTAGCTTATTGGAGGAGAGATTGGAGAGTCTGTGCACCAGAGTGGAGAAGAAGGAGAACATATTGAACAAGATTCTCCAGCATAGTAATAAGAGCATCAATGCTTATGTCCAAAATCTCAATACCTTGGTTGAAAAACTAGAAAGTTATTTCCATGAGAAAACTACTGCAAATTTAGATTCTAATGTTGGGGATGTTGCTGGTCAAGGCTCTGGTCTTGAGAGAAGGATAAGGGCAAGCATGAAGAAAAAAAATACTTTTGTTCTGAAGGAGATTCTAGATCTCAAGGTGGTTGTTCATAAGATTTATAATCTCAAAAAGGAGGTGGCGGGTACCCTCGGGGACTAGGCCTAGGTATGGTTTCCTGTTTCTCTTTCTTTTGGTGTTTTCCGCTAGTTGTGCTGCTTCGCTGGTTTTTTGGTGTTGGGTGTCTGCTGGTTTTTGGCAGAATTTTATCTGGAGGGCTTTATTTCTTATCTCAATGTAATATGTTTGTAAAGGGTTTCAGGTCCCTTCAAAACCATTTTTTACAATTAATCAAAAACAACCAAGATTGTACCATCCATTGCTCATGAACCACAAATTTCAGGTTAGGTCTTTTTAGATAGGCAAGCTAGTAATATTTATGAATATCAGAATAAGGTTTGGTGATATTTTTCTTGTGAAATGGTAAGGAGTGAAAAACATTTCAAGATTCAGTAGAGGGGTGAATTATAATTGTATTGGATTTTGTTTGTAGGATTTCCAAGTAGGCCTTCTAGTATTCAACTCGGGGTTAATAGAAGCTTGCAATCAAGGCCTGTATATGCCTTTCAAAAATGGCATCTAATAGGACTAATTTTTCCACATAGAACAATTCATGTTTGAAGAACTACTGTGGATTATCTAATGTGTGTTGCTTCTCCTAAGAAATATGGCAAAAACCCAAGAAAGAAAGATTGTGGTTGTCTCAAAAGATCAGTGTGGCAAATGGAAATGAGCATAAGGTATTGTAGGTGTTCTACCAAGGATAAAAATTACAAACCCAAAATGAATATATAGTGCTACTTTTTTGGGGGGTTCTCCTTAAGTTTTCATAGCCTTTGTGTAAGGATGATAAGTAATGAATATACTGTATGATTTTGTTCTTAACATACTTATTTTTTCTCTCTCTTTTTTCTAAACATTTGGTATGCATCATGCAATAGCCTTTGTAAAGTGAGGAGAATATTATGGTTTAAAATCAAGTATAAATGTTTGGGAACCCGTCATAGCAGCCACTAGATAATTCATCTTGCCTTGAGTGGGTTCTCTTTGGATAATTTGATGGATTTGATATTAATAACATTGAAGCGGGCTAGCAAGTGGATGTATTTATGACACATGGGTATTATATACATTCTATATTCTCACAACTCATGGATCATATAAATCAATAAGTTATTGTATTAAAATATTGTATGGTTGCATTATTCATTAACAAGTAAGTCGAGCTGTATGAAGATAACATGTCGAGGCTCTTTACTTACTGGAGAGTTAATATCTAGTTGTAATGTATTGAACAATGGTTTAGGAAGCTCTATACAAGAACTTTAAATTTTGTAGTACTGATGAGATAGGCCAAGTTTTATTTTCCATCCATTTTAATTTAGCTTTCCTTATTTATTTGGAATGAATCTTGTAGAGTGATTCCTACTAGGAGACGGGATATGATAACCCTTTGTGTTCAGTTTTCATCCAAACTAGTGAGAGAGTGGCTATTGGGGGTGCTATAAATATAGTTTCTTATGTCAATGGTTGTCAATAGGATATCACCATACTTGTTTGGAAGGTAAAAAACTATGCCACATAAGTTGTCAAAATTGGGTTTATTCTATTTTTGTTTTCAAATCAATTATATTGATTGTATAATAGGCCACAAAGCATGCATGAAAGGGTAAAAAGTGAAGTTTTTTAGATGATACAAGTTTTATTTCAAATTTTATCATAACAATCATCATTATTCTAATGCAATGATTTAATTGCATTGACACATTTATAAAATTAGAGCTATATATTATAAGTAACAATATGAAACCACCATACTTAATATAAAGGCCCAAACGTAAGAAAATATGTGCATAAGTCACTACAATTGGGTTCATTATGTTTTGAGGTGGGATCAATTAGTGATCATATAATAGGTCAAAATGCATCGCATAACAGGTCAGAAGCATCCATAAAAGGGGAAGAAGTTTGGTTTTAATTGATACAAATTTTATTTCAAATGATGTCATGACAATTAGCTTTAAATTCTAATGTAATGATAACCAATTACATTGAAAAACATTTCACATAGATTAGTATAGATGTTTGCATAAGCATTTTGGAACATAGAGCCTAGAGGTATAAAGACATTGATTATTTTAAATGCCCAAGAAACATTTATAGAAAGACAAAATTTTTGAGAGCTCTTTGTAAGTCTTTGTTTATGTTCATCATACCTATCACACTCTATGATGATAGATAATTCATGGAGTAGATTTTTCTATTCTATGAGCTATTTATCATCACATTGATGGATCAGAGAGTATGATCTGAAACATCAAATGTAAACAAAAAACATTCTAAATCAAAAAATTAGATTTTATGTTATTAGATGTAGTCTACATAATGATTATAAACTAAGGTTTGTGATGGATGTTCTATATTATTTGGATAGGATACTAAGGAGGGAAACTAGTGTAATAGGATACCCCTATTTTGGGCTCCTAAGAAATTTTGTCTTTTCTAGAACGAAACTTGATTCTCACATTTTCAAAATTAGTTTGTCCTCTCTAATGTGAACAATGATTATGCATCTTCCTAAGTTCCTACCAATCCTCCCTAGATCATTTTGTGCAAGCCTAATATTGAATAAAGATTCCAATGATATTGTTTTTCCCTCCTGATACCATTCACGCTCAGCTATAGATAGTCAAATTAGAACCTTCTTAACTCACTACTAGTGACTTATAGATTTAAACTGTCAAACACAACTGAAAGTGGCCGAAGTCAATTATATATTTCCCAATGTGTTACGCCATGATATTCCCCGAGACGTAGGTTGCACATTCAAAGACCGTTCTATAATTGCATAGAAAAAATGTGAATACCAGATGAATTCGTGGCTACAAAAAAAATGGGAATACTCTCGACTCTATTGTTTTTTCAATACTAACTAGTCGTACCTTATACTTTATTCCACTTACTGTGCATATCGACCTACTTTTGTCTTGCAACTCCCATCTCCAGTAGTAATAATATGCACACTAGAAAGATTCAACACCATTTCTACCAACGCCACAGTATTAAAACACGTTATGCCCCGACCTATGAAAACTATAGAAGTTTAATAAACAAATATCCTGAGAACTGTATTCCAAGCCTGAAGATAGAAAAATACAGAAAGACTCTACCTCAACAGTAGTCAATCCAATATGAGATTACATATTATTTAGTTTCATAATAAATTACTTCTCCCCCTCCCTTCTCGTGGCATGCAACTCTATAAACTTCTCCCATTTGTAACTGTCATCCAGTCTCATTTAATTCCAATGCTTGTTAAATCTTCCCACTAAAAGACAAACAATACTGTCACCTTTAAAGATATGAAGTTCTAATATTTCAAGTGAAATATCGAATTTAAATTAAATACTAATTGTGGGTTAAAATTAGCATTTAATTAAATTATTAAAATATTATATTTTTAAATCAGGTATAGACATTACAGTCTCCCCTTCCCAACATTGCTTTCCCTTAAGCAAATTCAAATCTAAATGCATTAATTCCTGTTCTAGTTCCCACGTAGAATCTTCTACTAGTAAATCCTTCCACTTCACTAAGTACTCTTTGATCACACGTTTCCTTAGAGTACGCTCCTTGGTTTAAATGATAGATTTTTGAATCAAGATCAAGTTTCCTTCTTCATCAAGTGGTGGCAACACAGTGGAAGGAATTACATTGTGCCCCAAAGCCTTCTTCAAATGAGAAACATGAAATACCTTGTGTCCCTTGCTTTTTGATGGTTATTCCAATTCATATGCTACCTCCTTGGCTCTCCTCACAATTCAGAAAGGACCATAGAATTCGGGCTTAAGATTTTTTGAACCACTTCTTTTGAGAAAAGATTGCCTATAAGGCCCCGTTTGTTTGCAGGAATTGGAAGTGACACTTCCCGGTTTTGGGAGTGACACTTCTCGTTTTTGCAAATCTGCTGTTTGTTTCTCTAAATTGCAATTCTGGATTTGTCAAGTAAAACCA
>MU224932.1:727746-820564 GCA_018584345.1 Thuja plicata
TTTGAGAAATGAATTTAGAAGAAAATAGATGATTAATTAATGATTAAGAAACCATTAATTAATAGATGAAAATCAGTGTTTTTAATGTAAAGTCGCAAGCCTGTCCATTTTAGGGTGTCTACAGATATATTTTTAGGAATTAATTAATTAATCAAGTATGATGATTAATTAGGACCTAGGATTTAGGTCAAATCAACTTGAAATTGATAAATTTCCTATTTGGTTAAGGAATTAGAATAATCAAGATTAGGGTTTCTTGATAAGCAATTGAGATTAGGGGTCTAGGGTTTAGATGATTATTTTTAGGTCATTATAGCTTGTATGTCTTGAAAAAAAATAGGATGGCTAGCCATAGGAGCTTCATGAAAATATTTAATGATCACCTTTTTAAACTTAGAATTAGGTACCAAGAAAATACCACCTTTACAAAATATGAGCTCATATTGAATTGTGTACCTATCATCATGTGTGGCACCCTCCAACAAGCTAGAAGCCCATGAATATTTTGCATATTTCACTGTTATATTTTCCTTCCAATTTGCTATAATTTGAACCAAAGAGCATAAACGTGTTCTCCTAGACAAAGCATGAACCACTACATTCATTTTTCCTTTCACATAAACTATGCCAAAATCGTAAGCTTGCAATTTTCTCACCCACTTTTGTTGTCTTTCACTCAAGTCTTGTTGATTCAGAAAATATTTGAGACTCCTATGATTAGTTTTTACTGTGAGTTTTCTTCCCACAAGATAAGGTATGAATTTGACTAATGCATGCATTATTGCTAACATTTCCTTGTCATAAACTGAATAGCTCTTTTTAGCTCCTCTCAACTTCTTACTTTTTTAGGCAATAGGATGCTTATTTTTTATTAGGACAACACCTATTCCTTCACTAGATGTATCACATCAAAGCTTGAAAGGTTTAGAAAAATCAAGAATTTCCAAGATCGGACATGTGCTCATTGAATTTTTACATTTATCAACACAATTCGGTGCTTTTTTAGACCATGTAAAGGATTCCTTTTTGAACAAATTAGTCAATTACGTAGAAACCTGTGAGAAACCTTTCACAAAACTCCTATAAAATCCAATTAGACCAGAAAAACCTTGAAGTTGTGACAAATTTGTAGGAGGAGGCCAATCAATGATGAGTTTATTTTTTTCAGGGTCAACACTAACTCCTTTAGAGATGATTATATGGCCAAGATATAATAAATTTGTTAATCCAAATTTACATTTAGATTCTTTAGAATACAAAGACTCCCTCTCAAGAATGCTAAGCATTTCTTCCAAGTGCTTCAAGTGTTCATCCCATGTCTTACTATATATCAAAATGTCATAAAAAATATAAGAATAAACTTACAAAGTTGCCTGTTAAATACCCTTTTCATACAAGAATGAAAAGTAGTTGGAACATTAGGCAACCCAAAGGGTGTTATGCCCTGCATACCCATCCCTACATTTTGTAGGAAAAATGTTGGGTCCTCCCTTTTTGCTTTTTATTTTCCTTTGGTTTCTTTTGTTTCTTTTGTTTCCCCTCCGGGCTTTGCCTCCGCGAGGGTTGTTTTCCTTTTGTTTCTTGTCTTCTTGCATCTCCAGGACCTCGATCCTGGAGTTGGTTTGTTCTTTAGAGTCAGCTGGATCCCGAACTCTAGGATTCTTTGCCATCATGCCTTATTTTGTTAGAAGGTATGGCTGCATGGAATCCCTGGGCCTGGAGTCTAGAGGTTTTCTTGTTGCGGAGTTTGCGGGGAGAAAGCAACACATTTTTACCCTAGGGGTATAAATAAAAGTTACCTATCATTTTCACATTTACTGTGATTAAAAAACTTGAGCGATTAAAAGGTGATTAAAAATGATTAAGTACATATTGCTTTGGTGATTAACAATGATCAAACAATAGTAAACAGTGGTGCTTTCACGGTCAGTTCCAGGTTAACTTGTTGCAGAGTGCCTCCCATGCTCGTCTTTCCCGCATTCCTCATTTCTAGGTAAGCCTTCGACTCTGTTCTCTCTGGTTTTTGTTTTCCTGGTTTCCTCGCTTGTTTTTCTTGTTTGTTTTGTTCTATTTTCATCTTTTCATTTCTAGTTTTGGTCTTGTCTTTGCCTCCCATTGGTGGGTTGGCTTTGCCAGAGGGTTGTCCCCCCTCTGTGCGGTTGTAATTTAGGTGTAAATTCTTTGTGTATTTTTGTAGAATAATGTAAGTATCGATGTATATGCTGCAAGTGCTTCTATATATTGTGTAAACTATGTAATTTCCTATTTATAGTTGTATATACATCCATTTTTTTGGTCGACCTATGAGTTGTGATTTAGACCTTGTAAGCACTTTGGCCCTTTGTATATTTGATGTATATTCTATGTATATCCTTCCATTGCATCAAGCTCATTGTGCTCTATCATGTCCAAACCGTGTTGGTGAGCTTGTCAGAGAGGTATCTGCCATGGTTCAAACTCGACACCTCACTGGTTCAAGCCACGACAGCTTTCTCTCTCCTCTGTTGTGTCATCTTAATGGTGGGATTAATTTCCCATGAGTGGGCATTCAAATCCCATCCCATCTGGCATTTACTTCCCCCATGTAAACCCACTTGTCACCATTAATTCTATTATGCCACCTGTTTCATGGCCACGTGACGACTCATGTTAGCCAAGTACGACTTACTGCCAATCATGTCAACAATGGCTAGTTCTTCTAGAATCTGAGTGCTGATAAGCCCCTGGGTCTTCATCCCATTTCATGTCACCTAACCTAATGCCTTGGAGCCTGTGAGTGTTTATCATAATCAGATCCATGTTAAATTTAACATTCCAGGATTTTTGATGCATGTTAACATTTTTGAGCAGGTGCAAAATGGTGGTGAATTCCCTAGAGTCATTAAAAGTATTGTTTTTATTATACCATGTACTGATGGTTCTTTGGTCTTGTAGGTTGTAGATTGATTGATCAGGATGTCTGAAGTAATCACTCCTCCTGATAGCCTGAAGCTGCCAACTACCTCCACTCAGGTAGCTACAAAGACTAAGACAAAAAAGATGCTGGCCAAGCTGCCATTGACCTCCAAATATCTAAAGGAAGGTGCTCTCATAGTCTAAAGTGGACTCTAAGTTGCAAGATATAATAGACATGGAGCCCGGACTATGGGCCAAAATGCAGGGCTTGGTTCAAGCCATATACAAACAAAAGGCTGACAGAGATGTTATGGCTAGACACATGACCGCCTCCAGAATTATAAAAGCTGAAAATTTTCCTTGCTCGGTGCAGGCACCAAAGCTGATAATCTAACTAGCAATGCTCTACAATGCCTCCACTTGGGTTGTTTTTCTCGCCGATCCTCGACCACTACAGTATCTAGCGACCATCATCAATCTAGATGCTGCTACTTTTGCCTCGGGGCTGGGGATCCCCCAATTCAAGGGAGCTACTATTCTCTCCTGATACACATCCTTAAAGGAGTTTGAGGAGGCTTCTCTCCTCTCCTAACAACATCTCAACACCCACTGGCTCAAGTCCCTGAGAAGGGACTACAAAAAGATGAAGTTGGAGACTCCCCACGGGGATTTTAAAGAGCCTATCCAGATCGGAATCATATTTCTATGTAGGCTCTTCAGAGAGCCCCATGCCTAGGATTTCTCAGCATGGATGTGTTACTTCCTCTATTGCGTAACCACCCAGAGCCAAACTTTCAACTGGGCGGCTATCATCACCAACCATGTGGACACATAAATGAAAGGCATCCTCCAGACCTCAAAATTCCACATGACATCTTACGTACTATGGGCACTGGCCCAACAAAGACCTAGTTTTCAAGGCTTTCAAACAATGGGCATTCTTGGGAATGGGCCGGGCCAGTTGACACCATGGGATCATTATCCCCAGGTCTAGTGGGAACTCAGTTTCCCAAATTTTTGCATGGTAAATGATGCCTTCATTTACCAAAATATTTTGACACTTACTCAGGATTCTAGATACTAGTTATCGCAAGAGGTGATGAACCTCATGGGCACCTATGGGAATTATTTTATTCAATTTCAGCAGCATA
Source organism: Thuja plicata (assembly GCA_018584345.1). Classification (NCBI taxonomy): domain Eukaryota; kingdom Viridiplantae; phylum Streptophyta; class Pinopsida; order Cupressales; family Cupressaceae; genus Thuja; species Thuja plicata. Next base: position 731,793 of record MU224932.1, read on the forward strand.
CATATATTCGGGTGACCAGATTCTCCCGAAAACCCTATCTTCTTCCTCGACATTGCGCAGATAGAATCATTCTTTTAGAATTCTGCCGGCATATTTTTGAGTTGTACACTCTCTTCACATGGAAGAAGGTTACCAATGTCCCATTCCCAATCTCTTGTGGGAACTATGAAGCAGATAATGAACTGAAGAGTTTGGGACTGGTGGAATTCCACCATACTAGAAGTAATTTTGATCCATTGGGTAAGATAACACTAGCACTTCCCCAAGCATCCCCACCACACAAAGAAGATATTGAAGATTTATGGGTGCATTTCTAGGATAGTTTTGATCTCCGAACCTGCCAACATTCACAGATGTCTAAAGGATTGATGAAAGCCCTCAACCTTTGGGGTTTCGCGAAGGGTTTTTTAGATGACGGGCCACTGGAGGACCTATTGTATAAAGAACATGGGTTAGATAAATTGGATCTCCCTCTAGTGGATTGGGCCACCCCAAAAGATTTAATGATTGAGGGAGTATGCCACCCCATTATAGAAAATAGTTATAATTATTTTGAGCGGGTGTGTCCCAAGAGAACCTGGAAAGGACCAATCGTCCGGAGGTCTGCTTTGACCTCTAGAGCCGCAGGACCCAACATGAGAAAGGGGAAGGAGAAAGAAGATATCCCAGCCCAGGTGCCCCCTAGGGGTCCACTCCCCATGTTGGCACAAATACAAGAGCAAATGGAGGCATCAAGGCTAACGAGCCAGAATATAAGTGCACAACTATCCGCCGGCCTCCTTGCAACTCCAGTGGCATCTGCTCGCCCGACGGGATCCCCGTCATTGGCCACACTTATAAGCAGGCAGAAGTTCAATGAAACAGAGTCTGCAAATATTTTGGATACTGGGACTCCACTACAGAGAAAGAAGAAGCAAAAGATGAATCCCACCCCAAGCACAGACGCAAGCCTCGGTATACCTAACATACCCCTAGTAGAAGTTAGTTTGGATTCTCCCAAACTAGAGGATATAACAGAGGACTCTCCCCCACATGATGAATTCAATTATATCTTTAGTGCGGATGAGCTTATGAACCTACATGGGGATATAGATCACGTGGTGGAAGAGATCACTGCCCAGGAAAAAGAAGAGGTCCCCGCTGAAAAAGAAGTCCCAGAGCAAGAAGCTGCCACAGAGCAGGAAGTCTAGGAAGAAACACAAAAAATCCCAAGTGGGAGAAAACACCAGTCCATGAGATCGAAGATGAACCAAGGAAAATAGAGAATGAGCAACCGATGACTGGGGAAACTAGACCCCCAGGATCAATTGTACCCCCAATCATCATGCTCCAGATGCCTTTGGTTACTCTGGGTGACCAGGTGCCCTAGAGTACATTCAGTGAGGTAGTTTCAACAGCCACACTATTAAAATTTGGCCAGATACCTCACCCACCTCCTAAGGATATTTCAGTGGAGGATATTTTAGAAAATGAGGCCGAAGAACAACAAAAATAGCAACAACAGAAGCAAGATGAGGGGAGAATCCCTGAGGACATAAATGTTAATTCAGCTGATGCTGAGAAGGATAGGGAAATCCCTAAAGATATAGGTGATGCAGGTACTAGCAGAGAAGGAACCCCAGACATCACAAAGGAAGATGCCAATAGGGCAGAAAATACTGAAGGCTCTGGATAGTAGGAACATGAGTAGGAACAAGAAAAGGAAAAATATCCCGATGACACTGAAGATACCAGGAATGCATCGTCGGACTCCAAATGGAGTCCCGATACCCAGGCCTTAGCAGCAAAACTACCCCAGCCGCTACAATGGCTGGTGGAATCCAGAAAGAGGAAGGCCCTGTCGGTAGCAATAGGTGTTCCACTCTCCTTGGCTAAAATGATGTCCTAAAACATAGAGGCCAAGAAGCCTAAGAAGGCCCAGACAGTCCATACTCTCCAAACTGGTCCAGAAGGAAGTACAGTTACAAAAATCACAACATCTCCCCCAAATACAAATGCAACAAAAATAAGGGCCAAAGATTACACAATTACAGAGGTGCCTCTGAGGAGGAGAGATAAGCAGGGAGAATTAGACCTGCTACAAGAGGAAACCTAGGAAGTAGAGGCCTGGTACAATAAGCAGACCCAGAAGTTGAAGGAGGAAAGGGAAAACAATGCAAATCTCCTCGCACTTTTGGTAGATCTCATATAGCCCCTGGCCGAGATCCACCCAGAAGCTTCTACCTCTGAACTACTGCTTGCACAGGGTGATGTGGATTCCCTAAGGGCCATGAAGAAGAAGGCCCAGGTTGTGGACAGGTGGATCACTGAACATATAGTTGTCGTAAGGTAGTTTTTAGTGGTGTCACTCTCGGATCTTTATCAGATCAGTAATCTTCTCAGTCAGGCAAATTCCCCCGCTGTCTTGTGGGAGAAAAACTTAGAAAAATATGAAAAATGGAAGGTTGGCTTGGATGAGGTCTTCAACATCGGGGAAGAAGCTGTCACAGAGGCATGAATTTTGGGAGAAGAATTATATGATTCTCTCCGGGCCCAGTACTCCAGACTTGACCTCAAGATTGAGGTATGCAAGTAATTGGTTAAGGCCCTAAAATAGAAAGTAATTGTGGCCCAGTATCCTTTGGGCCTATTCAAGGCATTTGTGGTAAGGGTGTCAGAATTCAACCCCTTCACCACCAGAACATGCACCCCGAAGGACTATGTCCTCAGTAAGTATGATTAGTTCATGGAGTCCCTATATCAGTCTGCTAGGGACTTCGATGAAGGAAGGTTATCAAGATTATCCAAAATGATGCTCCGGGCACATGATGTTGTAAAGATAGTAGATGAATTCCAGAATGGGTCTTGAGAAGTTGAAGAGAAGCTTGAGGTTCTCCATGGCCGATGGAATGACATTAAGGACATAGACGAGGATGGCATAAGCCAAGTTTTGGAGGCATTTAAAAATAGTAAAGGATAATAAGGTTCTCCAGATTTTGGAGGATTTCACCAGTAGGGTGCATTTTGAACATTATTTATTCTTTGAGCGCAAGCTCTCAGATCTTAGAGTCCTAGATCCAATAATTTTGTATTCCTTTGATGACCCACGTCCAGGTTCCTTGGATCCTACCAGTCATCATCAGATAGTTAATAAGGGTGTCAGAAAGTAGGTGACCCTAGCAAGGCATGTCAGCTTGAGAGATGGTTATGACAGGTGGTTTTCCCAAGGCACTGGTCCAACATAACACCTGGTGCATCAGAGACAGTGAGCCACTTTTTCATTGATGAGGCATGTAGCCTTGATCCTTGGGGGATTAGATTTCTTCTATTCTCCCTCTAGCTCTCTTCTCAAGGCTGATTCCTCCATACTTATTTTCTTGTCTTATTCTTTTGACATGTCAGACCTCTTTTGTTCTCAAGGTTGTTGTAACATGGTGCAGGTAGTACCGGCCAACGAAAACAATATTTTATTATTGAGTGTAAAGTTATATTAGGTTAACTTTAGGGCAACCTTTGTGTATAAATAATAAGTCTGACCTCATTCCAAAGGTCGAAAGAATTGATGATTTTGCAGTCCATAGCTATAGTACTTCTAGCATTTTCATTTCCATTTAAGTTGTAGAGCTCAATGCTTCTTAGTTCTTAGAATTTCTTAGTAGATAGATGCTCCCTTGGAGCCATTGTTGATGTACGCACCAGTGCTTGCTGGAAAACCATTAATGAAGAAGGAAGGATTCTTGCAATGCTGTTGTTGGTCTTCTGATCTCTTAGTCAATACTCTTTTGTGTTGTATGTTTCTGATGTCCCTTGCTCTGATATTTTAAGTAGATTAACGACCTTCTTCCCCCCTTGCTATTGAATATGTATGAACTGATGGTTCTATATGCATTCAGTATTTAGTGTAGCATGTTAGAGCATGGTTGATGTTTTAAATATATTTGCATAACTATAAGTAGAATGAATACTTCTAACCTTGTCCTATCTTTTGAAGTTTATTTGGTAAGCTAATGCATGCTTGCAGGGAACCCCGACCTAACGAAATCCCCAGAGAAGACGAGCCAAGAAAACCAGCTATCCCCCCAAACAAAAATAGTCACACTCCCAACTAAGCCCCCGCACTATCAAGACCCAACTCTCACGTGCTTGAAGGCCTGGAGAATTCATTCCCTAAAAAACCTTTACAGGCGAAGTTGGCCGGTACCCCGGTACCCGGTGACAACTTACACTCTGTTGGCGGACTGGTCACAAAGTCCCGTCAACAAAGGGCATGACTAAAAACACATAATGGCCAAAGTGACATCTAAAAGTTGTCTTCTCAACATCCTCCTCTCAAACTCTAATATGATGGTATCCTGATCTCAAATCTATCTTTGTAAAGAAACAAGCACCATGCAACTCATCAATTAATTCATCAATGCAGGGTATTTGATACCGATTTTAAATTTTTTCCTATTCAAATCCCTATAATAAATGCACATCCCAATTTTCCCATCCTTCTTTTTAACCAAAATCACTAAAGAGGCAAAGGGAATCTTACTTGGCCTTATATGTCCCATTTCCAATAACTCCTTAATTGCCTTTTCAATTTTATCTTTATGTCTTTTTAAGTTCTTGTAAGGAGTGGTTATGACTGGTTTAGCTCCTTCTTCAAGCTCTATTACGTGCTCAATACCCTTATCTGGTAGAAATCCATGAGGGATGTCACTAAACACCTTATTGTATTTATCCAAAGCACCTTAATATGAGATTGAAAACTTCTCTTTTGCTGTCCTAAATCAATAGGCTTGATAACACATTCACTTTCTCACTCCAATTGATCATGTCTCATTAATATTTATATTTTCTCAAAGGATACTACCTTTGGATCGCCATTTTTCATGCCTCTAAGAATAATTTTTCTCCCATCAATCTAAAATTTGATGTCCATAATTTGTAAGTTCATCTTGAACTCACAAAGTGAACATAACCACTGAATCCAAAGTAATGCATCTGTGCCACTAATACTACCCACATAGAAATCATCTTTCAACTCATACTCGCCCAACTAAATGCATAAGTCTATAATCTTCCTAGTGAAAGTAAGAGTGAAACCATCAACAACCATGACACTAAATCCTTCACATTCTTCCATCCTCAAGCCCCTTCTTGCCACAATACCTTCATCAATAAAATTATGTGTTGCACCTGTATCAATAAGTGTGACTATATGTTTCCCACATAAACCACCTCTAACTCTGAAAGATCCTATTTTTTGAAAACCAGTTAATTGTGTCATAATACTCTTCCTCCACTGTTCCTTATCTGACTCTTCTGATGAAGTATCTTCCTCACTAGTGTCTAATTAAATTTGTTGTCCATAATTTTTAGAACTTGATTCAGGGGTCGTAAAGTACTCCAATTTCTTTGCCTTAGCCTTAACAACACATTTATGAGTTGGGTCCCAAGGTTCTCTGCATTGAAAACACAATTTATTCTTTGTTATCTTGTTTATTTGATCATCATCAAGTATGGGCTGCATTTTCTTTGTCTGGTCAGAATGTTTATGTGAATGTTTTTTTTATTTTATTTTACACTTTTGTGATGGAAAGTTATTGACTGAAATTTACTTCTTGAAGTAGAGGCTTCCATTTCTCTTGCACCTTTCATTTCTTCTTGCAGATTTGATGGGTTAAAAGCTTTAACCCCACCCACCCCTTATAGGTTCCATTAATCTGTCTACAAAGAGTACTACTTGTCTTCTCTCTAAAATATCAGTCACTAATAGTAAATTTTTTTGAAAATATGTAATGAAATATTCCACTATTCCCCACTATTTCAGTTGTGCCAACTCCTTAAAATCTAACCCAGGATGGTTCTTATCAAAATGGTCTATAATCTTTTCAGTAAAGTTTGCATAAGATACAATCTGATCATGGGCTAAAGTAATCAGCCCATGATACTATATGTGATATAAAGTTACATGTCCAAAGAAATCACTAAAACATGCAAACACAAAGATTAGCCATTAAATCCAACAAGGGTTATCATATTCAATTGAAAGATTCAAAAGAAAGACAAGAACTTTACACCACAACCTCCAATGAGCCAAGAAAGCACCCAAACCTTGTTGATTTTCTCTTAGAGAGGAATGTGGGTGTGCTCTCCCAACACAATAAAATAAAACCCACAAATGATTGGATGATGATTAAAATGAAAGCTAATGAGTTTTATAAAGAGCTCAAGAACAAGTATGAAGAACTTGTCTCAAGGTTTTATCAAGATGATGATGCAAATGCAAAGAAATAAGATAAAATGTTATGCATGATTCAAGATTCATTTTCCATTATCCTAACATATAATATCTAAATGGATTCAAACTTGAAATGAACTAAGATGATAAATGCTCAAGAAAATCCTAAAATGAAACTAACATAATAACAATGCAAAAATAATGGATGCTTTGCTCTTGGCAAGGGCCTCTATTTATAGAGTTTTGGAGGGAAGGGAAGGGATTGGATGAGGTGGAGTACATGTGGCATCCACATAGGTGCCACATAGAGGACACAAGGGCAAGAGGATAAGCCATGCAAAAAGTCAACACAAGCCTTTAAGATTTGAGTGGCTCAAGGTTGATCACACATGTGTGAGCAACTCTTGGGGAATGGAGTGGGGGATAAAAGGGTGGCTACATTTAAGGAATTTGTTGGCTTCCTTGAAAGGAGTTTCTCACACATGTGTGAGCATCCTATTAGTGCTAAAAAGGTTAGGAATCACACTTTAAGTGTTATTAGTGTGTGCTAAGTGAGAGAATAGGTTTATTAAGAGAGATAGGTAGGGTAGGGTAGGAATAGAGTAGGTTTGTAGATAGGATTAATAGGTCTTTAGGCTAAGCTTAGATTAATGATTGAAATTAGATTTGAATTTAAGCTTGGTTTAGAGGAATATTAGAAATGTGAGGGAATAAATAAATTGAGATTTATTTAAAATGGGATTCAATTAGGAAATGTATGTAAATAAGATTTAATACATTAAAGGGGGATAGTATTTAAATTAAATCTAAATACTATAGAAGGTGAATCATATTTAAATAAATTTAATTAAATAGATAGAAGAATATAAAAAATATAATTAATTAATTAACTATAATGTTACAGGGATATTAATTAAATTAATATAAGGATGATTTTTGACGTCAACATTTTTCCCCTCTTTGATGCAATGTCGAAAGTGGCGTCGCTTCAAAGAAAAGAAAATAAGATGCCCCAAAAGGACTATGAAGACCTAGGGTGACGATGGTGAAGGAGTGTGCCCCCTCGACAAAATAATAGAAAAAATAATTTTTATGTAAAATTTTCTTGAAAAGATGGAAAGAGGGAGAAAGACAAATTGCATGGCCTGTCAAGAAGGAACATGGAAAAAAAATAAAATAAAAAAATAAAATAGGGACCAGGACGGGAAAACGAGGATCGGGACAAAAAATGAGACCCAAGGGGGCCTATAAATAGTCCACCGGGGCCCAAGAAGAAGTCATTGTCACTCACGAAGAGCTAAAAGATGAAGAAAGAGAGAAGAAATGACAGAAGTGCGAGACCATGCACAACTTGGAGAGGGCATCAGGGCGTACCAGCAACCCACGAACGTAGGGCCACTAGTGAGTAATCAAAGCCTTGCTATCAATTATGTATTTAATGTGCTTTAGTGCATTTATGACACCCCTAAGACACCAAAAATGGGCCCACAACAGAGAAGAAAATTGCCAGACCGCCGTCTGTGCAGACGGTGATCATCAGATCATCATCTTTGCAGACAACCATCGTATGTGTAGATGGTGATCATGAGATCTCTATATGCGAGGGTAGGGGGAAGAGGGGAAGTCGGGCAGAGATGGAGAACTAGTTCATCGTTTACATGGGCAAAAATGCGGTGGTCTGAATCGTCATCTCTATAGATCAGCAACTGTGTGGAACTCTCATCTATACGGGTGAATCAACGTCTCTAATGATTAACCATGGAAGAGACGAAAAGAGAGGAAAAACTTAGAAGAAATATCTTAGGGGAATTTTTTGATGCCCCATACTTAGAAGAAAGTTAACTGACACACGTATTTGTGGTTGTAGGAGGACATGATATTGTTCAGATCCAGGGAGTGCTATCCTACAACAATGGCATTATCACAAGAGTTGACGACATAGGAATGGGGATAGGTCACATTGTGTGGCCTGGAGCATGTCCAGTGGTCACCCCATCTTAGAGTGCATAATGTGCTTATGTCAGCCTTGATCAAGAGGTGGCATAGTACCACTTCCAACTTTCACTTACTGATAGGGGAAGTGATGATTACTCTGTACGATGTGTGGAGGATATATAGAGTGCTGATTTGGGGGTTGATACCCGAGTATTATTATGAGGGGTCCAAGCCATACACAGAGATGCCATTTGGTTGACCGTTTGTAGACATTCCTACTGCACGACAGTGGAAGTCATGGACATGGGCGATGGCAGTGCGACCACAGTTGCGACAAGTTGCTTTATACTTGGCAGGTTTGATAGGGGGTGCATGATGCTAGATCATGCGAGGCATGTGTTTCTTATTGGCTAGGAATGAGTCCTTAGTAGCATGCTAGAGGACAAGGGGATGCCATACTGCTAGGGATATACCATCCTCGGGCAATTATACTATGATTTACATATGTGCACCTACCGTAAGGGTAGGGTACTAGGAGCAGGGGTCACATTGCTAATAGTGTGGGCATGGGAGAATATTGCTATCATCCGCCTGATCAGGACATAGGAGACTAGGGAGGCATATGAGACTTTTTCCTACAGATACAAACCATTGATTAGTTACGAGTCTATAGACTCTATAGGATACTAGTGTCAGACATTGGATGAGATGGGTCAGATAGAGTGGGAACCCTATGGAGGGTGCGAGGCATGGGGTCGCCAGGACCTACACCAACATGTGTATACAGAGGATGGATTTTATGATGGGTATTACCTCAGATTTGTGTAGATTGACTACTGGTTGATAGGGCACACATCTCATATGATATGGAGATATATTTCATCTAGAGTGCATAGATAGATGGGACAACTATAGGACAGTACCAGATGGGTTCCCTCATCCACTGGTGACTCAGGAGGTGGGTAGTATATGGGGTATTGGAGTGGACCTATGGAGAGCTAGACGATCCTGGATGGGGATGACAGAGGTGCCTTAGATTAGGGATTGGGAGTCATTACATGATGCAAGAGTAGATCCTGCATATGCATAGTGGTGGGCGGCACATAGGCCAGTTAGATTAACCATACCAGGTGTAGTACAGGTGGATGAGTAGGAAACTAAAGGGGAGAAGGGCGGTGGTTAGGATGGGGATGATGAGGAGAGTCTGACCGAGGGTAGCCATCGCGAGGTGATAAGGATAGGTAGAGGTTCCAACAAGGAGGCAACCATCAATTATCCTGGATATACAGGGACAGAGACCATAGGGACACGGGCCGCAGGGGCCACAAGGATAGGGGCCACAGGGGTAGGTACCACAGGGACAGATGCCACTAGAAGGCTATATAGCCAAAGAGGTGTATGATACAGTGGTTGCAGAGTGGGACAACCTAGACACAAAGCTCTAGAGAGTAGAGGGACTTTTAGCCATATCACAGGCTACCTAGAGATGTGTACAAGTAGAGATGGCGAGGATATAGGGATTGTTGTCCACTTCTCAGGCCACAGAGAGAAGTTTATAGATGGACCTAGCCTGAGTACAGGGTGCACTAGTTGGAGAGACTGTGCATGTAGATGGGGCATAGAGGGCACTAGACCTTCTACGGGAACATGTAGACAGTGGAGAGTATATGATGGGGGGATATGATGAGGAGGCCCTGGGAGAAGAGGTAACTTCCATGACTGAGCAGATAGAGGCCCTTACCTCAAAATGAGATGCTGCGTAGAGGTGAGCTGAGAATTACCGCACAGAGTAGGACATAGCCTGCCAGGAAGCCACAACCGACGGTGTCAGTCAGGTACTAATAGACACATTTGTAGCTCATAGAGAGGCAGGTAGGAGAGGTTGAGAGGCCTCATATTATATGGGCCTCTATTTTGGGGTGGTGCTAGAGGATTAGCGATAGCCAACCTATTCAGAGAGATCAGTATCACATAGTATAGGTTGGGAATCACAGGCTTCAGTGGAATTACCACCTCTACCATTCAAAGGGAGAAGGGGTGCAAGACCATCGCAAACACCCTCATGATTTATCAGACCATTTAGATACACATTTTTGTAGTTTTTGAGATGTAGACATGCATGTATGATGTACACTATGGGCATTTTTGTGATATATATATATATATATACATACATACATGGACATTTGTTTAGGTGGATCTATTTTGTGTTATGGATGTTTTATGATTCTATATGCAGATGTATATGATGTTATGACTGACATGCAGGATGGATTTATATGCTTATGCTGACCTATTTGTGATGCAGGGATGTGATACATATGAGGGTTAATGATATACATTGTAATGCTTATAGATGAATGGATGTTATGTAATGAATAATTAGTAAATGTACAATTGAATGTGTGAGACAACTTGAGATAATGAATGAACAATGTAATATATAATGGTTAATGACTTAATTGATTGACAATGTAACGTTAATGATTAATGATTAATGAAATGAGCTAATGGATTAATAATGCAATGCTAATGATTAATGATTAATGAAATGACCTAATGGATTAACAATGCAATTTTAATGATTAAGGATTAATGAAATGACCTAATGGATTAACAATGCAACTTTAATGATTAATGATTAATGAAATGACCTATATAACTAGATGTAATAAATGTAGTGAGAATGAATGAAACTAATAGTGAAATGTAGTAACAATACAATGCAAGGAAATGAATGAATAAATGCAGCTAAATAAAAGTGAGATGTAATGAGACTAATGGATATGAAACCTAAAGAATGCCATGAGTGCAACTAAGAATGAACACAACAAAATAACATGGATGTAATGCAAAATGAGACCCATGAGGACATTATTTTTGTGTGTATCAGATAAATCCAATAGATGAACTTAAGTAGCTGGAAGGGGGGAATAAACAGAAACCTTGCCAAGAGCAATATGCAAAGTGAAATTTGACCTAACTAGAATACAACCTAACTACATGATCTATTTGGGATTTATATTGTGTTAATGTTGGAGAACACAACCTAGTTTGATTTTGCAATAGGAGATATGCACCGTGTGTTAGAAAACACAAGTGACATGGTTCCTTTGTGTGGACTGGAGTCTCAGAAAAATAGGTTATTAGGAACAAGGATGTGAGATATCAGAAATGATGTAACCTATGAAATTCTACTCATGAGGAGATATAATACACCCATATCTTTTTAGGGATTTGGTATGCATGAATCCTGCCCCTAGTGAGGCATACATAGTCATAAATGGACATCAAACATAAATGCACTAACAAGCTATAACAAACATATCATACTGCAAATGACATGTATTTCAATAAGTACTTTCCATAATGGACCAAGATATGAAAGATCAAGGCAATCATGAAAAGAACATATTGAAACACAAGATAAAATCAGAAAAAAGGCATCCTAACCAAGCGGTCATTCAGTCCAAAATTTCTTGCCATGAAAAAAATTGAGGTGATGATTAATGTGGGAGCCAACACCGGAAGGATGCATCCTGATGGGAAAAAGATCGATTGATTGAAATGGGAATTTGCTGGCAATTTCTTGTGAATTGAATGAAGCTAAGAAATTAAATCTGTCTACAAATTTTTTAAAAATGTTCACGATCAGTGTGTCTAAATAAAGATAAGTGTTTTGGGGTAATCTCAATCAGGTGGGAATGCGTTCTGATTGTGGAAGTTGAAAAGCGTTCAGGGGACTACCTGTATAGATATGGGTTGTGAATTTATTATGGAAAGGTGATGGATGCTGCAAGAAAGGTGGTTGAAACAGATGGTGAATCTAGATACACATGGCACCTGAGATAGGTTTTCACCATGGTACTTATCCACTGCGCCACTAAAGTAGTTTTCACAAATGGATGGATTTTATTTCTCTTTTTCTTTTTGCTTTTATGCTTTTTTCTTTTTTGCTTTTCTGATTTTTTTTTATTTTTTATTTTTTTATGTTTCTCAAGTGCCTGTTTGCCAGGTTTTCACTGGGACAACCATTTTTTCAGATTCTTTTAGTACTTTTTAGGATTTTTTCAGGACTTTGTGCAATGTTTTTGAATTTTAACTTCATTTTTTGTTGTACAATGGATTGCTGAAGGATCAAGCATAGAAGCGCTTGAGATGCAAGATATTTACAGTATCAGGAACCTAATCTCCTTCTAGTGTTGCAATCTGATAAGCTCTATACCCAAACATTGTTGTGATTATGAAGGGCCCCAACCAGTTAGGTTCAAATTTTCCTTTCTTGTCACGGTTCTAGAGATTCTTCATGTTGTGTTGTAGGATGAGATCACCAACCTTAAACTGATGAGGTTTGATCCTCTTGTTGAACTGAAGGAAGAGGAAATTTTGATACATGTGGAGGTGGTTTAGGGCATTAAGGCATCTCTCATTAAGGAGTTTAATCTCTATATTCTTCTTTGGACAATAGATTCTTGAGAGAAATTATGAGGGAATGGAGCTCAATTTTGATGGGTAGAATAGCGTTGGTACCATAGACAAGGGAAATTGGAGTGGCTCCAGTGGGAGTAAGGATGGAAGTGCGATAGGCCCAAAGGTCAGGATTGAGGCAAAGGAGCCAATCGCGGCTAGCATCATCGACTATTTTCTTAAGGATTTTGAGGATAGTTTTATTCGCAGCCTCTACTTGAACATTACCTTGCGGGAAATACTTGGAAGAGGTATGGTGAGAAATGCTGAATTTTCTACATAGCTCTGTGACATCCTTGTTTTTAAAAGGTCCTCCATTATTAGTAACAATGTTCTAAGGAATGCCATAACAACAAATAAGGTAGTTCAAAATAAACTTTGAAATCTCTTTTCTAGTAGTATAGGTAAGAGGAACAACTTCGACCCACTTGGTAAAGTATTTAGTGGAGGCAAGGATGTATTTATGGCCATTGGAAGAATTTGGGAAAATCTGGCCAACTAGGTCTAGGCCCCAACGGGAAAAAGGCCAAGGGGTGATGGTGGGTTGAAGAGACTGGGAAGGAGCATGAATCAAATCACCATGTTTTTGACAAGGCACACATTTCTTTATGTAATTATAAGTTTTGTGCTCCATGGTGGGCCAATAGTACTTAGTACGTAGCAAATTATTGGCCAAAGTGAGTCAACTAGAATGGGCTCCACACATTCCTTGATCTACCTCCTCCAAAGACATTTGTACTTCATCAAAATTCAGACACCTTAGAAGAGTTTAATCAAAGTTCTTTTGGAATAGGATATCACCAAGGATTGTCAACGGGAAGCGTGACAAATGAAGGTTTTTTGTTGATGGGGTGTTAAGGAAAGATGGGTATTTCCATTGATAATTTTGGAGTATATTTATTGATACCATGGGGAATTAGGATCAACAATTTCACACACCATTTTAGAGTTTAGTTGGTCACAGGTAGGGACTATAAGATTCTCAATGAGAAACTCACATCGTGCACTTTGTTCTAGTATGGTAATCATAGAACTGATGATAGCCATTGCATCAACTACTTTGTTGTTCATTCAAGGAATTCGCTAAAAGACCAAGTCAGTGAAATATTGTTTAAGGTCTTCAACTATGCGACGATAGGGAAGAAGCTTGTCATCCTTTGTTTGATATTCATCCAGAACTTGCTTGATAACCAACTGTGAATCACCCAATACTAACAAATTGAGAATCTTCCATTGTATGTGTTGAAAAAGTCCAATTACAAGGGATCCATATTCTACAATATTGTTGGTACAAGGAAATTGTAATTTGTAGGATTTAGGAATGAGATCCCCTTGCGGTGTAACAAACAAGATTCCTGCCACTGATCCTTTCTGAGTAAAGGATCTATGAAAATAAAGCTTCCATGGGATACTCAGGACAAGATTGAGGACTGATTCATCTGGAAAATTTGTGATTAGTGGATGTTTTCTGTCAATAGGTGCTTTAGCTAATTGGTTTGCAAAGACTTGTCCTTTGATTTCTTTTCAGTCCACATAAACAATGTCAAATTCACTGAGGATCATAACCCATTTCACTGTACGACTAGTAAGAGAAGCTCATGATAAGAGATAATTGAGTGGATCAATCTTAGTAACAAGGTGAATTTTATGATTAAGAATATAATGTTGTAAATTCTATGTAGAAAAGAAAATAGCCAAACATGCCTTTTCAATGAGGGAATAATTCATTTCATAACCAATAAGTGTCCTGCTAAGATAATAAATTGTGCGTTCTTTTCCAGTATCATCTAACTGTGCTAAAAGAGCACGTAATACAACCTCTGTAGCATATATGTATAAAATTAGAGGACAACTAGCAACAGGTGGCACTAATATGGGTGGATTAGCGAGATATCCTTTGATTTTCTTGAATGCTTTTTTACATAGACAAACCCATTGGAACTTGATTATTTTGCATAGAAGATGTGAGAAGGGATGTACTTTATCTGCTAGCTATGACATGAATCTCTTGATAGACTGAAGGTTTCCTTGTAAAATGTGCAACTATTTCAATGTTTTAGGTGGTGGCATTATTGGGATGGATTTTACTTTCTTTGGATCTACTTCTATTCCGCGTTGTGACACGATGTATCCCAACAACTTACCAGATTGTACGCCAAAGACACACTTCTTAGGATTTAGCCAAAGCTTGTCTTTCTCCAATCACTCAAAAATTGTAGTGAGGATAGGAATGTGTGATGCTCGTGTCTTGGATTTTCCTAAAATATCATCTACATAATCTTCCATGATGACATGCAGGAGATCATGGAAGATAGCAGTCATTGCTTGCTAATATGTTGCTCCAGCATTCTTAAGACCAAAGGGCATCACCGAATAACATAAGGTACCCCAAGGTGTTGTGAATATAGTTTTGTGTTGATCTTTTGGTGCTATCCTGATTTGATTATAACCAGAGAATCCATCCATGAAGGACAACATCTCATGTCCCACAGTTAAATCCATTATAATACCAATATTAGGAAGTGGAAAATCATCCTTGGGACATGCAAGGTTCAAGTCTCTAAAGTGTGTACAGATTTGGATGCCCCCAACAAGATTTCCTACTAGTACAATGTTGGAAACCCATCTAGGATAATCTATTGGTTGAATCACTTCTGCATCAAGCATCTTCTGAAGTTCTTCTTTGACTACCAATGCTACTTGAGGATGCATCTTGCAGAGTTTTTGTTTAACAGGTTTCAAATTAGGATCCACAACAATATGGTTCAAGAAAAGATCTATATCTAGCCTAGGCATGTCTTTGTAGGTCCAAGAAAAGTTGATTTTATGCTTTTGAATAAATGTTGTCATGCCTTTCTTTTCTTGATCATTGAGGGAGACTGCAATGTAAGTGAATTGTGGATCCTCTTCTGTACCCAGATTGATTGGGATAGTGTATTCAATAATCATGGAGGATATTTCCAGCTCTTTCGATATGAATGGAAGGTCAACTTTTCCCTCCTTTAGTACCTCAGATCACTAGAGGATGTGTCCTTTATTTTGTCTTTTTCTTCATCGAAAGGTGCCTGCGAGAGGTTTTCACCAGGGGATGGTTTTGTATTTTTATTTTTATTTTCACTTTTGCGACTAAGAGAGTTGACCTGGCTATCGAAGTAGGCTTTCTCATTGTAGTGGATCTAATGCTCATACTCTCAGAGATTCTTAAGTCCAAAGAGAGCTAATATTGCCTCGTCCAAATTACAAATGTCTAAAGCTAGTGGTGAATCTTGTTGATCCCAATCAATTAGTTCAGGGTTTGTGAGGGGAAGGTGAGGGGATGAAAGGTCAACTTTGTTATGTATGTGGAGCCTAATCAGACTCAGTTTCTTTCGATGTGGTTTCCCCCTAGACATATCTATTTGGGCACCATGCTCAAGGTCAAGGGGCAGAGCCCCTGATGGGGCCAACAATGACTTAATAATATTGTAAAGGGTCGACCATTGATTTTCCATTAGTCGGAGTATTTTTTTCCCTAATTAGGTTAGGTCATATATGCTTGTGAAAAGGGCTTAGGGTTTTGAGATTTCATTGTACGAGGGATTTTCATAGCTTCCAGTGGCAGTATTGAGTTGCAGGTTTCAGATTGTAATTATTGGATAATAATAAAGATATTGGACTTGCTGTTGGTAGACGTAGCCTAGGGATTGGGTGAACCACGTTAAAGATTTGTGTATTTGTGTTCTCTTCCGTGCATTAATATTTGTGTTTTCTGCTTATCATTCTAACATACTTGTGTAATGGTGAGGATGTGGGTAAAGTCATCAAGGTCATCTTCAACGTATTGGAAAGGGACTTAAAAAACCTCTTCTTCAGTGTCTGAATCTGATGATAGTCTTTGGCAAAGTTAGTATTAGTTTTGATGGAACCCAATCCGTGTCCTCGAGGATAGCCATTTTGTGTGACAATTTTCTTCTTTCCAGTTTCATTTGCACCAAGGCCAGTGTCGTGATATCCCATGCTTTCAACAATGGGGGTGGCCTTGATATATTTCCCTTAGTGAATGTCACTAGTTTTTCTTCTTCTTCATTGTAAAGCCAATCAAGGATGTTGGATTCCATGTGCTTGTCTGATAAAGACCCCCAATGTTCAAAAGTGGTCTTTATGGATTACATAAGGTCCTTTTCTTTAGAGGGAGTTAACAACGATGGTCTCCCATAGGATTTTGGGGACAAAGGGAGTTTCCCAATACATAGAGCACTTTCAAATTTGTATTCTCCCATGCCTTGATCTGTAAAGGTGATCTTTGTTTTAGACTCAAAGGTTTTGTCTTCAGTACCCTTTTCTTTTCATTTGAATTGATTAGCTTATGTCTGTGATGCCTTTACTGAGGAGGTTTTCTAAACAGGTGTTTCTTTCTTGAAAGGTTGACTAAACTCATTCAAAGGAAAATAATTAGATTGTTTTCCTTCTATTCTCTTACAGTATTAGAATGGTTCAGGATCCCTGGAATCATGATATCTCTACCATGATGTAGGAACTTGAGACATTGATGGTAGGTAGAAGGTACACCTTTGATAGTGTGTATCCAGGGTCAAACCAACAAAATGTTGTATGGTAAATCTAGATACAACACATGAAAAATAGTTTCAATTAGGGATGGGCCCACTTGTAGAGGTAGTGTGATCAAAACTTTGCTTTCTCATTCTCTGTTATCATAAGCTTTTATTGTGATTCTTTTGTCTACATCTAGAAGGTCCTCAGAAAGACCAATGTTATGAATCATTTTCAATGTACACAAATTCAGGCCAGATCCACCATCTATAAGGACTCATTTGATTTTGGCTTTAATGTGAAGGGACTTGTTATGGTGAAGGTTAGGACCATGAAAAAATCTTTGTCAATGAAAACAAGATACTCTTGTGCAGCTAAATTCCTAATCATGGCTTGGAACTCAGCAACATTGATATTTTCAGGAACACCATATGTGTTTAGAGCATTCTCAAGAACTTCTTTATGGAAAAGTGAGGTACGAAGAAGTTCTAGGATAGATATTTGTGTAGGCATCTTTCCTAACTAGGATAATAGGTCATAATGTGAGGTAAGCCAGGCAGTAGTAGACGGTGCAACTAGTGGATTTGCATATGTAGAGGGATTATCAGTAGCTTGCACAATGACTCTGGGTTTGCGCATGGTAGCATTGCAATCAATAGATTTGAGAATTATGGTATTGACATGGGTTCCAGATTCTTAAATGTGTCCACAAAGAGTGTCAAAACCAAAGATATCATTTTCTTCTAGAATTCCACACATTCAATCATTGCTTGTGATAGTGTTGGTAGAGTAATCATACAAGATCATGTTAGATGCATTGTTTTGATTATGTTGTGGAAAAGGTTGATTGTATACTTTTACCTTTGCATTGGATGAGGATGCATTCTGGCCTTCAAATTCAATTTTTCCATCATTTATAAGATCTTGCACAAAGTGTCTGAGTTTCATGCACTTCTTGGTATCATGTCCTTTAATGCAATGATAATCACAGTATTCATTCTCTTGATACCAAGCAGGTTTGGCTTGATTCTCATTGAAAGACCGAGTATTTGGATAGATTATCATTCCTTGATCTACAAGTTGTTTAAAGATCATAGCCAATGGTTTTGCCAATGTTGTGAACTGTCATCATTGTTGATTTTTATTATTCGTTGCTGTTGTTGTTGTTATTGTGAGGGAACAAATAAGATTGATTGCATGGTCTATTTTTGTTCTGATTCTAATTTTGATTATTGTTCTAATATTGGATCTGGTTTTAATTCTGATTGTTGTGATTATTTTGATTGTTGTTGTTTGATGCTTGAACATTCTAAACATGTTTGACATCAATCACTCCATCATTGACAACTCCTTTGTTTTTATTCCAGAATTTTGGTTTATCATTGTTGGAAGGAGTATAGTTTTTGTTGGTACCTTTTTGCAAAATCCCATCTTCGATGTCTTTTCCCTTCTTGACGAGCGACTCAAAAGTGTCAGGTGAAGCCATTTTCATCTGGAATGACATCTCAGAGATAAATTTATTTGTGAAGATGTCAATTAAGTGACTATAAGGTATTTTCTATGGCATACAATTTGCGATATGTCTCCATCGTTGTAAGAAACTAGAAAAGGATTTACCATTATTTTGTTTAGTATTGCACAAATCGCTGAGTGTTGCTTGATGTTCAATTTTATAAAAATATTGTCCAACAAATTTCTCTGTGAGGTCAGAGAAAGTAGAGATTGATCCATATGGAAGGGCCATGAACCATTCTAAAGTTGTGCCTCTAAGACTCCTAGTGAAGAGTCTCTTTAGGTAATTTTTGTTATACGAAACTTCTTGACATGCAATGTAAAATTATTTGATATGTTGTAAAGGACATGTCTCACCCTTGTATTTTTTGAATTTAGGTATCTCAAAGTTTGGAGGGAATGGTTGCATCGTGATAGACTTGTCAAATGGATAGGGACAAATCTCATTGAAGGAGAACTCCTTTTTGCCCCCATTCTGCAATCCATACACAAGAATTTTGAGCTCAATAAATCTGGAGCGTTATGCAGAATATATTGTGACCCATAAGTTTGTCCTCCTCCAAATTGTGTAGACAAAAATCTAGTAGAGGTCATACCGACTGTGGGAGGAGCTATGTATTGATAAGGTCGAGATGTGTTGATTGTAGAGGTCATCATGCCAATTATTGGAAATTTAGATGATGTAGATAGAGGCATAAATATCTTCCCTATGTTGTTGACATTAGAACCTAATACTTGGGAAGTATTTGTTGTTGTATGAGTGCTATTGTATGAAGTAATGTTAGGAAAAACACTTAGGATATGTTGGATTTGTTCTTGCATCAATTAGAGTGTTGATGTAGTTGTTGATACGGGTGTTGATGTGGGAATTTATGTAGCAGGCTCACTAGCCGTTTCCTTTCTAGCATCACATGATGATGTTGCATTTGAATTAGAGGTCATGGAAGTGCTTGTAGTAGCTGTAGCCTTAGTGGTGTTACGAGTGAGAAGTGAGTCATCAAAACCAGTGGGTACCGTGACACCATTTTGAATGAGATTCAAGAATATTTATTCACTATTTTGACTAATGGTCTTCTCAACCATTTCTAAGTTATATGGATGCATAAGAAAATCAATCACTTGTGTAGGTATTTCTTCTTGATCCACTAACTCAGTTTCTTTGGGTAGATTGGTGATGTCATCAATTCATGTCGCATTGGCTTGAAAGAATTGATTAGCAAAAGGATTCTCCTCAACAAAGAAATTGTTGAGTGTTGCATGCCTCATGTTTCTAGCTTGGGATCGAGTAATTACCATACAATGGTGAGCTTAGAAGAATAAGAGATGAAAAATGAAAGTGGATGGAGCAAAGATTTGGTTCTTGGATTGATTTGATTTTGATTGATTGGAATTGATTAATTGACGCTTGATTGAGGATTGATTGATGATTGATCAAAATTGATTTGATGATTGATTTTGATTTAAAGGTTTAAGAAAAAAACCTAGGTATAACAAGACCTTGTGATGACACAAATATAAAAGGATTAAATTGGATGGTATCTTTTCCTACTTGAATATAGACTTTTGATCTCAAGAAAGATAGGACATTACCAATGGATTTAAATTACTTGAGATGGACTAGTGGTCTACAAGCAATGTTGTATTTGTCTAGGGATGAAGGTATGTAATACTTTTGATTAAGGTCACCCAACCTAAGAAGGATTGATTTTATTTGAAATCCAAAGAGGTTTGATCTAATGCTCCAAGAGAGAGAATGATGTTTGATGATGATGGAAGAATGAGGAATAGATTTAGGAACAAGAGGTTGATCTAGTCATATTTCTCAAGAGTAACAAAGGCACGATTGATAGAATATTTAGCGATGAAGTTGCAAACTTTTTTGTTGTACATGATAGCGTCGATTTTTCATAGTACTAGATTTTGTACTTGATCAATTGGGTAATGCATTGGTATTCCTTGGATTTGTGAGTGATCTCTTTCTATTCTTGATAAAATAGAGGAGTTGGAAGCTTGACTTTCTTGTATTTCTTGGAATTTTTCATGTCTTATAGAGAAAAATTTGATTTTGAATGAGCAACTGAATGTTTCAGGACAAATGGTTTTCAGATCTCATAAAAGACCAAATTTTGAAGATTCTGGTAAAATTTTAAGCTCGCTATTTTTTGGTGGAGACAACAGTCTCAAATGCAGATGGAAATTTGAAACTACATAGATGACAAAACTGCATAGATGGTGATCTGTGCAGATGGAAATTCCAGAGTGGAGATGACAGTCTATAAATAGGGCAGTGTTTTGATGTTTTGGTAAATTTTGATCTTAGTCTAATTTTCAGTAGATTTGTTCAATGATAAGAACCAGCTTCATCATAGTCAAACCAAAAAAATAACAGGCACGTGTCTTGAAAATAATCCAATAAGGGACAAATCAACCTTGAAGGATACAAGCAAGTGTGACAATTTGTTTGTTGAGGAGTCCGTTCATGTTTTGGATTTGTCAATGTTCTTCAAGCACTTTGTTGGTGCTCAATTCAACAGATTGGATTTCCTATGGATTTTTCCTATCCAATGATGAGAAACCCAAGTGATTTTCCAACAAACAAGGTTTCAACATATTCCAAGTATCAACCTTCTACAATTTTGGCTCTGTAGAACCAAGCCTGGGGGGAATTTACCCCAAACTTATCCTCCAAGTCTTTAAGGGTTTTTTTAAAGTAGATAATATGTGATTCAAACTTCTTTATCCCAGAGTATGGAAAAGTAATACTAAGATCCTTGAACTAGGAGCAATGAACTTTCAAATGTTACATGTAATGTTGCAAATATTTAAAGAATTGTTGATGGATACAAGATATGAACTGAATAGAGCAGATGGATATTGTATCTCAAAACTATAAATAATGAAACTATGACCATGATCCAATAAGCAAGAAAGATCAATGCCTTAATCAACTATAGGCAATAAAGTCACTATCATTCCAATCCTATGTTCAACCTTAGAGACAGTTTTACAAGAAAACTTATCACTTCAAAGGTGTTATCAAATGCACATGCAACCTAGAACAAATTCAAAGATATTACAAAAGGGTACTACTTCTCAGATGATAGACCAATTGACTGAGACCTCAATCAACAGAATTTAACCATGTAAACTAAGAGAACCAATTGAAAATATAGACTATGAATCAAGTCAGGAAGCATGCACATCAAACTATCACTTTTAAGAAGTTCTATTGGTTTATCTGAGGGACTAATTGTAAAATTATAATAAAAGAATTGCACATGTGAAGAAAAAGGAATGATCTTTACTGATTTTGGAAATATTACAATAGAATTCAAGTTTGCAGTTATTGATCCATCTATCCCATCTGACTATAGTAACAATAAATCTTATTTCATCACCCTTGTGTTGATCTTGGTATCCTTATAAGTATAAAACCCAAAGGATGCAAACAAGCTTTAGATCAACATGACAATTCCTAAAAAATACCTAACCTAGTGATCAATAACCAAATGTTTAATTACAACAAAGGAATAACCAATTATCCTTATTCACTAACAGTTATCGACCAATTAAGTCTCATAATAACTTAACAAGTCTTTCACAATATATATGTGAGAATAACTTAAACAATAGATCTGCGCCATAATGATACTCCAATCATATATCCATCCATAGTCTCATTCATAATCTCTGCATGGCACCAGATATCATTGTTAATATATCAAATAATCCAGTCCAGTATGATAATATGATTGGTATTGTCGACTTCAGAACTAGAACAACTATTTCTAACATATCGTTCGTCTTGTATCAATAATTCTGAATAATTTTCTCTGGGCATGTCGATCACATATATATTCTTGTGCATGGTCCCTAGAATCAAATTTGTCACCTTTTATCGACTGCAACCATGGCATTGATCATCACGTCTACATGAAATTATTCTCCACGATGTAAAAAATCTCAACCATTCGATGGTTTGTATTCACCACCTTTATTTTCTGCATGCAAAGTCAAATAATTAATAATAAAGAAAATCCTAAGTGAAATAAAATACTTTAATGTTTCAAATACCACGCAGTAAGTCAATTTTAATATTATCACCAAGGCTTTTTGTCATTTTCCCATTTCCGCCATGTGTCGCATCCTTCGCTACCACGTAATGGTTAAACTTCATTAATTTTTCCATTTTGCCATCGTGCTAAGCCGTAGATCTTTCATCCTACGGTCGCAGATATTTATTAAGTGCCTATGTTATTTTTCAATTAGTTT
Source organism: Thuja plicata (assembly GCA_018584345.1). Classification (NCBI taxonomy): domain Eukaryota; kingdom Viridiplantae; phylum Streptophyta; class Pinopsida; order Cupressales; family Cupressaceae; genus Thuja; species Thuja plicata. The sequence continues at coordinate 754,717 of MU224932.1, forward strand.
TACGTGCTTGATTAAGTCACAACCATTGATTTAAGGCATGAGCTAAAAGATGCCTTTTAAGTAGTTTGTCCTTTACTCCACTTTATGCACCTTTGTGTAGTCTAATCATTCTGTTCTGCCAACCAAATATTGACATCTGTATCCTTGTCATTGTACCTATATATCATGGCGGGCTCGGGACACCGGTCACTCTTTTCGCCAGCGTGTGATGTTTAAACATCATGCAACTTGTGATAGCACCATCACACTCAACTGTTGGATCATATTTTAATCTGATCAGATATGAATTGGTTTAACTTTAGTCAAACAAACACCATATGACACATGATGATCATTTTGTGGTGCCCAGTCAATTAAAAGAATCTGCACGTACATCGGTCATGAATTTTCAAACTGTCAAAAACTCTATTTGACTATTTTGATTATCATGGGGTCAAGATAAGAATACTTCACCACACCATAATGAATATAAGATCATTCACTGCTTTATTGCATCATCATGATATAAGTAGATAGAGGGTAATGTTTGGGATCATATGGTTGCATGCATAAACTATATGTTGATTATAACCATTGTATTTTGACCTTGACCTTGCTAGTCTTTAAAATTGCACCCAAAGGGAATAAGGATACATCAATGGTAGATAAGGATACTTGTTAAAGACATAGATTAAAATGATATAGCATTGACAAAAGACATAAAAAAACATAAGTAAAAGTGTAATATATAGATCAAAGACTATAGAAGATAAATGAATAAGTATAAAAAAATGCTTCCCTAATTAATTATGAACACAAATCAATTTGCAGATCTGGGTTCCACTGATGGCTCTTTTTGGGGATGTGTGTTTATACCTGAACACAGCAAGATCCAAGCTATCTTTGGAAAAGTAGACCATTAGAAAACACAAGAATAATATATATTGTAAAGATAAGGAAGAAAGAAAAACATGTCTGTTGTCATCTTTAATGGAAAAAAGGTTTAAGATACTGACCATGCACCGGAAGTTCATGATGGTAACCCTTCATATCTTGTAAGAAATAATAATTCTCACCTCCTTTACCAATAATGACAAAATGACCTACCCATAAAGCATCAAACTTTCCATGTTTTCCTTTGTCTTGATCTTTCACATTCCACCTCAAAACTAGATCTCCTTCCTGAAATTTCCTTTCTCTAGTCATCTTATCAAACAAATCTTTTACTTTCTGCTGCAATTTTTGATTTTTCTTATGAGCTTGATTCCTTATTTCATCCAATTTTGCAAGCTGTTGGAGTTTGTCTTCCATGAAATCCACTTATTCCCATTATTTTTTATTTACAAACTTGTATACTGACAACAAATTATTTAGAGGTAAGTGAGCTTTCTTTCCATAAACAAGTTCATATGGGGCATATCCAGTAGAATTTTTAACTGTAATTCTGTCTGCCCAAAGTGCAAGTGCTAATTTTTAATCCCATGATCTTTTGTTGTTATCTAACATCCTTTTGGTAATATTCATTATATTTTTGTTGCTAGATTCTACTTGGCCATTTCCTTGAGGGTGATAAGGGGATGAAAAATAAATCTTTATTCTACATTTCTCATGAAATTCAATGAATTATGCAGATCTGAAACACATAGCATTATCACAAACAATCTTCTGAGGAACACCAAATCTTGTCAATATTTTTTCAGTTAGGAATTTGATTACCACCTTACTAGTAGCTTGTCTAGTTTGTATGGCTCCCACCCACTTAGTGAAGTAATCAGTGGCTAACATAATCCATTTATGCCCACCACTAGATGTATTAGTTATTTCACCTATGAAGTCTATTCCCCACATTTGGAATGGTTCTTTTGTATAGACATAGGATTGAGAGGTAATACACCATTATATTTGAGCTTTCCTGAAAATCTCTGACATGTTTCACATATCTGAACATATTTATGGAAATATTTAAATATGCAAGGCCAATAATATCCTGCATTCAATATCTTATGTGCAGTGGTTTTTGCTGAAAAGTGTCCACCACATGCTCCATCATTGAGATCCTTAAGCACCTTTTTAGCTTGGTATGTATCTAGACGCAAAATAAGTATACCATCCCTATTTTTCCAATATAAGTCTCCTTGCATCAAGATATATTTAGATGCTTGTAATTTGACTGTCCTCTTCTGACTATCTGTAAGGTCTTCAGGACATTTCATGTATTTCAAAAAATATATTGTGTTAGTGTACCAAGGGCATCTTTCAATACTTATCTGAGTTTCACTTAGATCAATTTGATTCACTTGTAATGCATCCATATTTGATTATGCTATTGACCTTTCTAATCATTTTCCTCTAATAATCTTAGTGATCTGGATCTCTATATCAAATTTGTAAATCTGATTTACCCATCTATATCTTCTCCTAGTGACTTCTTATTTTCTGAATATATCCTTTATTGTTGCACTAGGAACATAGGCTATCACTTTTTCTCCTACCAAATAAGGCCTGAAGGATTTTACTTCCTTTACAAGTGCATAAGCTTGTTTCTCATTTATATCATAATTTAACTCAGAGGCTTGAAGGGTTTTACTAAAGAATGCTATTGGTTGTTCATATCCTTCATTATTCTTTTGTAGTAAGACAACAACAATGGTGTGATATGATGTAAAGGAAAATATTTGAAATGGCTTAGTATAATATAGGGGCTTGAGGAAAGAAACTTCCTTAATTGCCTTTTTAATCTTTACAAATGCCTCCAAAGCTTAATTTGTCCACTTCATGTCTGTACCCTTTTTCAACATTATAGAAATTGGTTTAATTATTTCTGAAAAGTTTAGGACAAATATCCTTACAAAGTTTAATTGTCCAAAGAAGGATTGGATCTTTTTAACACTCTTAGGAACCTCAATTTCATCAATTGTTGCAATCCTCTCTAGGTCTATTCTCAACCCATTCTTGGATACTATATGCCCAAATAATTTCCCTTCAGTTACTGCAAAATGACATTTCTTTGGATTCAAGGATATCCCATATTTAAGGACTGTTTGAAAAATCTTCTCCAAATGCCCACAATGGTCTTCTACTTTTTTAGAGTAAGCAGTTAGGTCATCCTGATATACCACCATAATTACATCAATTAAATCCTCAATGGCCATATTCATTTCTCTTTGGAAAGTAGCTCCTACATTAATGAGTCCAAAAGGCATTCTAGCATATACATAAGTACCCCAAGGTGTAGTAAATGTTTTCTTGTATTTTTCCTCTTCTTTTACCTTCACTTGGTTATACCCTGAGAACCCATCCATCATTGATAATGATTCATTTCCTATGACCTTTTGTAATAGTGCTTCCATGTTAGGTAGTGCATAATTGTCCTTTAATGATGATATGTTTAGATTCCTAAAATCCACACAAAGTCTGATATCACCATTCTTCTTCCTGACAGGGACCAAATTTGAAACCCATGTTGAGTGTCTAATTAGTTTTATTATACCAACATCCCTCATCTTGATTATCTCATCTTTCATCTTAGGATATAGATTAGGGTTTATAATTATTTTCCTTTGTCTAAGGTTTAGCATTAGGCTTCAAAGTTATCTCATGTTGAAAAAGGTCCTCTTGGTAAGCTTTGAGGTCATCATAGGACCAAGAAAATACATGCCTATATTTTCTCAATAATATGGTGATATCTGTTATGATCTTGGGGGTTAATCTTTTACCCACAAATACTTCCTTTGGAGTCTCTTCATTTCCTAAGTTTATTCTTTCTACTTCATCCATTGTGACATTAGTGTTCTTCTTGTCCATTTTTGAATCTTTATTGTCAAACAATCTCTCCATTGCTACAAGGCCCTTTGGAACCTTATTGTTTTTAAGCTAAATGACTTCCTTTCCAAACAATACTTCTTTCTCATTCTCTATTTCAACATGAACATTCAAGTCTATCAATTGATCATCATACTCTTGTTCACATGCTAAAAATTTGATTATATCTCTGTCATCTTCAAATATTTTCCAGCTGTTGATGTTATCAGGTATAATAGGCCTTGTTTTAACTTCAACTTGAACTATGTCTTCACAAGGGATGTCATTATGCTTCAATGCAAAATTAGCCATAAAATCTACAAGGATATTTTTTGACCTATCTATCCAATCAATAGAAAAAGCATCAAAACATTCTATAGAATCCCACACTTCATTTCTATATCTTTTAAGATGAGGCTTCTTAGCAACAAATTTACTTTTAACTTGAGAAATAATCAATTCAGAATCACCAAAAACACTTAAACATCTTATTCCATGCTTAACTATCCTCAAATCAAGAAGTAGAGCTTCATACTCTACAACATTGTTATTACATTCAAAATCTAGTAAGAAGGAATATTTAAATATTTTCTTATCAGAGGAAAAGAAAATGACACCAGCCCCATTACCATTCTTGCAGCAAGCACCATCAAAATACATTTTTCCAAATTGTATTGTTATTTACTTTAGCATGTAATTCAATAGGTTCAGTATTATGCATTGAATTTTTTGAAATACTTACCTAAAAGTTATCCATATCAAAATGACATAAATGTGTAACCAAGCTTGGATCCACATACTAAATAATGTATGGACTTCTAGTCTCCTTGTGAATTCTTACATCCCTGCCATTCACTGGAATAGAAGCATAAGAAAGATCTAATTGAATACTACCTCCTACTAAGCTAGACCATTGTCTAGATAGAAGCATTCCATAATTGGCATGAAATTCAACCACAATAATATCCATTTTATAAGACATTTCAGGACATGTAGGAAATTTAAATTCAACATTTTTCATTATGCCTATAACAGGAACAAATATATTATCCATAGCATAACATCTACCAAATTTGGTATCAACATTCATTCCTAATTCTTTCATTACATCATTAGGCATAATATTCACTGCTGCATGAGAATCTATCATACAATTCTTTACCAATATATTGTTTATCAATAGAGTAAGATAGAAAGGATCAATTTGATTTCCATTTTTGTTTAAAGTAGTTCCTAGATAAATAGTTGGAGGATCCTTTATTTCTTGGTTAAGATATTCCTTATTACCTACATTAGAAAATATTTTCAAAGCTTCATTTTTACATTTAGGTATTTTGACTATTTCAAGCAAAGGAATAGATATTTTAACTTGAGATAATGCATTAGACATGAAAGAATATTCATTGGGAAGAGATTTACTAACCACCTTTTCTCTTACTATTGTTGGAAAGTCCTGAGGTTCTACCTGTTTATCTTGAGGAATGTTTTTGTGCTTCACCCTCCTTGGATCAATTCCTTGGTCAGGTTTTCCTTGGTCTACATTCACTGTTCTATTACTTAAATTGTAATTACTTCTTTCTTCTTCTACTACAGCTATTGTGTGTGCTTTCTTCTCCTCTTCTATTAATTCTCTTAATCTTGGAAGACCATCCCGATGATCCCTATTTTGGTATACTCTATTTAGGTCATCCCTGTAGTAGTATTTAGCTAAAGAGATATAATAATTATATCCCCACATAGGATCTGTTGATAATTTATTCACTGTGGGTTGTTGATCATCATTTTGATCTTCATCCTCTCTCCATCTTTGTGAAACAACACAATGTTCATAAGAATGTGGTAGTCTGCAAACTTCACACCAAGGGTAGCTTTCCACAAAATGGTTGTTCTTCCTCAATGGATCAAGAGTATGTAATTCTTTATTCACTAGTTTCCAATCCTTCCATTCTGTGCGATAAGGCATATCCTACAATTTATATCTGTCATTTTTGTTTGGTACCCAATTATTCTGGTTTTACTTGAAATTGTCTCTTCCATTATTCACTTGGAGGCCTTTCACCATGTTCATAAGCTTATCTAATCTATCTTCTCGTTGTGTTTCTTAGGCTCTTTCAAGTTGAAAAACTGAGTATCCTCCCTCTTAGTGATTATACCAGATGCCTTCCTATCATTTTCAATAGCTATAGCAATCTTGAGAGCATGTGCCAAAGTAGAAGGCTTATGAGACCTGATTTCATAATGTGTCTTGCTATCAAAGGCACCCATATAGAAATTAATTAGAAAGGCATCAAAAAGCTGAACATCCCTTGGGATCCTATTTAGAGCCTTGTTTAATCTTTTATTGAATTCAGCCATAGATTCATTTTGATTTTTCTTCATACTTGTCAACTCATGTGAAGCAAAAGAAGTATCATTATGATCACCGAATTGTTCTATGAATTTATTTACAAATTCATCCCAACTGGATATGGATCTATTTGGAAAACTTCTAAACCATTTTTTTGCATCTTATATGAGGGATTGAGAAAAAAAATTTCATGTATACATCCTCATTGAATTCATCAAATTCTTGGATAACATTCTTCAAATTTACACAATGCACTTCAGCTGATTCTGACCCATTCCTTGAAAAATTTGGAATTTGACTCCTTAATTCTTTTTTTATGTCATTAAGACATCCCCTTATGCCATAAAAATCTAACTGTCTATATCTTTGAAAAACCATTGGGGCTCTATAGTTGTTCCCATTTTGATTGATGGCTCCATGTCTTTGATTTTGCTGATTTGCATTATGGAATCTCTGATTATTTCTTGGTCCAAAATTTAAGTTGGTATTATAATCTCTTGGGCCATAACTCTGATCCCTATTATTTTGATATCCATTATACATCCTTCCATAATCTTGATGTCTATATTGTTCATGTTGGTCAGAAATGTTAGGATTCACTCTATTATTGTGGTTGTGTTGTTCTCCATTATTCCATTGTCCCAAATGATCTCTTCTTTCCCAATCATTGATGTTTCTGTCAAGCCTTCCTCTATTGTCTGATTCAAACAAGGGGTTGGTATGATCATTGTTAAAGATATGCCCACTATTCTTCCTATGAGGAGGATTGTAAACTCCATTTCTATCATTCTTAGGAGCTTCTTTATCTCTTGGTGATCTGATTGTACTTCTCATTATTCTCATTTTCCTCAGTATGTCTTCTGGCTGTCTTTTAAGAGCCATGACCATTTCTTCATCTTTTGATCCTGCATTAGCCATCTCACAAAAGACAACATCCCATTTGTTAATTCTTTTCTCTCTTTCACTCACTTCCTAATTTGGATCATGTTGAGACTCATGTCCTCCTCTATTACCTTGGAAAAAATGATTACAATTTTCATCACTGCTCTCATGACTATGATGAATTGAATTAGGGAATTGTTCACAAGCATACTCTTGATCATCCTTATCAAGGTATATCATACGTGGTATATACAACATCTTTACACTTGAAGTCCTACCTTTCCTTAGGCTTAAGTCTAATTCAAGTTGATCTAGATGCAAGGATCTTCTACCCCACATGAGATAGTTAATAAAAAAATTATATGACCAAATTTATCACCACTTTAAAATTGTAGAGTCGCCACCTTCTTCTTAGAAGGAAATACTTTATTGTCTTCTAGATTCTTTTCTCCCAGCAGAGCCTAACCTCTATTACCAGAAACTCTGAAAAATGTTCTTTAATAATGAATCTCCCCAACAGAGTCGCCAATATGTTGGTGTTCAAATCAATGGATTGGATTTCCTATGGATTTTTCCCATCCAATGATGAGAAACCCAAGTGATTTTCCAACAAACAAGGTTTCAACCTATTCCAAGTATCAACATTTTGCAATTTTGGCTCTGCAGAACCAATGCTAGTGGGCCTATACCCTAAACTTATCTTCCAAGTATTTAAGGGTTTTTTAAAGAAGATAATATGTGATTTAAACTTCTTTATCCCAAAGTATGGAAAAGTACTACTAAGATCCTTGAACTAGGAGCAATGAACTTTCAAATGTTACATGTAATGTTGCAAATATTTAAAGAATTGTTGATGGATACAAGATATGAATTGAATAGAGAAGATGTATATAGTATCTCAAAACTATAAACAATGAAACTATGACCATGATCCAATAAGAAAGAAAGACCAGTGCCTTAATCAACTATAGGCAATAGAGTCACTATCCTTCCAATCCTATGTTCAACCTCAGAGACAGTTTTACAAGAAAAATTATCACTTAAAAGGTGTTATGAAATGTAAATGCAACCTAGAACAAATTCAAAGATATTCCAAAAGGGTAATACTTCTCAGATGACAGACCAATTGAATGAGGCCTCAATCAACAAAATTTAACCATGTAAAATGAGAGAACCAATTGAAAATATAGACTATGAATCAAGTCAGGAAGCATGCACATCAAACTATCACTTTGAAGAAGTTCTATTGGTTTATCTAAGGGACTAATTGTAAAATGATAATAAAATAATTGCACATATAAAGAAAAAGGACTTATCTTTACTGGTTTTGGAAAATAGAACAATAGAATTCAAGTTTGCAGTTATTGATCCATCTATCCCATCTGACTATAGTAACAATAAATCTTATTTCATCACCCTTGTGTTGATCTTGGTATCCTTATAAGTATGAAACCCAAAGGATGCAAACAAGTTTCTAATCAACACGACTATTCCTAACAAATACCTAACCTAGTGATCAATAACCGAATGTTTAATTACAATAAAGGAATAACCAATTATCCTTATTCACTAACAGTTATCGACCGATTAAGTCTCATAATAACTTAACAAGTCTTTCACAACATGTCTATGAGACTAACTTAAACAATAGATCTGCATCATAATGATACTCCAATCATATATCCTTCCATAGTCTCATTCATAATCTCTGCATGGCACCAGACATCAATGTTGATATATCAAATAACACAGTCTTATGTGATAATATCATTGGTATTCTTGACTTCAAAACCAGAACAATTATTTCTAACATATCCTTTGTCTTGTATCAATAATTCTAAATCATTTTCTCTGGGCATGTCGATCACATATATATTCATGTGCATGGTCTCTGAAATCAAATTTGTCACCTTTTATTGACTGCAACCATGGCGTCGATCATCATATCTGCATGCAATTGTTCTCCATGATGTCAAAAATCTCAACTGTCTGATCGTTTGTATTTGCCACCTTTATTTTCTACATGCAAAGTCAAATAATTAATAATAAAGAAAATCCTAAGTGAAATAAAAGACTTTCTTGTTTTAAATTCCATGTAGTATGTCAATTTTAATATTATCGCCAAAGTTTTTTGTCATTTTCCCATCACCCCCACGTGTCGCATCCTTCGCTACTGCGTAATGGTTAAAATTCATTCATTTTTTTGTTGCCATTGTGCTAAGCCGTAGATCTTTCATCCTACGGTCATAAATCTTTCTTAAGTGCCACAGTTATTTGCCAATTACTTTTACCCGCTCGATTAAGTCACAATAGTTGATTTAGGGCATGGGCTAAAAGATGCCTTTTAAGTAGTCTATCTTTTAATCCACTTTATGCACCTCTATGTAGTCTAATGATTATGTTCTGCCAACCAAATACTGACATCTGTATCCTCGTTATTCCACCTGTATATCTTGGCAGGCCTAGGACACCTGTCACTCTTTTCACCATCATGTGATGTTTAAATGATGTGTGACTTGCGATAGCGCCATCACACTCAACCATTGGATCAGATCTTAATCTAATCATATATGACTCAATTTAAATTTATTCAAAAAGACTCCATATGACACATGATGATCATTTTGTGGTCCTCAGTCAATTAAAAGAATCTACATGTACATCAGTCGTGAATTTTCAAACTGTCAACAACTCTATTTGACTATTTTGATTATCATGGGGTCAAGACTAGAATACTTCACCACCCCACAATGGATAGAGGATTGTTCACTGCTTCATTACATCATCATGCTATAAGTAGACAGAGGGTAAGTTTACAATCATATGGTTTCATAACTGTATGTTGATTATAACCATTGTATTTTGACCTCAACCTTGCTAGTCTTTAAAACTGCACCCAAAGGGAATAATGAGACATCAATGGTAGATAAGGATACTTGTTAAAGACATATTAAAATGATATAGAATTGATAAAAGACGTAAAAAACATAAGTAAAAGTGTAATATATAGATCAAAAGGCTATAGAAGATAAATGAATAAGTATAAAGAAATTCTTCCCTGATTGATTATGTACACAAATCAATTTGCAAATCTGGGTTCCACCACACTTCAAAAATAGTCTACCTAAGGAGTTGGTGTAGCATGAAAATATTTCCTCATAAGCTTAGGCACACACACAAGAGCTAATTAGAATACGATCGTCACCAAGCACGCAATGGCTCTCGTCATGACAATGTATTAGCCGACTCTAAACGCTCAGGGTGGCATGAATGTACAAGTGATCTTGGGGAAGTTACTATCTTCCTTGCACAAACATTATCACCTTTCAGGGGTGTTTCGGGTAGCTTCTAAGACTAGAGTGTTTAGTAAGGGTCTTCGTACAATTGTATCCTCTATGTCTGCGCAAGCGTGATTCAGGCGTATAGCCCCATAGAGTGTCTTGACAAAAGTGATAACGTAAACATCATTCAGACTGCGAGGCCGCACTTCTATTAGATGTGAGCTGAGTATAAGCTCAAATGTCAATCAAATCCTGAGGCTTTAGCCCCAAAGAGTAAATTTTATTAACGTGAGTTGGAGTGGTGTGGCTTACACCTCATTCTCACATGGGTCATCCTGAGAGATTTTTTCCTCACCGGCAGGCCCCACTAAAGGATCAACAATAAAACAATGGATTGGCAATGAGAGGGGTCTAGATTTATGATTTTCCCACTAGGGGAAAAGAGCATAGTATCATACCCAGTGTCATTTTCTCCCAAACACGTCAGAATCTTGTCTTTCCCAAAGATTTATTTTCCTAAAACAAGATAAGCATGTCTAGGTTTTTGATCTTTCAAAAGGAAGAGAGCATACTCCCCTAATGCTTATTTTGAATCACATAAAAGATCTCCTAATTAAGCTAGGTGCCTAAAGAAAAATTGTGCTAAGAAGCACGATCATTTGGTTGAAAATATGAGGCAACCTGCAAGAACAAATGTGAGTAGTTTGAGTGTTTTGTCTTCTTCAATGTCCTACAACACAAAAATTTAGTATTTTAATGTTTCTTGATTTTTAGGAATGGTTCTGTAAAACCTCAAAAAATATTAGTAACACAAAAATCTGACAAATGGTGAGGAGAAGCAATGAATCTGTGCAGATGCTAGTTATAGAGCGCAGATGGCTAAACAATGTAGATGATAACAAAATGCAGATGATAGTTTATCAAAACAACATTAATTACCTGCTAAAAATACCGAAGATGTGCAGACAGTGATTGTAGGTTGCAGATGACTGATCTTTGAAGACAACAGATCACCTGTGCAGATGATAGAACATAGAAAACCAAGTTGGTCCAAAAAAGCCTTGGTTAAAAAAATATTTTTCTTTTTTTTTGTAAAAAAATTGACAACATTTAATTCTCAAAAAGTGATACCCTGTCAGAAACCTGAGAGTTAAAACTGCAAAACATGATAAAAAAGTGTTTAAAGCAAAGTAAGGCTAAGAAAAATTTAGACAGGCGGAGACTGTAATCCTAGAGAAAAGATGATAGATCTACATAGATGACAGTCTAGGAACAGAGACGGTAATCTCAGAGTGCAGACGACTCTGCAAAGCACTTTTCTAGAATCATAGAAAAATGCAAAAAATTTGAAAATTTTGAAGAAATAAGGGACGTGGGTCCCACCAGGCTTGCCTAAATGTATGTGATATAAATTTACCTATCCAAATAAATCACTAAAATATGAAAACACAATGATTAGCCATTAAATCCAACAAGGGTTAGCATATTCAAATGAAAGATTCAAAAGAAAGATAAGAACTTTACACCACAACCTCCAATGAGCCAAACAAGTGCACCCAAGCCTTATTAATTTTCTCTTAGAGAGGAATGTGGGTGTGTTCTCACAACACAATAAAATAAATCCCACAAATTATTGGATGATGATTAAAATGCAAGCTAATGAGTTTGATAAACAACTCAAGAACAAGTATGAGAAACTTGTCTCAAGCTTTTATCAAGATGATGATGCAAATGAAAAGAAATAAGCTAAAATGTTATGCACAATTAAAGATTCATTTGTCATTATCCTAACATGTAATATCTAAATGGATTCAAACTTGAAATGAACTAACATGCTAAATGCTCAAGAAAATCCTAAAATGAAACTAACATAATAACAATGCAAAAATAATGGATGCTTTGGTCTTGACAAGAGCCTCTATTTATAGAGTTTTGGAGGGAAGGGAAGGGCTTGGCTGAGGTGGAGCACATGTTGCATCCACATATATGACACCTAGAGGACACAAGGGTAAGAGGACAAGCCATGCAAAAAGTCAACACAAGCCTTTAAGGTTTGAGTGGCTCAAGGTTGCTCACACATGTGTGAGCAACTCTTGGGGAATGGAGTGGGGGACAAAAGGGTGGCTACATTTATGAAAGTTGGTGGCTTCCTTGAAAGGAGTTTCTCACACATGTGTGAGAATGCTATTAGTACTATAGAGGTTAGGAATCACACTTTAAGTGTGATTAGTGTGTGTTAAGTGAGAGAATAGGTTTATTACGAGAGATAGGTAGGGTAGGGTAGGAATAGAGTAGGTTTGTAAATAGGATTAATAGGTCTTTAGGCTAGGCTTAGATTAATGATCCAAATTATATTTGAATTTAATCTTGGTTTAGAGGAATATTAGAAATGTGAGGAAATAAATAAATTGAGATTTATTTAAAAGGGGATTTAATTAGGAAATGTATGTAAATAAGATTTAATACATTAAAGGTGGATAGTATTTAAATTAAATCTAAATAATATAGAAGGTGAATCATATTTAATTAAATAGATATACGAATATAATAAATATAAGTAATTAATTAACTATAATGTTATAGGGATATTAATTAAATTAATATAAGGATGATTTTTGACGTCTACAGATACCACCACTCATGAGCACTTCCTTCCAAATGAAAAGTTGCATATTTAATAGCTTCATCTTCAACCATGGGTTTGAGCTAAAAGAAATTATCTAATTTTTGTAACCAAGACCTAGCTGTAATAATTCCTAAGCCATCAAAAAAAGGTATGGTGACCTTGCCAACTTTCCTCTGCAAATCTTGGTTCTTAAATTTGCCACCACCTTTTGTGCGTAGTATATTTCTTTCTCTGAAGGATATATATTCTGGGAGAGGCATTTCAACCTAAAAATATGTACCCAAATCTTTCCAATTAGTCCAAACTTGTCTATGAAATTCCTGATCTATTTTTTCATTTTAAGCTAGTGGATTGTTTGTATTAGCAAATGTAGGCATTAATGGTCTAGAACTCACTATAAATCCCAGAACTCTGGGCTGCTCATTCCCATTAGTGGTTGATCCCTGTCCTTGGTTTCAATTATTTCCATTGTTAATGTTCTGTCTTGCATTACCCTAATTGTTATTTAGTTGCACCAACTAAGTTAACATTCGAGCCATTTGTTGGTAGGAATGTGTCAGCATGCTCATAATTTCTCTTTGTGCTCTAGCCAACTGTCCCAATGAATTCTCAATACTACTTCTATTGTGAGCATCCCTATCCATTGTTCTTGTAGGAATCTAAGATTGTCCACACTCTGGTTGTTGGTCTAGATTTGGATTTGATTTATTCCTCCAAAGTTAGTAGTGGTGAGTTGATGGATGCATAACCAAACCATAGTCTGCAATAACTCAATCTGATCTATGATACCACTGTAATATGATACCTCTATTATGGACTCCCAAGTAATTTTCTCTTTCAATTTATCAAGGTACCACTCACAGTTTATCTTCAAATTTCCAGCAAATTACAATATATATAAAGTATGCAATAGTTATTAATAACAGTTTAATTTCCAAATAGATTTTATAAAAAAAAAGAAAAAAAACAAAGCTAGAACTCCACAGGAAGGATAGCGACAAGGATCAGAAAATGGTGGCTATGGAGATTAAGCTGGCTAAAATGGAAGACAACCTAAAGAAGATGGGAGAATAGAGCTAAAAAATTCTTAAAGCCTCTGCGGAGCATGTCAAAATTCTTGTTGGAATACTGGAGTAGGAGAAGACTATTTAGGAAATTGATGCTTTTAAGGATAGTGTGGATGACACCCCAAGGCCAGGGAAGAGGACAAGATCCAGCACAAAGAAAAAAGGTGTAATGAATGATAAAGATCTTGAGGAGATGAAATCAACATCGGTTAACATGGACCTCATAGTAATTGAAGTGGCTGAGCTACTTAAGAATTTCTAGCCTCCTGCTATGTTGTTCCTTTGCTTTTTCTATTCTTTGTGTTGTCTGTTTACTGTCTGTAGGCCGGTGTTAGGTTTGCTATATTTTTGTATAGGCTTCCAACTTCTCTTTTATATTCTTTATGCTATATATTCTTTTTGTTTCTATGTATGTTGTATTGAACATCTATAACTCCTTTTTGTAAAGGTTTCAGGTCCTTTAAAACCTTCTTTTCTCCTAATAAAAATAATCAAACAAACTAGATGTTACAATATCCTGAAAACTCAACTTCATTCTAATCTAGTTCTTTAAGCACAATCTAAAATACATGAAGCTCTAATGACCATGGATTTTATTAACATTTAGTGAAAATTTAATTACATTCTAACTTTCATTTGGAGTCGATGACTTTTTCTAGAACATAACTTGATTCCCACGTACTCAAAATTAGTTTGTGCTCTCTAATGTGAACAATGATTCTGTACCTTCCTAAGTTCCCACCAATCCTCCCAAACTTATTTTGTTCAATCCTAGAATTGAATCACAATGCTAATGATGTTGTCTATTCTTCTTTATACCATTCACTCTTAGCTATAGATAGTCGAATTAGAACCTGCTACTAGTGACTTATAGATTTAAATTGTCAAACACAACTGAAAGTGTCATCTAGGGTAGGCCAAAGTTGATTCTCTATTTCCTAATATGTTACTCCATGATATTCCTTGAGACATAGTTTGCACATTCAAAGACTATTATGTAATTGCACAAAAAAATATGAATACAAATGAAGTCATGGCTACAAGAAAAAATGGGAATACTTTTGACTTCATTATTTTTTCAATACTAACTAGTCATGCCTTCTACTCTATTATGCTTACTGTGCATACCAACATACTATTGTATTTTCAACTCCTATCTCTAGTAGTAATAATACACACACTATAAAGATTCAACACCATTTCTACCAACATCGTTGTATTCAAACACGTTACACCCCACCTGCAAAAGCTACAAAAGTTTAATAAATGACTATCATGAGAATTGTCTTCGAAGCCTGAAGATATCAAAATATTGAAATAAGCTACCTCAACAGTAGTCGATCCAATATGAGATTGAAAATTGTTTATTTTCATAATAAATTCCTTCCCCCCTCCCTTCTTGTGGCTTGGAACTCTATAAAATTCTTCCATTTATAATTTTCGAATAGTCTCCTTAAATTACAACGCTCGTTAACTCTTCCCACTAAAATACAAATGATACTTTCACCTTTAAAGCTATGAAGTTCTAATATTGGAAGTGAAGTATTAAATTTAAATTGAATGTTATGTGGGATGAAATTAGCACTTAATTAAATTATTAAAATTTCAAAATTTTCAATCAGGTAGGGACATTACAACTGGTGGATGGAGTTTGGAGATGGTACATTGGTTAGATACTACCCTTCTAGAATTTTCACCCACTTAGAAAATTATACAACTATGGTTGAATGGGGTGGTGAAATTGTAAACACTCAACAAGATGGAGATCATACTATAACACAAATGGGAAGTGGCCATTTTGCAAATGAGGAATTTACAAGATAATTTTATTTAAGGAATTTACAGATGGTGGATGTCGATAACAGTTTGCAAGATATAGAATTTGTCTCCACTTTGGCAGAAGATAATGTTGACGACCTTTTCTTTGTGCCTGCAAATTTGTCATAGGTAAATGTTCATTGCTAACTTGACTACTATTTTTTTAATTTTGTATCTCTAATGTAAGCTATTATCTTTTTTTTTCTAAGTTGTTAGATAGTGTTGGCGTTTATAAGATCTAAAGTTTGATTGATTAGTTTTCTAAAAAGAAAAACAAAAAATATTTCTATTAGTGAATTTTGATTAAAAATTATTATTTTAAATTTTACCTCTTTTAAATAAGAATAAAGGTTTTCAATCTGATTAGAAAGCCCATTTGAAGAAAACTATTAATTCCTCTAATTTCTCGTGCCCTCTTGACTACATGCGTTCAAATGGAAAATATGTATGTAATCTTTGTATTCTTCTGAAAGAGTTCCATTGTATTGTGGAATGGAGCTTCAAAATTCTTGACGAAAATAGTCAATGTGAGCCAATCCATATAGATATGTCAAAGTCCTCATTCTCATTTGCTGGTACTATACCTCTTCTAATTTTGTAGTCTTTCCTTTTAAATGCACATGAATTAGTTGTTTCATGTTCATATTTAATTTTTAGAATCCATTCATTATGGGCAATCATTATTGAATTGGAAAGCACGCATTCCATGATTAGGCTCATAAGTTGTTCTGAATAAGGGATAAGAATACCATATATGTGCATGTTAGGTGACATAGCCATATTAGTTGTTCTGAATAAAAGATAAGAATACCATATATGTACATGTTAGATGGCATATCCATGTTATTCTATTTTTCCATAACAATTAATGGATGCCACCAAAGTCAAATGTGTTGGCTGAAACTTATTTTGTACCTGTTGAGATACCTGAAAGTCTTGTAATCAAGTTCTTTTGACTGTTATAATATGAAATCTTGTTTCATATGAAATTCAAAGGATTGAGTTGTGATTATATGCTGAAATATTTCAAAAAATTATTAATGTACTTATATAATAATTTAATAAATGACTATTTACTTTATGTGAGTTAAAAAATTGGGTCATGTTTTCTTCTGTTATACTTTTATTTGTCTACTAGCTATTTAATACTAAAGTCATTTCTAGAATTCAAAATGTAATACAAATACAACCTTTCATCTCTTTCCTAAGTTAATTCTCATTTGTTTTATAAGATCGACCAAGTTATGACATTGTCAGTCGTATTTCATTGATTCTCTTTAAATTTGTTGGATTATCTGTGGAAAGGTAAGTGTTGAGAGGGGAGGGGTGAATCAATACTTAATTTTTTTTACATATTATTGTTTTCCCTTCACTGATTTGAATATCATGCATAAAGACATTATAAAACATGTAATGTAAATCAGAAAAACATAACACATAACTCCATGATTTTGGTCATGCATAAATCCTTTGTTAGAGGAAAAAACTACAGTGGAGATGACACCCACAATCCTTCACTACAATAGTATAAAGGTAACTCGGCTAGAGATACAATGTTAACTACTTCTGATAGCTTACCCTATTATGAGTACAAAAAGACTTATGCACTCTACCTTGTTAAAGGATTTTTACAATCTCGCATCTAAGAGATTTACCCTGTTAGAGGATTTAAAAAATAAGACCTATTAGGGCCTACCCACTGAATGGTATTTTTACTCTTCTAATAATTATAAAACCTATTACAAAAATGTCTGTGAGTATGCATCAAACATAATGTTGTTCAGACTCTTTATGATCAACAAGTGCAATACTTCACTCTACACTCGGTAACTTATCAGTTATGCACCCTAAAACTTATGCATTCTAACTCCTTTAGCTATATCTCTATAATTGCTTCTATCTCTACAATTTTCACCATTATCTGTCATCTTCATGTTATGTTCTTTTTATGTGATCTTAAGGAGGTTAACATAATCTAGATCCTTGTCCTTTTACGGTGGAGGTGAAATGGTGTAAGGTTGGTTTCTTTCCCAACACATTTATTATACTTGAATTTCATTGGTTGAGTTGCCTCGTGATCATGTAGAATCATGTTTTTACAATCCCAATGTTCTACCTAACTTTTACCTTGAATACTGTAAAAGCATTTATGCTCGATGTCCAGATTCAATGTATCCAATTTGAATTATTATGTCAACTCTGATATTACTGAGTATTATTCTCTTATCTTGCTCGGTGACATAAATTCTTCTCAGTTACTAACTTTATTAGTGACTCGGTGACTAACGCTGATTGGTAATTGTCACCACTTCTTGGTAATTGTCACTGCTTGGTGACTTACTATTCTTTTCTCAACTTAGTTCTTGTCACTACCCGGTGCTTTATGTCTATGATGCTTTTCTTTACCTTGTTTGCCTTAGTGTATTTTACCTTTTACTGACTAGCTCCTTTGACTAACATGAATTTGAAAAAACTAATGACAACAAAGTAACTTGGGTAGGAGTAATAATCTCCCCCTTTGACATTAGTTGGGCATTTTGACAAAAACTTCAAAGTCATCAAAATTTTAAAAACTTTCAAAAACTCAAAAATTCAAAAACTTCCCCTGGGATAATACTCCTCATACTTTGTATACTTATATCTCCGTTATGTACCTATATCTATATCTATCCTCCTTGTGTAGTATCTATCCCCCTTTTTTGACAAATATGACAAAACAATTACTTAGTGCTTAGTAGGATACACTTATATCTAATTAAAAATGTGAGGGTACTTATTCTATATATTATCTAGGATGACTCCCATGCTGCTTTAAGTGTTTGAAGTACAACATCTAACCAAAAACATCAGCTACCAATCCAGTGCTGGTGTCCAATGATCTACCATCGGGGGTATTGATCGAATCCTTGGCCTTCTTTAAATGCCTTTGTACTGAGTTAATATGGGGAATAAAAAGTGCTTGCATCTAAAGAAGTTCCATCCTTCTCTTATTATCTTCTCATCAAAGTTCTTGTTGCATTCCCATCAAGTGTTTCAACCTCGAGTAATAAACTTGTAGAGAACCGGGCTTGGTAGTGACACTTTTCAGCTGCTCTGTCAGCTCGGTCTCAATAGACTCATCTTTCTTCCTTGTCTCCTTGGTGAAGTGGGAAATGGAACAAAATTTCTAAAATATTGTGAGTATATGAGATGAATTAGTCTCAATATTGGTAGAGGCCCCTAAAAGTGATACCTTATCTACTACAATGTTGTTTAGAATTGTTTCAATCATTTGTAGTTCCATCTTCCTTGAATGAACCTTCATCATGTGTTCACTAGTGTCTTGATTTGGATTTTGGACTTGTTGCACTAGTCCTTCTACTTGAATAATTAGACTTTCTTTTTCATCAACAGTGGCATTTAGAATTATACTATGGAACAGGAGCGAGCGGGAGGAGGGGAAAATAATAATTATACTATGGAGTGGGAGTGAGCGAGAGGAGGGGAAAGAGTGGGAGGGGGTTTTTTGAATTTGAGCATGGGAGGGAAGCTAGGAGATGATGGTTCAATAGTGGGATCAATGATAGAGGAAGCTAGATTCAATGTTAGATCATCATTAGATGAAGGGGAAATAGCTGGAGGGTCAACCCTGGCTCTGTCCAGCAAGGATGACAACACTTTCAAGGGGCCAAAGATTGAAAAAATAAAAAATCTAATGGTTGATAACAAGACAACAAAACCGCTATATGGTAAGTCACATGGATTTTCCTTGAATCTAGGTAAGGGAAAATGGTTGGGTCTTTTTGGGGTAAAACCCTCTGGCAAATCATCCTTCCGAAAGGTGAATATTTTATCTAATCCTCTTAAGGGAGATTTTGGAATCATCATTCTTGACCTGATTGTTGATCACATAGTGTCAATCATGGCTTCTACCTTGGTTGGAAAGTTTATGGGTCCACGACCGAATATTGACATAGTTAGATCCTTTGCAGACAAAAAATAGAGGTTAAAAGGCCAGGTTGACATTGCTGCTATGTCAAAAGGATTTTTCTCGTTTGAGTTCTCTAATGGGGAAGAATAATCTAAAGTTCTGTGTGGTGGTCCTTGGATGATGGGTAAATCCTCTCTATCATTGTAGAAATGGATGACTAGCCTTGAATATAATTATAATCTATTCACAGCTGCTCCAGTATGGGTTCGGCTTCCTGGGATGTCCTTGGAATATTGGTACGAGGATATTATGGTAGCTATTGTTGGTTCCTTTTGGGAGCTTCTCTCTATTGACCCAATGACAGTTGTAAGGACTAGACAAGTTTATGCTAGGATTTGTGTGAACATACAACAAAATGCGGATCTTCCACAAGTTATCACTCTGAATTCAAAGTTGGGGTCATAGAAGCAAGAGGTCGAATATGAATCTTTGCCTTTTTCTTGTTTCACATGTAATAAATCTGGTCACTAGGCAAAACAATGCCCTCAAAAACCTCAAAAGGAAATAATTAAGGGGCGGGAACAAAATAAGGGCCAAAGATTGGAATGGAAGAAAAAAGAAGAAGAAGCAACAGTTCCCTCAAAGATCTCTGAAGAAAAGAGGGACCAGAAAACAAAAGGTAATTCTGAAGAGAAAAAAGAGATCCATCAACAGGAGCAAAAAGGGGAAACCCTAACTGATAAAAAATTAGAAAAAGAAAAACCAAAAGAAAGGACAAAAGAGTCGACTATTCTAGAAGAAAGTGTGGAACATCTCAATGAAGTTGAAACATAAAAGGATTCAAGGGTGGATAATAGTGTGGACTTTCCCAAAGAAGAAGAAATAATAGTGGATTGAAGGGTGGAATATCAATTTATAGGGCTAGATAATGTATTAAAAACTTAGAGTACATAGGATAGCCAGTCAGCTAGCAAAAATAAAGATCATGACTATAGCTCTCCAAAAAGAGGAAACAATAAGGATCTTCCAACAATCCCATCAGAGATTGAATCCTTGGAGAATATGGAAAAAAGGGAAGAAATAGGCTTAGAGGAGAAGGGGAATACTTGGACAAAGGTGGGAGACTCAAAGAAAGGATTAGGAAAGAAAGGTTCTAGATCTCCCTATGTAGATTCTATAGTCAATGATCGAGTCAAAAACTTAGGGAAGAAATTTGAGAGTGCTATGATGGGGATACCCATCTTGAAGTCAGCTAAATAGAATGGGGCTCAAAAGCAAGGGGGAGTTTAGACTAGAGGATACTAGAAAGATGAAACTAGTACTCTAGGACAAGAAAGAGGAAGGAAATATGATAAAGTCTAGAGGGAAGAGGAAGAAAAATAGAATATTGCGGATGGTAAACAACTCACCATCCATCAGGTTTGTTCTCCAACCCTTAAATGAAGATCATTTCATGGAACATTTGAGGAATCAATGGTCCTCATAAGAAAGATATAGTTAGGAATCTAGTGAGAGACTCTAAACATGATATTATGATGGTTCAAGAAACTAAGATGTTAAAAGAAAAGACTGAGAAACTAAACTTGATTAAAAATGGGGGCAATTATGGAAGTAGCTCTGAAGGGGATTCTGGGGTGCTGGCTATTTTCTAGAACCAAATTTTTTATAATTTCCAGCTTTTGAAAGAAGATAAAAACTTTTTAGTAGTTAAAGTCTACAGTCTTAAGGATAATTTTTCCTAGATTCTTATTAATGTTTATGTTCCAAACATGAAGTTAGGATGATTGAAACTTTGGAAGAAGTTGCATAATTTTAGGGAAGCTAGCACTGAGACCAATTGTATTATCATGGGGGATTTCAATACCCCTCTAAAGTAGGAAGATAAATTGGGAGAAAATAATACCCAAGTTGAAAGTAGGGTCAATTTGATGAATTTAATTACTAATGAAGGCTTGTTGGATGTTGAGCTAGAAGGAATAAACTATACTTGGTCTAATTACAGAGTTGGTGCTACTCTTATCCAAGTTAAGCTTGATAGGGTTCACATCACCCTAGATTGGTATACTAAATTTTCTTTCTCTTTATGTTCTCTTTCCAAAATTGGTTCGGATCATTTCCCCATCTCCTTTTCTACTTGTCCCTTTTTTGGTAAAAGAAATGTGCCTTTCAGATTTGAGAAGATGTGGTTTGACCATCCTGACTTGGAAAATAAAATAAGGGAATGGTGGAATATAAAAGAGGATAACATAGAAATGTTTAAAGTGGTCAAGAGAATGGCTAATGTAAAATGCAAAGTGAAAAGTGGAATAAGAATTTTTATGGGGATATTTTTCAGTCTAAAAATAAGTTCCAAATTGATTTAAAAGAAACTCAGGAGGAGAAATGGTCTGACAGATAATATGAAAGCTCAGGAGAATCAAGTTCTTGTGGATTACCATAATATAATAGCCAAGGAGGAAACCTTCTGGAGGAAGAGATCTAGATCTCTCTAGTTGAAGTTAGGATATAAAAACATTAGATTTTTTCATCTTATAGCTCTTAAACACAAGGCTATTAACAGGATTCACTCTTTATCTGCCACAAGAGGTATCATCACTAAAGAAGAGGCAATTAGGGAAGAAATGTTGAGGTACTTTTCTACTCTGTTATCCAAGGATCATTACCTTAACATGGAAGACCAGGAAAAAATTCTTTCTTTGATTCCTAGCAAAGTGGAGCCCTTGACTAATGCCTTCCTCAAAGCTATTCCTTTGGATCACAAAATTAAGAAGGTTTTCTTCTTCTTTGAGAGAGAAAAATCCTCAGGACCGGATGGTTTCCAACTGTTCTTCTTTCAGCATTTTTGGAGCATTATAGGTAAAGATAATTTCTCTCCTATCAAGGAGTTCTATAGTACTAAATCTATCCTAGAGGAACTCAAATCAACCTTTATAGCTCTCATACATAAGAAACTATGAGCTAATACTATTGATGGTTTTATGCCAATAACCCTCTATAACTCCTTGTACAAGATCATATCCAAGGTGCTCACTTCTAGAATCCTAAGTTTTTTGCCTAATCTGATCTCTCCCCAACATAATGGCTTTGTCTCGGGGAGACATATCCTAGATTCTATCATTGTTGTCCATGAGAACATTCACTCCCTAGAAGCTTATAAAAAACAAGGTTTTTTGATGAAGATGGACTTTTTGAAAGCCTATGACAGAGTTGATTGGTCCTTTCTTTCAAAAATCTTATTCTCTTTTGGATTTGATAAGGACATGGTTAGACTAGTTATGCAACTTGTTACTACTGTTTCCTCCTCTGTAATTGTAAATGGAGGCTCTTCTAAATTCTTCCATCCCTCTAGAGGGTTGAGGCAAGATGACCCTATATCCCCTATCCTTTTTGCAATGATGGTGGAAATCCTAGGGAGATATATTAATAGCTTGGTGTCTAAAGGTCAGATAATTGGCCTCCAGCCTTCTTCAGCTAGATAGAAGTACTCGTACAAATAGTTTCTTGATGACAACATAATGATGGGGGAAGCTTTAGTAAAAGAAGCAAGGAATATGAAAAAGGCTCTGAATACCTATACTAATGCTTCAGGGCAATCTATAAACTAGGAGAAAAACTCATTATACTTCAGTAATACTCTTGAAGACAGAAAAAGAAAAATTTCTACTATCCTTGGATGCAAGATAGGGTGTTTCCTGCCTCTTATTTGGGCCTCCCCTTATGTCTAAAACCTGATGATTCTTTTTGGAATGACATCTTAGACAGATTTCACCATAAGTTGGTTGGCTAGAAAGGAGCGACCTTGAGCCAAGATGGAAAAGTCCAACTTTTGAAATCCACTCTCCAAAACCTTCCAATCTATTCTCTTAGTCTCTTCAAAATCCCTTGGAAGTGTGCTGATTTGATTGAGAAATTCAAAAAAGATTCCTTTGGTCTGGAGTTGAAGAGAAGAAAAGGCTTAGTCTTGTTTCCTGGGATGTGGTTTTCAAACTAAAGAAACATGGTGGGCTAGGCATAAGAAGTATAAGAAACACATAAGGCTTTGCTTTCTAAACAATGCTGGAGAATTTTTGAAGAGGAAAAGGAATGGAACATTATCCTTAAGAGAAAATATCATCTTAATTCCTTAGATGAAAATTTAAGAAACCCTTTGGATATCCAAGGTTCTTTCATCTAGAATAGTATCTATAAAGGTAAGAACCTGGTTAGAAAGGGGGTTAGATGGAAGCTAAGAAATGATAGGAAGATTAAATTTTAGAATGACAAATAGCTGAAGGAATCAACCCTTAATGAAAATCAAGAATGGTTGCCTGCAATTTAGAATTGTAAAGAGACAATTGGGGAAATGGTATCTGATTATTGGATCAATGAGGATTGGATTGATTTGGCTCTTATTGATGAAAACCTCAAAATTGTGAATAAGCAACTTAATCACTGGTTCTTAAGAGTTAATGAGCGGGACACTTTGATTTGGAGTCCTAAGGAAAATGGAAAATTTTCTATCTCCTCTGCTTCAGCTCTCTTATCTTCCAAGGAAGATCATCCCTTCTGCTCTTAGGTATGGAACCAAAAGTTTATTCCTAAAATTGACATGTTTTTTTGGCTACTTGTTCAGAACAAATTCCTCACAGTGGACAACCTTTGCAAAAGGGGATTTAATATGCCCAATAGATGCATTCTGTGTTGTACAAAAGCTGAATCTTGTGATCACATGATGATTCACTGCTACTCTACTAGAAATGTGTGGGATACTATTCTCAAATAGATTCATTTGGAATGGGTGAAACCTCAAAATATTCAAGATCTAGTAAAACAATGGTCTTGTCCTTTCACTGGACAAGAAATTAATACTCTCTGGATCTTGTTTCTTCCACACTTCACTTGGAGAATATGGAAAGAGAGAAACAACAAAGTTCTAAGAGAAAAGTTCACTCCTTTTGAGAATATTGCAAATCAAATTTGTAGAAGCTTAATGGAAAATTTCAGATGCAATCTCCCAAGAGATTATTCTCTTAAGAATAATTCTCAGAAATTTAAAGACATTTTAAAATGGAACCTCTAGGTTCAAAGAAATAAAGACGCTAGCTCTAGAGAAAACACTATATGGATTGCTCCTCCAAGGGGATGGGTAAAAGGCAACTTTGATGGTGCAACAAAAGGTAATCTTGGAAGGGTTGGAGTGGGACGATTAATTAGAGATTGGGCTGGAAATTGTCTGGGAGTTGTGGATGCTCCTCTTGGAATCCAACCTAACCATGTTACGGAAGCTAAGGTAGCTCTTCAAGTTGTGCTTTTGGAAAAATAGATGGGTTGCTCAAAGTTCTGGCTAGAGGGGGATTCCTTAAATATAATAAACTGTATTAAAGGAAAGAACAAGGTTTCATGGACAATAGCCCATATTATTGAAAAAATTAACAATACTCTTCAAATGTTTCAGGAAAATTATATTTCCCACGTATATCATGAAGGAAACAAGCCTATGGATGGTTTTGCTAATGTGGGTGCCCATAATGATGTAATCCAAATTTGGAAAGAGGAAGTGGATCTCAATAACGAGATTTTAAGTCTTATCAAGTACGATAAGTTTAATCACAAGGAAGATATAATTAATACTAAAATTAATGATGAATAGGACACTTAAGCTTATGGGAAATGATAGCTGTTAGGAGAGGGGTGCAAAAATTATGAATGATTTAACCTCACATAGATTTTGGGTTACTTCTTCCAAATTGAAAGATAGATTTTAGAAGTGTCTTGCTTTCACGATTGCAAGAATTCTGAAAGTGCAGAATATTTCTAAGAAAATGGGAGGTGGTTTGAGAAGGGAGGAGCCATTGGATTGCACATAATGGAAATAGGATAAAATAGTATGGAGAGAACTAAAGCATGGTGGTGTGACCCCATAAATGGAAAGACTGCATGGCCCTGATAAAGAAATAACTAAAAAATTCATGGCTGGTTGGGTTAATGACAAGGTTAACCTGTAGGGTAAGTCTTTCTAGCTCACGCTGAACATTATCTCTGAGATTATGGGTCTGTCAATAGAAGGTATGAAATTTAATAGGGATAAAAAACATATGGGGTCGCAAGCTTTCAAGCTTTTTCCCAAATTTGAAGAGGAAGAAGTGCTCTTGAGTAAAGGGTCTGGAGATTATGTTGACATTATGAAGATTAAGAGTATGTGGGCTGATATTCTGAAAGTTATGATAGAGTATTTCACTCTAGATGGGCACTATTGTAAAATTTACAATCTTCATTTTGTTTTTGTCAATCATTTTAGATACAAAAAGAGAGCTTTGTTTCCTTTTTTCTTGCTCAGCTCTTTGAATAATAACATTATGGAGCATAGGAAAAATTCCATCTCTCTTGTGTTGCATGTAGGGATAATTATTCTCATAGCTGACTATGCAAGGAATAAGATCTTGAAACCCATTCCAAAAATTATTAAAGGGAATGTTAAGAGAATTAAAATATAAGGGAAAATGGTGGATTCTAAGAAGAGGGAAAGGAGAGAGAAGAAGGAAACTCTGGACAAAGTTGATGAAGATGATGATCAAGCCCTTTCCCCTTAGGGAAATGAAGAAGAAATGATACAGGGGGAGATCATGAAGGAAGACCCTATGAATGAGGAGGAGGTCCCTGTGAATGAGGAAGAGGCTCTGAAATCAGAGAATGAGAAAGATGAGAGAAAAGAGGATGCTGATAAAAGGGACAATGAAGAAGATAATCAAGAGAAGGAGGAGAAAGGTGAAAAGGTAGAGGAGAAAGATAAAGAGGGAAAAGGTAAGGACCCCTTGAATGAATAGCTTAATCTTAGGGCTGGCGAAAGAAAATAGAAAAAAAAGAAAAAGGGAAAAGGTAAGCAGATCAATGTTGGGTTTGATATTGATGACAGAATCCCCAAAAGAAAAGAGGATCATGGTGCTAACATGGAGAAGTGGATCAGTAAGGACATGAATGAGATGAAGCTGCACCTAAAGGACATGGAAGAAGCTATGGAACCCTTTAAAGCTAAGTTGGAAAGGATGGAAAAGGACCTTTTGATGAAGGTAAATAAAAATAATTTAAATGATGAGACAACAGCCAGAATTACTGCTTTGGTTGAGGAGAAGATGAAATATATGAACGAAAAAATTAGCCACAATGGGCATATGATTAGTGTTATTCTTAAGCACATCAATGAGGGACTTAAAGTCTTAGTGCTTAACCTTAAGGAATTGTATGCCTATCTAGAGAGAAGTATGCTGGAGAATACAACTATCACAATGGAGGATAAGGCTGGGAGCTCGGGCTCGGGGACCAGAACAAGAAGCGATCTCAAAAGGAAACTTCAAGAACTTCCCAAGGAGTTGAAAGCTCTGAAAAAATCCATTGACATAATGGAAGATATGTAGAAAGAGGCTGAGAAGGCCTTCGAAAGTAACAAGTAGTTTCTCTATCTGTTTGGTGATGGTAGTTTGCTGGTAGATGTGCTGGAAACTATTTTTTGGCTACTGCTTGTAACTCTTTTTGGGTTTCTTTTTGGGAATGCTGGGGTCCTACTTTTTTTTGTGTAGTAGGCTATTGATGTTTGTAAGGGCTGTTTTTGTTTATCTTTCTATGTTGTAAATGGTTTCGGGGTCCATTCAAAACCCGTATTTACCTTAATAAAAAATAGTACATCCTTAACACTTTCTAATACATTAGTCTTCTTTCTCTTTTGAAATAATTTCTTTTGCATTTCCTTTAGTTTCACCAATTCTGCATACTCAGTCATTTCATGAGGGCTCATAGTAGATAGGTCTACATTGGGTAAGATGATCGATTGGCTCATATCTACATGTTTCCTCTTCTTTGATTTCTTCTTCTTTGCTAGCATACTTCCAGTTGATGAATTATTTGGGGAACATGGCGCCTTTAGTGCATCAGATGTTGTCTCGGTTGGAATAGTTTCATCTCTCTTCTCCTCTTGTTTGTTTTCTTCCTTCTTCTCCTCTTGTTTCTGCTCTTCTTTGTTCTCTTGCATTGTGTACTCTTTCTTCTCATTTGGTTGTTCCTCAGATTCCTTTTGTTCACTTTGTTCCTTTGATTTTTCTTTATCGAGTTCTTGTAGTTGTGCAATATATTCCGTTGGGGGAACTGAATCGGTGTTTTGTGTTGCTGGGTTCTCGGTTACCATATCCTTCTATATGTCCTTTACTTTCTCAGTTACTTTTTCCTTCTCTGCTTCCTTTTCCTTCTCTATTTCCTTTTCCTTTTTCTGCTTCCTTTTCCTTCTCTGCTTCCTTTTCCTTTTCTACTTCCTTTGGTTGATCATTTGTTGTGTTTTCTATTTTCTTTTCAAGTTTGGTGGCCACCTCCTTTGTATCCATAGCAACTATAACACTATCACCTTGATTTGTGTGATAATCTTGTACTTGTTCCAATATAGGCTATAGGTTTGGATCAATAGTAGTATTTTCATTTATATTCATTGGTTCTATATCAGTGTCTTTGATGGCCATAACATCTTCATCTTGTGATATATAATCTCCTGGATCATTTTTAGTAATATCTTCAATAAAAAATTTGTTAGTAATAACTGAGAGAAGGGGGGGGGGAGGTGAATTAGTGGCCTCAAAAATTAATCCTTAAATCAACCCTTAAAACTCGTAACCACAAATTATGCCTCTAGTTATCTTCTATCCTACAAGATGAATGCTTTGAATTACTTATATAAATTTACTACTTGTCAGATTGCTTTCTTAAACCTTCTTCAGTATGTTTACCGATAAGTAGTCATCTATTTACTAAAACATAGTAAATATGCACAGTATACCGATCAATCCAGAATTAACTATGTAAGATAAAAAATAGTAAAGAAATGAATCATACACACATAACACATGGATTTTTAACGTGGAAACCCTGTTAAGGGAAAAACCACTGGGACTGGTACCCCAAATTTTCACTCTTCTGAAGTGAGCTCTGTAAGGAGCCAACCCTGTTAAAGGTTACAAACACACTGTTAGGTGTGACCTTGTTAGAGAATTTAGAAATAGTTTGTCAACTAGTATCTGGCATCTAATGCTACCACCCTTGATCAAATACTCACTTGGCTTTTCAATAGGTATCGGGCATATCCAATGCTACTTTTGTGATCAAACTTTTTGATACTCCTTGGGATGTATCTCAATTGAAAAAGACTTTTAAGTCCTACTCGGTTAAGAGACTTATATGCTTCAATGGTCAAACTGAAACACTAATGATCTGTTCATACATACAACTCAATTGTAGATTTTTAGATCTATTGTAGATCCATTACTTCACTAATCAATATAATCAAATATATACCTTTTCTCCACACTTGTTCTGCTCTGTGATGCTTGTCTCACTCTTCATCGGTGTCTGTAGAATATAGATCTTCCTTTAGCTTGCTTATCAAGAATGAATGAAGACTTTCTTCTCCTTCAGATTTTCTTTAGCATCTTTCCTCTTCTCTTGTTCACCCCACACAATTCGTAATGAATTGGATTTGTCTCTTATAGACATGATTTCCTCTTTTCTTGGATTTCTTGATCTTGGCGTATTCAATAATCTTTGCCAATAGATTTAAAGAAAATCTCCAGTCTGATCTCATAGAGATATTTTTGCCAACTGGACAAAGCAACTTTAAATCAATTACTTATCTTCGGCTTTATTTGGATGATTAAAACAATGATAAGTATTAGTTAACTCTATCTTTAGCTCTTGACATCTAAGCATTTTGTCATTTTCTGAACTCTCTGTTATGTCGGTCAACAATACAGTTAGTCATTGGTGATAACTGACTATTCTGTCAGTGTGACTTCAGTTTTCATCAGGATCTTCATCCTTTATTTTCTTCATCGGGCAACACTGAAATTCTTTCCATCGGGTTACTTTGTGTTTTTCTCATCAGGAAACACTGTAACTCTGCTCATCGGTAATGCTATGCATTTCCTTGTCGGGCAACACTGTGACTTTGTTATTTTACTCTGACCATCGGGTGCACTCCGTTGGATTATACAGTCACTTAGTGAATACTTGACTTGTATGCATTACTGATAGCATAGCCTTGATTCATGATTTCTTTGAATTCTTTGGTAGTATCTCCATGACCATACAGATTATATTAAGTTGACATCAATGAAAATAAAATACATTAAATGATTTAATGCCTTGCATGATCATCAACTTAACATCTTCAAACATTCAATCAGTTACATGTCATCAATCTCTCCCTTTGGAATTGATGGCAACATACTACATTATCATACTATACTATTGCTAATACAATATGAAATATTCAATTTCATCAAGCTTTCCTAATGTAGCTAATATAAATGTCTGTCTATCGGTAAGCTCAGATAGCTTTGATTTGATTCTTGTAGCTTTCCATCTATCTTCAATCCCTTGACTGGATAGATGTAGAATCTTTCTTTCTCTGATGTGATGTGTTCTCCTTCTATGTCAAATTCTCTCCCTTTGACTGTTCTTGTCTTTTGATGTTTTCTCTCCCTTTCTGATTTCTTTTCTCCCTTTGGATAATCTATCCCTGAGATGATAATGGATATAATCTCTCCCTTTGTCAGTATGATAATGAGATATATCTCTCCCTTTTACATTAATTCCAAACTTCTTATCTTTTCAAACAAACTTTTGACAGTTATGTCAAGTAGATCCTTTCTATCCATAATATATTCCTTGAATTTCCTAATCCATTGGTAATACCTCTGTTGCCCGGAGTAGATAAATACCTTGTTGTGTATAGATTTATCTTTGAAGTCCATCTCTCTACTTGCATCAACATGAATGATATTATGATAATATTTAGGCTGATGCAGCCTCCTAGTCAGCTTACTGACTAGTAGACAAGGGTTTGACCGCTAGTCTCTTTCTCAAGTATTCAAATGCATCCTTGGGTAGTGGCTTGGTGAAGATATTAGCCAATTTTTCCTTTGATTGCACATACTCAAGTATCACCTCCTTTTCCTAAACTTGTTCTCTCAAATAATGATACTTGATGGTAATATGCTTTGTTTTAGCATGCATGACCAGATTTTTGGAAATGTTTATTGCACTTGTATTATCACAATAGATAATTACGGGTTCTAAAATTTTCATATGCATACCTTCCAGTAACTGTTTGATCCATGCAATATTTGAGCAGTTTAAAACAACATAAACATACTCTTCCTCTATAGTAGATTGTGAGATCCATCCTTATTTCTTGTCGATCCATGTGACAAGTCTATCACCCATGAAGAATGCTCCTCCAGTTGTGCTCTTCCGGTCATCAAGATTTCCAGCCCAATTAGCGTCGGTAAAAACCTTAAGCTCAAATTTTCCTTCTCTTCTATACCATAAGCCATGTTCCTCGATATTCTTCATATATCTTAGAATTATTTTCACAGAAGACATATGTGATTCTCTGGGGTTAGCAAAAAATCTAGCAACAATTCCTACTACATGTGCAATATCTGGTCTAGTATGTACAACATACATGAGTTTTCCAATCATAGATCTATACAAAGTCTGATTTACCTCTGATGACTTGTCCTCCTTTGTCAGCTTACATCCAATTTCCATCGGTGTTCCAACTGGTTTGGATTCTTCCATCTTGAATATTTTTAGTATTTCTTTGATATACTTGGATTGTGTGATGAAAATACCATCATCTTGTTGCATAATCTGCAGACCAAGAAAGAACTTGATCTCTCCAAACATAGACATCTCAAACTCTTTGCTCATTTCATTTACAAATGATTTGCATAGCATATCATTGCCTCCAAATATGATGTCATCAACAAATATCTCAACAATCAAAATGTTAGCATCAGTATCTTCCTTCAAGTAAAGATTATTATTTTCACTAGTTCTTACAAATCCAATACTTATAAGATAGGAATGAAGTCTTTCATACCAGGCTCGGGGTGCTTGTTTCAATCCATACAAAGCTTTGTGAAGTCTACATACCATGTCCCTCTTGTCTGGATCAACAAACCCTTCTGGTTGTTCAATGTATACCTCTTCTTCAAGTATTCCATTCAGGAATGCTGACTTGACATCCATTTGATATACCTTGAATCCTTTACATGCAGCATAAGCAAGTAATATTCTTACTCCTTCTAGCCTAGCAATGGGTGCAAAGGTTCCTCCATAGTCAATTCCTTTTTTCTTGTGCATACCCCTTGCATACTTGTCTTGCCTTATTTCTTGTGACTTCTCCATTCTCATTCAACTTATTCCTGAATATCCATTTTGTACCGATGACATTCTTGTCATTTGGTCTTGATACAAGTGTCCATGTCTTGTTTTTATCTATATGCTCAATCTCCTCATTCATTGCACTTATCCGTTCATCATTATATAGTGCAATATTAACAGATTTGGGCTCAAAATCACAAATAAGACATCTTGTATTTAGAGACTTACTTCTAGTTCTCATACCAGCCTTTTTATCTCCAATGATTTGGTCCTATGGATGGTTCCTTTTGACATATCTTGTAGGTACAGGTTCATCTCTTTGTCTATCATCTTGATCATCATTTTGTTCTTCATTCTATTCTCCATCAATTTGTGCATCATCTTGAGCAATAATCTGATCATCGGTATTTGCAGCCTGATGCTCGGGTGCAATGATCTATTGCTTGGGAGGTCTACATTGTTGTTCAGGTAGGGTGTCAGGTTCCTCATTGTAAGTGAACCTATTGTAGTCCTCTAGTTCTTTAGTGCTTTCCTTTTCATTCTTCTTTGCAAATTCATCTATCTTTACATTTTCACTTTCAACAATTTTGTTAGAGGATTTATTTAGACATTTATAAGCCTTGCTCTTGGTAGAATACTCTAGAAAGATTCCTTCATCACTCTTGGAGTCAAGTTTTCCATTTCTATCATCTTTTAAGATATGAAATTGACTGCCAATTTTTTTGAAATAACTTACATTGGGTGTGTATCCATACCATAGCTCATAAGGTGTCTTTCTTCAATTGTACTATGTTCAATGTGTAAACAATAGTACTAAAAACTTCCCTCCAAAAGATTTGGGTGATGCCTTTCTCTATCATCAGTGTTCTTGCACAATCAACTATGGATATGTTGCTTCTTTCAACAATTCTATTTTTCTGTGGTGTTCTCGATGCAAAGACTTGTCTTTTGATTCCATGCTCATTAAAAAATTTAGTGAATTCATCTGAAATAAATTCCCCTCCTCTATCTGATCTTAAGCATTTCAACTCCTTACCACTTTGCTTCTCAACCATTGCTTTCTACCATTTAAACATCTTAAATGCTTCTGATTTATCTTTTAGAAACATGGCTGTCATCATTCTAGAGTAATCATCAACAAAGACAATAAAATATCTATCTCCATAATAAATCTTTGTCCTCATAGGTCCACATAAATTAGTATGGACTAATTCTAGAATTGCATCAAATGTATGAGTTTTGCTTTTAAAACTAGACTTTGTCATTTTATCTTTTTGACAATTCTTACAAATGATGTTGTTGGGCTTGGTCATCATCGACAAGCCTTTGACATTTCTCTTTTTTCTAATCTTTATCATGTTGTCAAAATTCACATGACACACTATTTTGTGCCATAGCCATATGTCTTCATTTGTAGCAATCAAACAAGTGGTGTCAGTATCATTCAGATAGAATAAATTACCTTTTGTCTTCTCACCGGTACCAATCAGATTTCCTAATTTATTGAAGATCTTTGCCTTCTTATTTTCAAATGCTACTTTGTGACCTGAATTATTCAACTGAGAAACACTCAATAGATTATAATTCAATCCATTTACCCAATAAGCATTTTCACATTTTATCTAGTTATTCAAAATTATGGTTCCTCTACCTTCAATTGGACAAGGTGTGTCATTACCTATTCTTACTAAACCACCTTTATAGTGTTCAAAAGTCTCAAAATTTTTCTTATCACCAGTAATATGGTGAGGGAAGCCACTATCTATGATCCAAACATCATTTTTACTAACTTTGGATATGAGAGCTATTTCTACATACCTTTCTTCATCATCATCTGAATCATCTTTTACTGCTACAAACACCATCTTGATGTCTTCATCAAATTCAGTGTCACTGTCTTCATCTTTGCGTATTTCTAGGTAACTGGCCTTCTTTCATTTGTCCTTATAGTCTTTGGTATCTCTTCTTTCTGATTGTCGGTAGCTTCTGTAATCACCTATGTCAGACTTCTTTTCAAATGATCTGTCATTACTTCTATCATATTTTCTTCTATTAGTACATCTTGCATCAAAGTGTCCAATCTCTTTGCAATTAAAAAAAACAAGTGGTAGTTTACCTTTGTATTTACCTTTGCCTCTCTGCATTCTTCTAGCCATAAGTGCTTCAATTTCATCAAGATCATCTTCTTCACTTTCACTATCACTATCTTTTCTCATAGTGTTTTTATGACTTGATTTACTTATTCTCATAGAAGTTTTGAATGCAGACTCTATATTTGGTAAGACACTATTATCAAAGTTCTTCATCTCAAATCAAATTAGTCTTCAAATCAAACTGTCTAGAGTGACATTGCTATTTTCTACTGCTCTCATTTCTTGAATGGAAGATACCCTTATAGCATAAGTAGGCAGTAAGGTTCTTATAATTTTACTTACCACTATATCTTCTTCTAGTACACCTCCAACTCCTCGGATAGCATTGACTAGCTCTTTGATTCTTGTGTTGTACTAAGTGATGTTTATACCTTCTTTCATTTTGAGATCATCAAACTTTCCTCTAAGACTTTCTACCTTGGCTCTCAAAACATTCTTGTCACCACAATGTACAAGCATCAATTTGTCCCACATTTGCTTTGTAGTTTTGCAGGTTTTGACATCTTCACATTCAGCATTAGAGAGTGAGGAAGCAAGCTCTATCATTATGTAATTGTGCTCATGCTTCTCTCTCATTTTTTAAACCATTGGTGCTCCTGTGGGCAACACATATTCATTATCTAAGTATTGAGTAACATCATTACCAATACCTGATAAGTGGAGTCTTATTCTGCTCTGCCATGAAGCAAAAATATCTTTGTTCAACTTGGGAACATCTCGTTTGTTCATCTTGTGATCTTTAGCTTAGGTATTGAAACCTTCCTTTCTAAGCACACAAGCTCTGATACCAATTGATAGTAATAAATGAGAGGGGGAGGGGGGGTGAATCAGTGGCCTCGAAAATTAATCCTTAAATCAACCCTTAAAACTTGTAACCACAAATTATGCCTCTAGTTATCTTCTGTCCTACAAGACGAATGCCTTGAATTACTTATATCAATTTACTACGTGTCGGATTTCTTTCTTAAACCTTCTTATGTATGTTTACCGATAATTAATCATCTATTTACCGAGACACAGTAAATATGCAGAGTATACTGATCAATCCAGAATTAACTATGTAAGATACAAAATAGTAAAGAAATGAATCATACACACATAACACATGGATTTTTAACGTGGAAACCCTGTTAAGGGAAAAACCACTGGGACCGGTACCCCAAATTTTCACTCTTCTGAAGTGAGCTATGTTAGGAGCCAACGTTGTTAAAGGTTACAAACACACTGTTAGGTGTGACCTTGTTAAAGGATTTAGAAATAGTTTGTCAAATAGTATCTAGCATCTAATGCTACCATCCTTGATCAAACACTCACTTGGCCTATCAATAGGTATCAGGCATATCCAATGCTACTTTTGTGATCAAAATTTTTGATACTCCTTGGGATGTATCTCAATTGAAAAAGACTTTTAAGTCCTACTCGGTTAAGAGACTTATATGCTTCAATGGTTAAACTGAAACGCTAACGATCTATTCATACATACAACTCAATTGCAGATTTTTAGATCTATTATAGGTCCATTACTTCACTGATCAATATAATCAAATATATACCTTTGCTCCACACTTGTTTTTCTTTGTGATGCTTGTCTCACTATTCATCAGTGTCTGTAGAATCTAGCTCTTCCTTTAGCTTGTTGATCAGGACTGAATGAAGACTTTCTTCTGCTTCAGATTTTGTTTAGCATCTTTCCTCTTCTCTTGTTCACCCCACATTTTTCTTAATGAATTGGATTTGTCTCTTATAGACATGATTTCCTCTTTTCTTGGCTTTCTTGATCTTGGCATGTTCAACAATCTTTGCCAATAGATTTAAAGCAAATCTCCAGTCTGATCTCATAGAGATCTTCTTGCCAACTGGACAAAGCTATTTTAAATCAATTACTTATCTGTGACTTTATCTGTATGATTAAAACAATGATAAGTATTAGTTAACTCTATCTTTAGCTCTTGACAGCTAATCATTTTGTCATTTTTTGAACTCTCTATTCTGTCGGTCAATACTTCATTTAGTCATCAGTGATAACTAACTATTCCTTCGGTGTGACTTTAGTTGTCATCGAAATCTCTGTCCTTTATTTTCTCCGTCGGGCAACATTGAAATTCTTTCCATCGGGTTACTTTGTGTTTTTCTCATCGGGAAACACTGTAACTCTGCTCGTCAGTAATGTTGTGCATTTCCTCATAGGGAAAGATTGTGACTTCATTCTTTTAATCTAACTATCAGGTGCACTCTATTGATGTATACAGTCACTTAGTGAATACTTGACTTGTATGCATTACTGATAGCATAGCCTTGGTTCATGAGTTCTTTGAAATCTTTGGTAGTATCTCTATGACCATACATATTATATTAAGTTGACATCAATGACAATAGAATACATTAACTAATTTAATGCCTTGCATGATCATCAACTTAACATCTTCAAACATTCAATTAGTTACATGTCATCAAACTTCATCAGTGTCAATTGTCAAATCCATAGGATCATTCTTACCTTGATTTCCTTTTACAACTTCATCAGTGTTATTATCCTTTTCTTGTTCAGCTTGTGATTTAATTACTTTGATGTTGAAAATTTCTCTCCATTTAGCATCGATTTCTAACTATACTGACTCTAATTCCCCTATCACAATCCTTAAAGATCTTTCTTTTACAAGGAATCTATTGGAATATTTCTTTAATGTCTCTTCAATTTCCTCTATAGATAGTTCTAGTATAGTTAGTACAAGAGATCTTTCTCTCATTTGTTTCTCAGCATTCATTACATATTTCCATCTTGCATCTATCTTGTTATATAATTCAATAGGTAACAACTTGATAAATTCAAGTGGTGTGTATCTGAATTTTTGTAAGGTGAAAATAATTGCATCTTCAATTTTTACCTTTTTCTCCTAACTTTGAGTATTGTATTTAGCATACTTCATTCCTCCAAATGTTACATACTTCTTCAGTGTGTCTATCATTCCATATAGAATCTCTCATACTAGGAATTTGTTTTCCACAACTTTTTATTTTCTTAAATCTTCAGAATTTGTCTCACTATCTGGCATTATCTTCACCTTTCTCCTCAGTTTAGTGTTTTCTCTCTTTCTTCTTATGTATGTCCCACCTTTTGGTTCAACATAATTCTTCTTTTCTTTAGGTGTATCCATATACCTTGTTGATGGTCTAGTAGATTTGGGGCTCAGTGAAGGCTTCAACACTTGTGGTTTCTTTCCTTCCACTTCAGAGGGTCCTGCCTCATCTTCTTCATTGTCAACTCCCAAATTATTGGATAGATTATCAAACATCTTGCTATATTTTCTTTGAATTTTAGGTATCAAGATACCTTTCTTATCTTAGCCTTGAATTCTTCATAGGTTCCATATCTCTTGGCCCTTTTGTAGATAGGATTTGCTAAGAGAGTTTCAATTTGTTGATTTGCAATGTCTATATCCATCTCATAACCCATGGGTTGTATCCAGATGCTCCTAGGTTCAACTTCCTTGACAATGCATGAGTCGCTGTCAACTTCAAAATAAATTAAGTCATGATATTTATCAACTAATTAAGGTGGAATTCTAAATTTTTGATGCATTCTAGTTTGGAACTTAGAGAAGTAGTCATTCATTACAATGTTTAGATTCTCTCCTAGATTCTGAATATACTCACTAATTTAATAAATGATTGGCTTATCAACATTCATGTCACATTTCCAATAGATGGAAAGAAGTTCTCAAAATAAAAATATATGCATACCAGTACTGATCCGAACTTCAGTGTTTTTGTCTTAGCATTTCTTTTGGTATTCATATTGTCTTCAAGCTACTTCAACATAATCTCACATATATCAATCTGCATATATTTCTTTACAATCTTGTAAGCCAAATCAACAGCTCCACAAGGTACATTGTCCACTCGGGATTATTGAAATACTCAGTAGGACAAGATATTACATTCAAATTTTAACTCAGGGTCTTCAACAATAGAAATCTTTAGACCTCTTCCATCCCATTTAGCTTTTTTTAATTCACTCAACTTTTTCTTCTCAATTTGTCTGATAGCTTTTGGCTTGTCACCTATCAGGTATCCTGTCACAATGTGCAACACATCCTTTGTAATCTTCACAGGTTGATCTAGCCACATAAACTGGTCATGTACTCAGCTAAGGACCATCCTTATCACTTGGTTTTGAATAGCCTCATAATATATAGGGCGTGACTTAAACCCTTTGATTCTAGATGAACATGATCGTTCTTTAGTTTCCCTTTTGCACATAACTTCTGAAAGGATGAATCAATTTTTGACTCACAAATCTCCTCAACTTAGCATAGGATTAAAGTGTGAATGGATGATAGTGCACCCATAATGTTTGGTTCATCTTCCTTAGCAGGTGATAGCTTATAATTTGGATTTACGGGCTCAATATTCTCAATAACAACTAGGTTTTGAGCTTTTGGGGCCATATATTCTTATCTAACACAACTTCTCAAACTAGGGTTTTCTTCTACAACTTAGTTGTGCTAACACAGCTAGGGAAATACCACAAATATCTTGAATAAACTCAAATGTGCTAAGATTAGTTCATAATTACCTTTATAATCATTCATATGATCTTAGAAGACTCGTATTTGCAATTCAGTTCAAATGCTCATGGAAACATTAGGTGCATAATGATAGACATAGATGTCTATTTATACCTTTTTCATTGATTATGGTTTCCAACAGCTCAAATACTAGTATTTAATGCTAGTACCAACTTGCTTTTACCAATTACCAAACTTTACTTTCCTTTACCAAAATGAAACAGTATATCATTTCCTTCTACGGATTAAACAAAAATTACTAACTTTATAAGAAATATCGAAATGCATCTAAATATACTCATATGAATCTTTACACATAGATTTAGGAACCAGTTTAAGATTTGAAATTTAATTTTCAGTTCCTGCTCATACCTTATAGCTTATTAGGTAGATTCAATTGCACTCAATCTGCGGGACGTGGTGCCTTCAACTATCCCAAATGATGTTCCAACATCCATAGTATTTCTTCTCTATGTCCTATTCATTTGATCTCTCACAGCTTCAACATTCACTTTTTATTTTTGAGATGTCTCTTCCTTGGTAAGAGCTTTGCCTTGGTACTTGTAGTCTTTGGCAAGGTGACCTAGCTTGTGACAATGGAAGCATGCCATGCCACAGTTTCTCCAAGATCTTCTATTGTTCCTGCCATGTAGCAACATGCAGTTTGCAATAATATGTCCATATCTTCCACAGACTAAACATGATATCCTTGTGTTATAGTCCCATGGTATAGATGTACTTTTTTAGTTACTTGGTGTATTCTATCAGTTTGGTACCCATTTGTCATTTCTCCTTTGTGATCTGCACTCTTCAGAATTGTGACCATATGTTTCAAGTATTATAGTAGCTATCAAACTTTTGCTTTCTTGTGTTGTTTGTAGTTCTTGATCCGCATTCAAGTGCTTGGTGCCCATACTTATTGTAGTTATAGCAATATCCATCATACTTAGGTGAACTCGGTGACTGACCCCTTTTTATTTTTCACACATTTGTAGTATGTCTAGGTTTCCCATAGTAGTAGCAA
Organism: Thuja plicata; assembly: GCA_018584345.1. Lineage (NCBI taxonomy): Eukaryota > Viridiplantae > Streptophyta > Pinopsida > Cupressales > Cupressaceae > Thuja > Thuja plicata. The sequence continues at coordinate 794,356 of MU224932.1, forward strand.
CTAGGCTTCTTTGACTTTGGTGGGGCAAAAGTGTCTTGATTGTCAGCTTGATTGGAAGACACTCCTTTCTCAATACTGCTCTCACTATTGAATCCAATTCTAGTTTTATCTTTCGGTTGTTTCTGACCTTTAATATGTTTGTCTAATCTTCTTACTAATTCCTCATTTCTCTTTAGTACTTCATTGGCTTCTTTTTCAGATTTCAGTTCACTAGCCAATCTTTCAACTTCACACTTCACTGCTTGATTCTCAAATTCTTTCCTAGTCAACTCTAGATTGGAAATCACTAGTTGATTGGTCGTATTATAGTGTACTTGTGTTATCCTCATGATCTCATAATCTTTCTCATCTTTTATTTTCTCAAACACTCTTTTATCTTCTTCAGCTAATCTCAATGCATCTTCAACTACTCCTTTAGAGTCAAGTATCTCACTCATTCTTATTCCTTGTACTTCTTGATCTATCTTTGTTAAGTTCAGTTTCTCAGTGAGTGTCTTGTTCTTTTCCATGAATTCTGCAATGGTTGATTCAACTTCATCATTTCGAATACCTTCATATGCTGTCTCAAGAGTATCAACATGCTCTTGTGTGGTTTTTAGTTCACTACACAACTGCTTTCTCACTCTTAAGCACTTTTCTAACTTTCTTTTTAGATCATCAATCACTTCTTGTGCATTCTCCAACTCAAACTCAAGACTCTCAACCTTCTTAGATTCCTTATAACTTTCCATAGCCATGATCTTTACTCTCAGGTGGTTAAACCCTTATCTCAAGAGTCCAGGCTCTGATACCAATTATTGGATTATCTATGGAAAGGTAAGTACTAAGAGGGGAGGGGTGAATGAATACTTAATTTTTTTTACCTATTATTCTTTACCCTTCACCGATATGAATATCATGCATAAAGACATTATAAAACATGTAATGTAAATCAAAAAAACATAATACATAACTCCATGATTTTTGGTCACGCAGAAATCCTTTGTTAGAGGAAAAAATGCGGTGGGGATGACACCCACAATCCTTCACTACTGCAGTATAAAGGTTTCTTGGTTAGAGCTACAATGTTAGATACTTTTGATAGCTTACCCTGTTAGGAGTACAAAAAGACTTATGTACTCTACCTTGTTAAAGGATTTTTACAATCTCTCATCTAAGAGATGTAACCTATTAGAGGATTTAAAAAATAAAACCTGCTAGGGCCTACCCATTGAATGAGATTTCTACTCTTCTAATAATTATAAAACCTATTACAAAAAATTCTATGAGTATGCATCAAACATAATGTTGTTCATACTCTTTATTCTCAACAAGTACAATACCTAATTCTATTGACAAGTGATTTTTTTGATGTGATATGAGACACTTCAACACATCTGATACAATGATTTCTTGAAGTCAACTACAATTTTGGAGATACATTATTCAAAATGACTAAGTATAGAAACAAAAGTACAAAATATAATAGTATTGTTTTGGACTATGAAGATCATATATGATAGTTGATTACTTGTGAGCTTAGAGGAAGACATGTTGGGATATGTATGACCTTCAGTTAATGTCACTTGTGTTTTGGTGTTGATCGCAGAGAGTTAGAGTGCTTTGAAGACATGCGAAGATAGTGGAATAGTGACACAGAGAAATTGAACAGTCACGATGATTGAGGGAGTATAAGGTCGAATCCAAAAATGCTAAGTTGGATTATTATTGTGAATTACCTATACTTTGGTAGTATAAGATCACTGACATTGTATTTACTTTTTGTATAAGTATTTACTCTATTTTTTATTGTATTTGAGAGATGGCTAAATGATGTAACACACACACACACACACACACACACACACACACACACACACACACACACACACACACACACACACACACACGAAGAATATTTTNATTTGAGAGATGGCTAAATGATGTAACACACACACACACACACACACACACACACACACACACACACACACACACACACACACACACACACACACATGAAGAATATTTTGTAAAGCGAAGATGGAAAAAGAGATGTCAGAGATGATGGATAGCAGATGTGACATTAGAGGTTGATAGATATTATTGAGAGCTACAATTGGAACTATCTAAGAATTGGAGATGCTTGTTTTTTTTCATTACTGAGAACACTTTGTAATAGAAGTATTGGTTGTAAGAGTTGTAAGCTCAGTGTACCCCTAACAAGGTGTTGTATACCTTTAACAGGGTTGATATTCCTTTAACAAGGAAATGTACTATGTAATACTTAGCTCCTAATAAGGCTAGGTCTCCTAATAGGGATATTATACTTTAGTGCATGCTTGTGGGTACCATCCCCACCGGGGTTTACCCTTGGCCAGGGTTTCCTCAACAACAAATAATGGTGTTATGAGTTGTGTGTTATTTTCATTTCAGAAATCTTATGGTTTATTTACAATTTGTTAAGTTTAATTTAAAGTGTTGTAATACTGATTCACCCCCTCTCAGTATTACTCAATCCTAACAATTGGTATCAGAGTTTTTGTTCCTTGAAAAGAAAGTTTAACAGCTTAAGGGAGATCAAGATGGATTCTGAAAGTTTGGAAGAAAACTTTGAAGAAGTACTTGAAGACCTTGACAAAGAAAAAGAAGAGAATGGAGACTTGAGATTCAAACTGAGAAGAGCTGAGGGATTCATTAAGAAACTAAAATATTATCTTGAACTTTCTAGAAGTCAGAGACATGATCTTATGGTTCAGATAAAAGAGGATTCAAACAATGATAATTCAAATCAGATGAGACAACTTGAATAAGAGAATGATACTCTAAAGCTTAATCGTGAATCATTGGCTAAAGAGATTTGACAAGAAAAGGATGCTAAGAATTAAACTAAAGAAGCTTTGAAGGATGCTAATATTTTGATGGGACAAATGAAGCCTGAACTTGATCACTACAAGAACAAGTATATAGAATTGGAGAAATATAATCAAATCATTACAGGTGAACTTGTTGAAGAAAAGAAACATATTGAGAGACGTCATATGAGTAGTGACTTGATCGATGAACAAAGAGATAGTCACAAACCTAAAGGAGATATGACTGGTGTTGGCTTCAATGAAGCTGAATGTTCTAAAAATCAAGAAGAAAAGTCTGATGCAAAGACTAATGGAGAGAAACCTATTCTTGGAGAACCTAAAGAACATATCAGGCCTTTCACGGGTAGATGTTTTGGATGTAACAAGATTGGACACATGAAGAGAGATTGTAGAGGTAAAGCCCCTTTCAAACATTTTTCTAGTTATTGCTTTAATTTTCATGCATACGGGTACAAGAAAGAAGAATACATGAAACTTGATCAATTGAGATATAGACAAGATAACATCAGAGGAGAATCAGTAGTTAAAACCACATGTTATAAATTTAATAACCTTGGGCACATCGCAAGGTATTGTAAGTTGCAGGTAAATCATAATAGATCACCTCCTATATGCTACAAATGTGACAATCTAGGGCATATAGAGAAGTTTTGAAGGTACAATAGAACATACAATAGAAGAGTACCACCTTCTATGGATACAAAGAACAATGATAGTGATACTGGTAAGAGTCTTGTAGAATACAAAAGTGAATTTGACAATTGTTTAAAGAAAGTAGAAGATAACAACAATGGTAAGGTATGGAAAGTCAAAGATTTAAATGAGGTATTGGTTCAGGGAGAGACAATAGATGCTACTGAATCTTTGCCTGATGCTAACAGAGTTGAATCAAACTAAATGGCCGAACATGGCCTTAGGGGGAGCATTAGATGAATACACCAGATTATATCTAGCCCCTGATTCTGAGGAGTAAGCTCATGCAATCTTGGTTATAGTGTATGCAGACATTATGGAACTTATATCTGTGTTTGCAACATCTAAAGATTCATATTCTGTGATCGGGATATTTGTAATTGACTGGACAGTGTGAGAAGTTGAGTTTATTGGGTAAAGTGTGTTTTGTCACTTAGCAATGAATAAAAGACATCAAAGTTACCTATTTATTCACCATTTGAAGAGCATCAACCAAGGAGAGTAGAGTTTAGAGCGTATCTGACCACCAAGTAGCCACATTTCATGATTGATTAAAGCGAAAGTTCGTAATTCAACGTGTTTATAGTATTTAGACTATCTACTCAAGAAGAAGTTATGGATGCACCATTGATTTATGATGTTTTTGATATACCTAGATATAAATTTAAGAAACATCCATTTAATTCTTGTGAGGATGACCCTGAAGGAGCTTTTTCCCAAACACCACACGACGTCTTGCACATAGAAGATATTAGGGCTTATATAAATTGAAAATATGAGATATTGGGAGATGATGAGATTGCTACCAAAATGGGAGACATGTTAGGTGATGATGGTAAAATGAAGGATGAATTCAAACACTTAGATAACCTAAGCATTATGAAAATGACAGACTTGTATGAATTTAGAAAAGAAGAATGGTTCAAAATTATACTTAGTAGAGTTCATGACCAATTCATTTGGATAGGGGAGAAACCTGTAAAGATCTATAGTCAGTTGATATATGACATAACTGGGCTAGACAAAATTGGAGTTATCCCTGTAGTAGAAAATAATACAAAGAAGCAAGTTGAAACTCTAACACATTCTAAATGGGGCAGGCGAGCAATGACAGTGAATGACATTTTCCAGCAAGATGTAAGACTAGTTGCAATGATACTTGGATATAAGCTTTACTACAACAGCAGACCTAATTCAGTTTCAGCAGGAGTAATTATGATGGCTTATAGGATGGTAAAGGAAAACATAACATTCAATCTATGCGAAGTTCTGGCACAACAATTTTTAAAGAATGTGAAGTTAATCAAGAAGGTTAAATCTAAGGCTTTTAGATTTGGCTCACTTCTAGTTCACATGTATATCCATTTTGAGCATAAGTTCCTTGGAATGTACCCTAGAGCATGGAAAGACAAAATACCCACTGGTATTCAGATATCACAAATTTATAGAAGAAAAAACAACACATGGGTGGATGGAGAACTATTTGGGATGACAAAAATTCTACAGAGGAAAATGAAAGAAAGATTCAGAATTCCTAAAGAGTCGGTTGAAAGATACAAGGATACAATCTGTTTCATGGTTGAAATTGATTGTGTATGTTTTGAGGAAGTTGTACCAAGGAAGAAATAGTTTTAACCTATGGTCTATGAAGTTAGTTCATAAGTTTTAATCATGCAAATTGAACATGTTTTGGCATCTGAAGTTGATACATCTGAGGAGAGATGGGGAACATATAAAGAGAAATCAGCTTAAGTTAGAGAAGAACATAATAGAGGCATAAGGAAGAGAAGAGTAGAAAATATAATTGATGACTGTGCAACTAAGGCAGGCATAACCAAAGAGAAGATGAAAGAAGTAAGGAAGAAGATATCATATAGATCTTCTGGGTTGGAAAACACTTCTACTGCAACCCTTCCACCTCCAAAAGTTGTGTAGGTAGTTAGTCCACTTTAAACTATGATAGATGTAACCACACCCTCACCACCATAGAAGACATCACGGGAAGAGACAACAAATCTTGTACCTCAGAGAAACACAAGGTCCACTAAACTGGATTCACCTCCTAAGGAACATAGAACTGAAGGAGAAGAGAAGAAAGTTGAAAAAGAGATCACAAATGTAAGACATCTATGGAAGCCAGATATGAAAATGCTAGAGAAAAGATTTATTGATCAAGGGAAGCTTGTTTCAGTGAAAAAATACTATGATAGGTATGAGGCATTTGACAAACTTGTGATTGAAGAGATAGTGATTAATCATTTAATTTTTTTCAAGAAGAACCTATTAGAGATAGAACTGAAGGAGAAGAGAAGAAAGTTGAAAAAGAGATCACAAATGTAAGACATCTATGGAAGCTAGATATGAAAATGATAGAGAAAAGAGTTATTGATCAAGGGAAGCTTGTTTTAGTGAAAAAATACTATGACAGATATGAGGCATCTGACAAACTTGTGATTGAAGACATAGTGATTAATCATTTACTTGTTTTCAAGAAGAACCTATTAGAGATAGAGGGCAATATACCTGAAGAATTGTATGGTAAATTGGAGATTAGAAAACAAATTTCACATATAGAAGATGAGGCAATTAGGAGTCAAGCTATTGAGGATATGTTGCCAGTAGTTTCTATTCAGGAGAGAGAGAAAACACTTGAGGAGCTCAAACCTTTGTTGAGAACTAAAGCAAGATTAGTGAAAATTATGGGCAGAAAATATGATGAAGTCATAGAGGATACTCAGAAGAAAATAGATCAAATACTTATGAGCAATATTCCTAAGAAAACTTCACCTCCTAAACCTACTATGCCTACACTTTTAGGAATTGGAGAGAGCTCTAAGTCAGTTGAGGCAAATGTTGAGAAGAGCGAAGTAAATATTGACAAGCAACCAGGTTTGTATGTTGCTGGTGTGCCTGTGACCCTTGACACTTCACCTAATGAAAAAGATCCATTTGAAGGAAACATTGATAATATAGTGGTAGATGAAGAAAAAAAAGAAGAAGAACAGAAATAGGAAGTGCAAAAAAGAAGAATCAAAACAAAGAAAAGAGAGAGATACAACAAAAGAAGAAGAGGCAAGAGTTGAAGTTAAGCATGAAATTGATAAATCCACTATTCTATTGTTGGAAAGCAAGGATAAATCTATAAGCACATATGTTGACAGTATGGATGAGGATGAATAGATGAGATTATCCTTCATTACATTCACAAAGACAAAAGAAAGATATGAGCAGAAAGGAGACAAAAAGGCCAAGGTAATTACTAGAGCAGTTGATACTGTGAATAAACTACTCCCAGTACCTATTATTTTTCAAGGAAAAGATGATGCAGAGAATTTGAATATGACACTAGATGATTTTGATAGTCACTATGAGTCCTTAGTGAAGATCGCTAAAGAGAAGGAAGAGAAAAGATATCTAGAGAAGAAGTTGAAGGAAGTATGTGAGTCTATTTCATGGGACTTGGGCATTCTGAGATTAGCTAAATCAAAAGCCAAAAGTTGTGTCACACATGGAAGGATGCTATATAGCTATTGTATGAACCCTATCAGACACATTCAGAATATTAAAGACATTATTGCAAAGGACAGGGCTACTCTGGATAGAATGATGGACAGTTGTGAGACCCCCTCACAATATGTATTGGAAATTGATAGAGAGGTATCAAAGATTTATGATAAGATGAATGTCTTGGATATAGAAAAAGGGAGAGTAATGACAAGATTTGGTTTGATGAAGAGTCTAATCACTCCCAAGCTATCAATTCTTGAAGTTCACCTATTCAATATGGAGAAGACTGCAGATTCATTGACAAATTCTATGCCCATAGAGTTGAAAGCAACAAAGACTTCATCCTATGAACTGAATGGACTAATATATGTTAGTCAGTTGTTGATAGAGTCATGGAATGCAGAAGTGAAGATCATGGAAGATTCCTTTCAGGATATTCTAAAACTGGTGAGAAAGCACTAAATTCTACATTTTTGTAAATTTTGGATACACCTTTGCCATTTTTGTCAAAGGGGGAGAAGAGAAGAAAAATGAGAAAAGCAGAATAGAAGAGGAAAAGAGAATAGAGAGTTAGGACACTTAGTCATTTTCGCTAAGTGTTTCTATCAATGCCATAGGGAGAGATTATTGGAAAGTGATGTTTTTGATGTGATATGAGACACTTAAGGGTTTTCATTTATGGCAACACATCTAATATAATTATCGCTTGAAGTCAAGTACAATTTTGGAGATACAGTCTTCAAAATGACTAAGTATAGAAACAAAAGAACAGAATATAACAGTATTGTTTTGGAAAGTGAAGATCATATATGCTAGTTGATGATTTGTGAGCTTAGAGGAAGACATGTTGGGATATGTATGACCTTTAGTTAATGTCGCTTGTGTTTTGGTGTTGATCGTATAGAGTTAGAGTGTTTTGAAGAAATGCGAAGATAATGGAACATTTTAAATAGAGCAGTTGAACAGTCACGATGATTGATGGAGTTTAAGGTCGAATCCAAATGTGCTAAGTTGGATTGTTATTTTGAATTACCTATACATTGGTAGCACAAGATCACCAACATTGTATTTACTTTTGTATAAGTATTTAATCTATTTTGTATTGTATTTGAGAGCTGACTAAATGATGTAACACACACACACAAACACACATATGAAGAATATTTTGTAAAGCGAAGATGGAAAAAAGAAATGTCAGAGATGATTGATGGAAGATGCGAGATCAGAGGTTGATAGTTATTATTGAAAGCTACAATTGGAACTATATAAGAATTGGAGATTCTTGTTTTCATTCATTATTGAGAACACTTTGTAACATAAGTATTGGTTGTAATAGCTGTAAGCTCAGTGTACCCCTAACAGGGTGTTATATACCTTTAACAGGGTTGATATTCCTTTAACAAGGAAATGTACTATGTAATACTCAGCTACTAACATGGACATTATACTTTAGTGCATGCTTGTGGGTACCACCCCCACCGGGGTTTTCCCTTGGCCAGGGTTTCCTTGACAACAAATAATGGTGTTATGAGTTGTGTGTTATTTGTTTGTGTTCTTTTCATTTCAACAATCTTATGGTTTATTTACAATTGGTTTAAGATAAATTTAAAGTGCTATAATACTGATTCCCCCATCTTAGTATTACTCAATCCTAACACATTCTACACTCGGTAAATTATTAGTTCCTGCACCCTAAAATTTTTGCATTCTAACTCATTTAGCTCTGTCTTTGTAACTGCTTCTATCTCTAAAATTTTCACTATCATTTTTCATCTTCATGTTTTTTTCTTTTTATGTGATCTTAAGGCGGTTAACATAATATAGATCCTTCTCCTTCTACGGTGGAGGTGAAGCACTACAAAGTTGTTTTCTTTCCCAACGCATTTATTATACTCGACTTTCATTGGTTGAGTTGCCTCTTGACCTTGTACAATCATGTTTTTACAATCTCGATGTTTTACCTAACTTTTACCTTGAATAATGTAAAAGCATTTTATGCGCGGCATCCAGATTCAATGTATCCAATTTGAATTGTTATGTCAGCTCTGATATTACTTGGTAATATGATCTGATCTTTCTCGGTGACATAACGTCTTCTCGGTGACTAACTTTTCTCAGTGACTAATGTTGATCGGTAACTATCACCGCTTCTCAATAATTGTCACTGCTCGGTGACTTACTGTAGTTTTCTGAACTCGGTTCTTGTCACTGTTCGGTGCTTGATGTCTATGATGCTTTTCATTACTGACTATTTACCTTAGTGTATTTTACCTTTTACCGACTAGCTCCTTTGACTAATATGACTTTGAAAAAACTAATGACAACAAAGTAACTTAGGTAGGAGTAACACAAATTATATTTCCATCATTTTTTTCTGTCATCATTTCCATTGCCCCCATTCTTCAGAGAAAGCCAACATTCTTCGAAGACATTTTTATTTTCTGCATGAAAAGTGCAAACAGATTTCACTGCTACATTTCCTTATAGTCCTGATGCTATTAAAAACTGATTTAATGATTTTATAAACATTTCAAACAAGCATTAAGTGTGACCACACTTTAAGTGGTTTAGTTTCAATGTATGTCACCAAGGAATTGACCTAAAATCATATTGAAGTTCAATGATCCACAAGAACATCTTATAAAGCCATAACATAACAAAGTCAAAATGATGATAAAAAGTATGGGTGAGAACACATTCCCCCTCGGGCATCAACCACAAATAGTTTTTCAGGGACAATAATATAGAATTCCATGAAAAAGCACAAAACTTAAAGACCATTCCTATCATGTATCATGTACTATTGTTAGCAAGTGTGAAATTAATATGAATACATTTAGATAATTTACTTATATAGCTAAGTGCTAACAATAATAAACCATTTAATTTGAGATTTATTGAGAACTTTCAATAAAAAATTTAATAGTTTGTCTATATGAACTTGAAAATGAAATAATGGAAGCCTTACAAAAAAAAATCATAATTTGTTTATTTCAAATTGAGAATGATAAATATATATGATGAAATATTTTACTCAAAAAATATGTACAATTTAATATTTGAAATTATATTAAAAGAAAGCATCAATACAAGATGTTTCTAAATTTGCAAAATAATTAAGGAGAAATATTTAAGAAAAATGTAAGGAAAAAATATATTTGAAATATTTAATAGGATGTAATTTGATGATGCTTAACCGCACATTGAAAAACAATTTCATTTTATTTTTTCATTATGGAATTAGAGCTTTCTTCACTCTGCTACAAAGTAACTCAAAACTATTTTACACATATTTCTGTATTAAGTTACTTGTAAAGATGGTAGAGAAATTAATTCAATGACACTTCAATGTAGTGCAAAAGAAACTCAAAACTATTTTACACATATTTTGTATTAAGTTACTTGTAAAGCTGGTAGAGAAATTAATTCAATGAAACTTCAATGTAGTGCAATAGATTGCACAATATCACTATTTAAACTTTCAAATTCATTTGCACAGTTCAAACAAACCTGCCAAAATTCTGGCTAGAACTTCGCTCCTCTGCAACCTTGTTCAAGAAGTCATGAGATCATCAATTTTTTAAAATTTTATATTATAATGTTTTATACTTATCTATCCTACAAAATAATAAGAACCTTATTAGTGATAGCTCTTGATATTATCAATAACCCCCTCTAAATATTTTACAAGAATGTTTTTCCATAGAGCTATTATTTAAGAATCATTTTTTAAATTAAAATATAAGATATGAATGATCATACATACATAAATGGGGTTTTGTTAAACCACATTATTTTATAGTTAGTATATTTACATAAAATTAATTTTAGTTATTATTATTATTTTTATATTAATAGCCAAAAAAGGGGGCTAACCTTTACAAAACCACAACACAAGGGCTGTCAAGTGATCAATAACACATACAACGAGTGTTGGGTGTTACATGTCAAGGCCATAAAGAGCACAGTGTCAATAGATTTACCCACCTTTCTTAAAAATACCTTTTACAACACAAAGGGCCAAGACTAACCACTTATATAATAGAGGCCAAAAGAGGCCATTAACAGTAGACAACCAATACCCAAACAGGCGGGGCAAAATAAAAAGGGGATTTTCAAAGGCTCCTCAAGCCTTAATCGTGAGTAAAAAAATGGTGTGGAAAGTCACCTTGTAGTAACAAACAATACCCCTCTAATCAAAGAACCACCCCCATCTACCAAAATCCTTTCCACAACAAGAGACAAGGAGCCCACCTCAATAGGAGCAAAAGAAGGATAGAATAATAGACTCGAGAACCAACCACAAATTTTTCCCATTCTCAAGAAGCCACATAAAGTAAAATACCACCCAAATTTACTATCCTCCTTCACAAAACAAGTCCCCACCTCCATAGAAGACTCTTCCATCTCTATAGAAATCAATAAAAATGATGAAACAAAATGAGTGCACCAAGTCCTTACCATGGCCAACAGAAAACATACCACCTAAATAGGAATAAACATAACCCCAAAGTCAACCACAAATTTCAACCAAAGACCAAAACAAGCCCTTGAAAACTATTAGCAATTGACTAGCCACCAGAAGAAACAAAACCTTTGTCCATATCAACTAAAATGGATAGTCCAATAACAAAAACAAAAAGAAACCTAAAATTCATAGCAACATATATCACAACCCAACTACAAGGAGCAAAGTGACCCAACCCCAAAAGTTGGGGTAGACACCATTTTCAAGCTCCCAGTAGGGAGAAGTAAAGAAGAACCACAAACATGTCCAAGCCACTCCAAGGGTTGGAGCAATATCTTTCCACCAACCATAACACAACTCATCACTCCTCCAGTCACCACAAAGATCATTATTTCCTTAAATACAACAACCCAAAAAACCCTAATAGTAGCCAAGGTAAAACCATAGAGTACCAATACTTTCCACTCACATAATGCCAACAGACTGAGGGACAATAACACACTCAAACTGTAGGCTTCCAATAGAAAAAATGTGGCTGATTTAAAATCTCATCCACAAGATACCCTTGTTCAAGACCAAAGTCACCCTCACAAGTTGAGGGAAGAGTGTACCTGTTACTTCTTAGAAATTATACTTTAGCTGAATCACATGAAATTAAGCATTTTTGATTAACATGGGAACTTTCCTAGGTAGTGGGCCACCTAAACTTGGAAACAACCTCCAGAGAAGGCCGACTTCCTCTTTGATACTTCACCTACATAACTTACTAGAGCTACTTTATAGATGGGAAAAGGGGTAGAAAGATTGCATAAACTTAAACTTTGACATGAAACTACTAAGGTGATGAACCAAAATCTTAATATGTAGCATTCAAAAAATTATGATTTCTTTGAACAACTAAACACAGTGGTGAACTTACACTACCAGTTTCATCATGCATGCTTATAAATATTTCACAGGGAGGTCCAAGAATGTATATGTCTATGAAGGAAAGATAACTTTCACTACAATGAACTATAACAATCCCCTTGACACAAACTGCAACATGCACAAAAACACATAATTCACAGAGATGACATAACATGAGACACAAGTTGAAAGAAAGAAATTGATACTTTCACTAAAAAACTTATCAATCATACATAAATGCACAAATCTGCCACAAATAGGAAGGTAACAATACTGTAAAAAGATGGTCTCAAATATAATTTCTGCATATGCAAAACTGAGTTACACAAAGTATGCTAGAAGTGAGCAAATGATTGAAAATAGCCACTAAGTATCCCAAATATGTATAACCAAGAACTCTCCAATAATTAAGTTATTACAAGTATATATTCTTCTCCAAAAGCAAATGCAAGGAAGTAGGCTTTCAATCCTTTGGGTTGGATGTAAAAAATATGCCTATTTTTTAGGCCCTCCAAGGTTTCCATAAAGACATGTGAGCAAAGCAATGGTCAAGCCGCATCATCTATAACCATAAAGGCTCAAAAAAAATGCTCCAACCTCTCAAAACTAAGTCAAAAAGTCACCTAAATATCCTCCACATGTCTAGCAACTCCTTCAACCACCCCTACATCCTTGGCATAACTCATAACTATTTCAAACCAAACATTAGGTAATCTCATACATTTTAACCACACCCCCCTACACTTACAAAACATATGTAAATTATATATATTTTTAATAAAATGATATAATGACCACCATTTTAATAAATGTCTATCTCATGAAACTTTTAATGAAGGAGAATTTTCGTTTAAGAAAAGACAAAAAAAATGCCTTATACCATGTCCCCATGCGTTAAATGAATTTTTGCTTAAATTTAAGCAATGTTCCCATCCAAAATAAAAATTGTGGGAAAAAGAAAATTTAGAATAATCTATGGGGAAAATGGGGGGGCATAAAAGAAGCAGCAACTGCTTATTGAAAATAATGACATGTGGCTTCATAAAATTCTTTCCCTCCTTTATTTTCTACTAAATTTTTCCTCTAGTTTTTACCTCCAATTTTACAAGCAAAATCAATAATAATTTGTTAATTTGTGCATCTAAATAAATAATTAAAAAATTATATTAAAATAATTAAAGTGGCTGTTTAAAAATAAGCAGCAAAATTGAATTTGCATGGGGCCACCAGCTCCACATTTTACTCCTAAAAATATTGAGCGGTGGCTGCTAGCTTAAATAAGCTAAGCAGTTGCATGGAACCTTACTCTTAGTACTTAGGGGTGATTTAGGGTAAAGAAGCCCTAAAAAAACCACACCATATCTCATTTTATCCTCTCCACTTTTTACATCTTTTCTTGTTGGAGATACACCATCAAGGGTAGGGTTTTGGAGATTTGCTGAAGCTTTTTTTTGGAGACTTAAATGCAGGTCAATCTATCTCCTGCTAAGCTCTGTCTACCTCTCTTCACCAGAAATGCTCTTTTTATTTCAAATATAGCTTGATGGTTTTATCACTTACACAGTCACGACCCTTTTGGGTCTTGTAGATTAAATCACCCAGATTTTTAAATCTCTCCTATTATTTCTGAGTATTTAACCCATCTGTAAACTCCAAGATTGTGGGTTTTATCTTTGATCTCTGCATTTCGATATGTGATATTTCACTGGCATTGTGTTTTTGTATACCTCATAGTTTCACTATTTTTCTCAGGGTCATAACACCTTCGAAACCCATGAATCTATTCCTTACCTTTGACCGAGATTTTAAATATACATACAGGTGTTGCCACTGCTCTTATCTTGTAGACATGCATTGATAAATCTCAACCTCTCATGACATTACTTAGCTTTGTGGCACTTTCCCATGTTCTGTATATTTCTGTAACAATACATTGCTTCTAATGAACTAGTAAAAATCCTTCGAACAACAACTCATGAATTTTCTGAAAAATATTGTGAATTTTTTAAACCTCATGAATTTTGTTATCAAATTACTACCTCTTTGTGTTAGAAAAATCCTTATATATTCTTCCTTTTTGTTATTTAAAGAGATTGTTGTCTTTACTCATCAAAATATTCTATGAAATCATTGCAACTCGCTACTCTCTTCATTAAATATTCAAATTATCTCCTTGTGAACTATTGTTGATATCATTGTAGCACTATTGAACCAGGCTTCATTTATTACTGGTCTGATCAATTGATCATTGCCTCGTTATTTCATGTTCCACTTTTGAGTGACCTTCAAGTGATAATGTTGTGTCTTTTTTATATGAATGCATAGTTGTTAAAAAAAAAGACACCGCTCTCCATAGCACTATACATGTTGATCACTCTTATTTATTCCCCTATATTTTTACTGATCTGGTGATCATTACCTCATCATATATGCTTTGTATTTGAAATTTATCATTTTTGACCTTTTGATCCAACCTTTAGCTGATTACTGTTACGATGTTTCAATGTTACTATACTTCAAAAAATGCCTTGAGCTCTGCCTTGATTTAGAAATCACTGTGCGTGCAAAATGAAAACAATGTGTATGTTCTTCTCAGAATCTTGGGCTTATAATGCTGCTCTATATCTGACTTGATGTTCCCACACAAGACCTTGCCTCATGATTCCATAACCTTGTTTTCAGAATCTAAGTTAATGATGTATGATATATATAGTAGTAAACTTGTTCTTTGTCCTCCCACGTTGAAACTTTCCTTTGGTAGTGAATTTGCTATGTAACAACTAAACAACTCCATTTTAACACTTTTGGAGGTCCCCGTGACTGGATGATATCACATTTTTGCTTGAAAAATTTGTCCTTGTGAAATTAGCATTTATTTGCTTGTTGTTGTAACAAAATAGCCATCTCTATTTACTATAATACTTACCTCATGATCCTATTTTGTTGTTACTGCCTTCATGTTATAAGGTAGCTGCCTGTGCTTTGAAACTGTCCCATTAATCTTCACTTAATACAACTATACTCACCACCATGCATTTGGAGCTACTTTGATTTTTATATGCTTAAGGCTCAAGCTTTGTTTTGCCATTTTGGAAACAACATAACTGCACTCACATGCTGTCACTATTTTTATGCTATCTTCCAATTTTTAGAACAACATCTGCTTGTTTTACTTTGAATGCCAACTGTAACCTTTTGAAGGTTGTAGATGTTATCTAGGATATTCCCTTAATGTATTTGCATCACATATTTCTGATTGAAACAAAAGGTTTCATGCATCTAAATTACATGTCACTTCAATTGCATTCCTTTCTGATTACATCAATAGTTGATTCAATGTATTGATCAATGCATTAAACTCATCCTTTTAATATTTGCCCCAAATATGCTTGCATGACTGTTTGCTTGCTCTAAATACAAAAAAGGTTTCATGCATTGTGATTACATGTCCCTTTAATGTTCATTCACTTGATTCTTGAATACACAATAGCTGCATCTTATCTCTCAATGGTATGCTGGGTTAAAACCTCTCGTGGGAGCCATATTTGCATCCACATACCATTGACAGACACCTATTACTGCACATGAAGTAAACCAGTTAGGAATAAATCATTATTCTTTCAATTTGAAGTGATGTATGTCTATGTGGGCAAATTGGTAGGGTAGAGTACAATCATTACTTAGAACAAACATCCCAACTCATTGCATGTCATCTTTTTAGGTTCAGGATAACGAGGAGCAAGGACTCAAAAACACAAGGATTCAAAGACTGGACGCTCCTAAGGAATTATTTTCACTCTTGCCATTCATTCAAGCAATGACTGGCCTCTCTCCTACTTCTTTGCTTTTCTTTTATGTACATATATTTATATATGATTTTCAGATTGAAAATTCAATGGATTATGTCCTAGCTAGTTTCATGGCTTGTGTGGAGCAAAAACAATACTTTGATGAATAAAACATCACTTTTTTAGAAAAAATATTTGTAGAATATTCTTTCTATATTGTGTTCTTTCCTTCATTAAATGTAATAATTCAATTTTGGTTTCAAAGTTATTGCATTTACTAGAAAAGCACAAATGTAGGAATAATCAGAGATTGCGCCATTTTTGCTTGAAAGCATGATGGCTCTACCAAATTGAGCCTGAGTGAAAATTTTGGTAACACTACCCTTATTGGAAAATAAGAGAATTACCCCATCTATCAATTTCCACAACACTTCCACCAACTTAGAAATTACTAACAAGGCATCCCACACACTATGGACACCTAGAGTCCATCTTTCCCTTTCCACCTCTCCATCTTCAGGAAAAGACACATGGCTCACAAAACCATACTCGCAAAGGGTATCATGAACAACAATCCCCAAAAGTTCCACATATAGATTCCACAAAAGAGAAGCTCCCTTCACTATATAAAACAACATCAACTGCCAAAGAATGGTAGAGAAAATTACACCCATCTGGATGCAAGGAGACCAAAGCTCCTAGACAACCGCCGTAAGCACATGTAGACGTCTAAAATTGCTCTTAGTAATTAAATTTATTTTAATTAAAAATGGTAGAGAAAATTACACCCATCTGGATGCAAGGAGACCAAAGCTCCTAGACAACTGCCATAAGCACATGTAGACGTCTAAAATTGTTCTTAGTAATTAAATTTATTTTAATTAATAATCCTTCCAACATTATAATTAATTATAATTAATTTCATTGGGTTCATTACCTAAAGTATTTAAATTTAATTTAAATATCCCCATTTCTAATGTATTAAATCTAATTTAGTACATGTCCCTCCATAAATCCCCCTTTGAATAAATTTATATTTATTTAAATCTTACATATCCTAATATCCTTCTAAGCCTTGATTAATTTAAATTTAATTTAAACTTAATGTTAATCCCAACTTAGGAACCTAGCCTACACCCATCACTCTCATCCAACCAAGCCTATTTACAAATTAATATTGATTAATTAACCTAAAAATATGATTCCTAACCTCATTAGCCCCTAATAAGTTGGTCACACATGTATGAAAAATCCCTCCCAAGGAAGCCACCCAACTTACTTAAATGCTCTTAAACTCTTGTCCCCTACTCCTTTCTCCCATGTTACTCACACATGTGTGAGAACCCTGGGGTCCTTCAAACCTTAAATGCCCATCTTATCTCAAGTTTACCTTTTTCTTGGCCATCCCTTTTACCCTATGTGTCCCTTATGTGCATCCTATGTAGATGCCATATAGGTGCCACCTCATCCAAGCCCTTATCCTTCTCCTACAAATCTATAAATAGGAGCCTTGCCAAGAGAAAATTATCTATCATTTATGCAATTAGTTTTATAATGTTAGTTTGAATTTGAGATTTTTAGAAGCATTAGCAATACTAATTGTTAATTTCTTTCATAGTTTTAATCTCATGGAATTTTAATTTGCATTAGTATGAATCCATGTTAGTATCATAGCTTGCATTGTCATATCTAGCTTCATTTGATCATTATCATTGTTGAATGCTTGTGGCTAGTTCCTCATACTAGTTCATAAGCCATTCAACATTCATTAGATTACATTATAGAATCATTCACCTTTAAGAAAGCTTGTATAGTGAGATTTAATATTGTATCGGGAGAGAAAAATCATAATAATCTCTAAGTGAAAATCAACAAGGCTTGGGTGCACTTGTTTGGGTCATCAGAGGTTGTGGAGAGATCTCTTTGTATTTTAGTTCAAGTTTCATTACATACTTTTGATTTATAATATGCTAACCTGCTAACTGTTTGTATGTTTGATCTTGTTCCACATAGGTAGATTTTATCACATAAAACAACATACCACACCCAAAAGCTACAACATCAATCACAACAACACCAATTGCTCCAGAGAATATAGAATCACCCCTATTGTAGCCATAGTATAACCCTTAAAATAGGGGGCCAACCACCATGCAACTACTGTAATCACCCAAATATGGTCTTCTAAACTATAGGCCCCTAATCTTGATTAATCGATCTTTAATCACAAAGTCCTAACCAAAGGCAATTCAGTTCATCGATTCAACTTGATATGATCACTAGATTGTATTTAATCATCAAATCAATCAAAATCCCAAATATCAACATTATCTGGCAATTAAATCCTTCTTATCAATTTAATCCTATTTATTTATTAAATATCCTTTCATATTTATTAACTAAACTAATTTTTCATTAAATCATAATAAAATGGAATTAATTTGAGAAAAAGAGTTAAAATTTGAGAAAAAGGAGCAAAATAGAATAAAACAAAAGAAAAAATCAAATCTGGAGTTGAAAAAAGAAAGCTGAATAAATCAATTAGAAAAACATTCAATAAAATCTTATCTCAATAAATCACTCAAGAAAGTAGCCAATCAGCTTAAACTCACATGGATTGTGTTAATTCTAGGAGAATCTTGACCACTCCTTCTCAATCAATCTCGACCATCACTTTTATCTAAGTTTGCTATAAAAGCAGGCTCTCACCTCTCAAATCATAACACAAAATACAATCCGAGACACATATATCATATAAGATCAGAGATAGAGAGAATATTGCAATTTTTGAATAGTATTGTTATGATGCTAGTTTATTCTTGATTAATTATGCATCAAATCATTCTAGTTTAACTTCTTGCATATTAAATTTTAGCATTGAACCATGGATTTCATCTAGTTTAGTTTTTTTTATCATTTTGCATCAATTTAAATTAGTTCTCATCTTATTTGAATTCAAAAAATCCAAAAACATAGATTAATCATGCACTCATGTTTAAATCCTCCGTATTGGTGTAGTCAAGTAATTGGTAATGCTTGAAAAATATGAGAGCAATAGACCAATTTAGTATGGTTTATATTCCGTTATTTGATTTCATTTATCTAACCATACATGTAATGATCTATTGAGTGCTTAGGACAAACATGTACGCAAATTTCACACACATTTTTGGCACCCATTGTGGGGCTCAAAATCAAATTTTAGCCTTGGATATTAATTTATCGGATTCTTTCCGTACATTCTCTGCCAAATTGTTATCCGAGTTTTCATACAAGACCGTACGAGTCATAATCCTTTATCATGTAATTTGTTGAGAACTGTCGTATGGCTATCTGAGAATTGTCGTACGACTTTATGCTTAACTGTACCTTATCATATGGAAAAAAGAGAGTGTTTCTAAAATTTTTTGATATGATTTTGGTATTGCTAACCTTGACCCTTGCGTTTTCTCTATTTTTAGCATCTTTTGAGCAGTCTAACAGGTTGTTTGCAAAATATTTGTCCAAGAATATGCTTGTTAAAGACTATATTGCTAAACGAACTACTATGACTATTGATGAATCATCTTTGCAGGTTGCCTAAGGAGATACAAGAAAATATCACATCTTCCTTAATCATTTTATTAGGCACTTAATAGTTTTATTTTTAGTGTTTTCTTCAGTGTCAGGGGACTATGATCTTGTCTGTATAGACAATAAAAAACCTAGAAGCATTGTATTAATCATTGAAAATAAATTAGGTAAATGAACACGTGTCCATGATGTGCTTGGGAAAAGTGTAGAGGTAGGAAAGTATGCTCTTGTGTGCACATACAATCAAAAATCCATACCCTTAAAACTTTTCTAATTTGTTGCATGTGTACCTCTTAGCGAGCCTGCCATTGAGGGAAAAAGTACTCACCTCACGAGAATGACTCAAGTGGGAACAAGGAAAAACCCAACCATCCCGACACACTAAAAAAAAAAGTATCCTTGATATTAAAGTCTTAGAGGATGAGTGCGTCACTTCATAGGGCTATAGGCCTCAATCATGCTTGCATGACTATGAAGGGTGTATTCGAACGAAAACCCTAACTACGAACCCTAGGAATGGAAACTACCTAGTTCACCTTTGAAAGGTTGATAATATTTGTGCAAGGGAGATAGTAACTCCTCAAAGACACTTTTCATATCGTACCCCCATTAGAATTTGGAGTCGGATAATACAATGTTGAATATCCATTGCGTGATAGTTAACAACCATATTTTGATAAGCTATTGGGTGTGTACCTAAGTCAACAAGCAAATGTTTTCTTCCTATGCCAACTTCCTAAGATATCTTGTGTTTGTATTTCCCTTGTATTCTACGTATCTATTGTGTTTTTATCACTGAACTACCTGAACACTAGAAAACCAACTTTAAACAAAAACTTGAAACGACCGAAACAATCAAACTCAGTGGCAAAAACCCCCTGTCCTGCATAAAGTCATACGGTCTCTAATCTTTTTTCGTACGAGTCATAATTTTAGGACTCTTATTGCCCACTTTTGTATGGGTCGGTGAGAATTATCATATGGTATGGTGAGAATTTTCGTATGAGTCAATAATTTTTACCGCCAGGTTTTATCATATTTTGACAATTGCTAGCAATAGATCGTACAAGTTTTCAAGTTTATCACCTGGTTGTAAATATTTTTTGGTATGAGACTACATTTTTTCATATGGGTCTGTGTATTTTGTTAGGTTTTGACAGAATCGAAACAATATAAGAATAAACACATAGATTTAACGTGGTTCACCCAAAACTTGGGCTACATCCACCTACACAGCCGTCCAACCTTTCTTATTATCCAGCAAAAAAAATACACCACAATACCATGCATTATACATCTCAAACGCTTATAATATCAACGTCTACTACATGATCAGTCACCAAAATATCAACATATTTTTGAATTAGAGAGCTTATTTGACCTATTTCTGACATTTGTAGACCTCTATTAGCTCTCCCTAATCAGTCTTGTGATAAGTTTACATCAGTCAGTGAGCTTACACCTAGCTTTTATTACTTTAAGCATAGATTTTGATAGTATACCCTTGCTGCAGTGATACATGATTTGTTGATCTTGTCCTAATGTGTGAGTGACTTTATCTTGTCCTTTAATCAAACATCAATCCATTCAGTCAATCAATCAATCTGAAAGAAAAAGATTAGGAGAAAGGAAAGTAAACGATAATCCAATTGAGATATTGATGATAAGATAGTTACCAGGATAAATGCAAATCTAGGAGCAAACACCAAAAGAACCAACAAGGAGACAATAATTTTTGAAAGGGGTAAAGAAAAGAAAAACCTCATTGTGATATTAAGAATGAGGCAAATCCAGAGAGAGAGAGGCTCATTTACAATAACTTCAAGAGTAGAAATGAGAAAGAGGATCATCTCTTAAATAGATATGGGGAGAGGAGTTACTAAGTAACTCACCAATCTATGAATGCCAAAATCCATAATAGGTGTGTGAAAAGCGTCAATATCCTCTTAAGGAGTATGAGATAATTTCCTTAATAAAGGAATTACAAGAAATGACATGTCCTCCCAGTTGGACTAGAGGAGAAAATACATGTAGGGATTCCATATAATCTCCTAAGTACATAAATGTAGATACCTTTGTTTATCCTCAAATAAATAAATAAAACTAAGGAATGATTAACTATTCTAACACACCCCCTTAATCTTTATTTGGGGAGTTTACATCAATGGGAATTAAACCCAAATTTTTACAATGAATTTGAAATTACTCTTTGGAAAGAGGCGTTGTCAAAATATCTACAAATTTATCTTCTTCCTCGCAATATATGAGTGACTCTTTATTGTTTTCAACTTGTTCTCTAATGAAGTGGTGCTATAGAGAAATATGCTTTTTCCTTGCATGATAAATAGGATTCTTTCACTAGTAAATTTTGGCCATATTTTCGACGCAAGTTGGTAGATTTTTCAATGCCAATTGGTCGGCCAAATGACCACTCTTATCGTTAGAGTTTTTTTCGTCAATTAGGCGACCCAAAAAACATTGTATCAAATTATCGACAGTAATAGTGGTCGAATGATCGACTGTATAATGCTTTGAGACCGTGAACATTCTGGTTGATACAATTCATTGATCATTGTCATTGTCGTCGAACTATTGAATTTAGTATGAGTTGAGACTGTGGCATTCCGATAGAAAAAGTTTGTTGGTCATTGTCATCGTCGTCAAACTATCGAATTCAGTATGCGTTGAGACTGTGGCATTCCTATCAAAATAGTTCATTGATCATTGTCATTGTCATCAAACTATCGACTTCAGGATGCGTTGAGACTGTTGCATTCTGGTCGAAATAGTTTGTTGACCTAGTTTCGGGCCGTTGAACTAGAGACGTCAAAAAGCGTTGAGACTTTAGAATTCCGGTCGAAGCATTTCGTTGATATATTTGATTGTCATTGAAATAGTGACGACATATTCATTTTAAAAATAGTAATAATATATATTAATCATCTATTAATATATATAATATATTTCCTTTTACTAATATTTTCATTGAAAGTATAGTAGTTGAATTAGAATACGCTCCAGGATGCTTACAAATCTAATTACTTAGCCCTATAAATTATCATTGTTCTTACTATCATTAAATTATAGTCTATAAATAACATTTCGTATCTACACATGTCAATATAATGAATATTTTGTAACACATGTAAGCACAAGTAAGGAAATTCTATATTTTTGAAATTCGATATGTATATATGGTATTTTGCAATTCCATGAAGATGTTAATACAACTAAACCTACACTTATTTTACAATAAAATGCCAAACGAATAACATAATAATGAATTTGAACAAATAAACTAGTCATAATACCTGTTTGGAAGGTATTGCTATTGATTAATACTATTAATAATTCCAACAATAATGATTGATTACTAATTACTAGTGATTAATAGTGCTATCTTAATGATTAATAGCCAGAAAACTTGAATACTGACATCATTATCATTAACATAATTACTAATAGCTTTCAAGATACTAAACCTATCATAAGAACATCTTCTTCATTAGTAGATAATCAAACACAATTTTATAAGATCACCATTCCAAATTTAACAAATTAATGATCTACATCTCAAACTATGTTACTAACCACATTTAAAACTAAAATTACCAATATATAGTATAATACATTTAATAAAAGCATATGATAACATCTATTAATGTTTTAGACTAATTTAACAAACTAATTAGTATAATTACTAGTTAAGGATTTTGTAGAAGAAAGAAACTAGCATAGTAAGGAAGTTGTATATGATTTTATGTCTGAGCTAATTAAACATGGGTTCAAAGTAATGATGGCATACTCTGATAACTTCTAGAACACTTATGTAGGCGAATTTAGAGCTCTCAAAGAGCATACTCAAATTGGGGACATAATTAATGAAACAATTGATGGGATGAAGCTAAAAGATTCTATGTCCCTATATGATTCCAAGAAAGTAAAAAATTGCTCAAGAAGCATCAAGAATTTTAGGAAGAGCTTGTAGAGGACATGGACTGCCTTGATAAGGAAGACATAGGGGAAATACAAGTCATTCAGAGTAGTGATGATGGATCACTAATTTCTTTGGAACAATGGAGAGACACATTGGAAAATGAGCTTCCTCAAGATTTGGATGGTATCAATGATGAGAAGCATGTACTGCATAACATGAAGGTCATTACAGATAAATTCTATAGGAGAGAATACACTATGCTACACCTTGCCACTAACATGGATACCTTCAAAGAATAAGACTATTTTGAGCACATAGGAACTATTAATTTGTTTCTTCTAAGGAGTTAAAGATGTGTTATTATTTAAAAAAATGTAATTAAGATGTGTATTTTCATCAAGGGACATCTAGTTTCAAGTAGGGCGGTTCTTCCTTATATAAGGAAGTATTTTTTTAATTTTCAAAAGACATCATGAGAGATTAGAGTTTTTGGGACAAGCAAGACATTTTTATGGCTTTTATATCTTCTATAATACTTTATTTTAGTAAATACAAAGTCCTTGTTACTATCATGAAAATAACATTAATGCATGCTCTAAATTCTATTTTTTACTTGTTGTATAGTTAAAGTATCCATTGTTATCTTAGGCAACTTTGTGCTCTATTTTTATTGATTTATTCACCAAGGGTGGATTAATTTAATCTGTATGTGGTTGTGTGCATAATTATTTTGAGGAAAGATATGTTCAATTGATCACAAAAATGATAGAAAAGTATTATGAATAATAAAGAAGAGATAATTAAAATATTCATATTAGGTGTGGATTTAAAGGTTGTCTGGAAAAGTATTATATAAATAGGATAAGAACCACTTGACTCTATAGCCAATAGTAATAAGGAACCAATCCCATCTAGATATCTCATAGTTCATTTTTTAATTTTGTTATAGGATTAGGAATTTATAGACTACTTAGAAGGCCAAAGATATATATAAAACAACACAACCGATCTGCTATACTCCACTAATTTTCTTTCCTATAATAAAAGGTAAACCCATAGGTACAAGTAGAGCCTAAAGTGAAAGGAATTATAACCATAATTAGGTTCATTCAATTTGTTGGCCAAACTGATTGTTAGTCTTGATCACGGAACCTGGCATATTCTTAGAGCTCAACAACATGCAGTTTTCAAAACCAACATATTGGTGACTCTGCTAGGGAGATTGAAAGAAAAAGTGACTCCAATGGTGGAAAAAACTCAGAGAAGAAAACCAATCATTCCTCTTGAAAGAGAGGTGACAACTTGAAAAAAGACAAAATAAATTTATGAATGAGAATAAAATAATTTACACTGCAGTTAAAACTAGTGACATAAGTCTGAGATTGCAATTCCCATTGTATCATCCTTGTATGTTTGGTAGAAGGTCACTAAGACAAGGACATCTCATTGAGCCTTTGGAGTTAAATCAGAAAAGAACTAGAGAAAAGTAGAATAGTAAAAAACCTCAAGATCAACAAAATTAAATGGGGCTAGAGAAAGAAAGGAGATTTCCAGACCGAGAGGATGGACAATACAAGTTTTTTAATGGTGAAAATGGATTTCCTATAAGAGGTGAACACGATACTCATAAAGTAATAGAGGATGAGATGATCCTAACTCATGGTGCCAAAGCTTATAATGAAAGAACATTTCAGAACCGTCAAGGAGCTCTCTTGTATAATTATAGCCCAAATAAATAATTTAATACTCCTCTTGGTTTCTCTATTCCTCCAAGGGTGCCAAGGAGAAAATAAAGTGAGACAAAAAATTTCACCCAAATCAAATCAACAAATTGGATGTATTGAACAAAATTACAAGACTAGGTGCGAGATCTACTTGTTACAATTAGAATATTAAAAATGATAACACAAAATAAAGAACTAGCCTAGGAAGTATTGAATATTATATCTAAGTTAGGGTATAGCTAATGCACGAGAGGATCACATGAATAATAACATGAATGCATCTATGGAACAAGCTAATAGAACTTATAGACCCCAACATTTACATGAAAATAACTCTCATAATCTTAATCAAAATGAAGTAGTGTTTTCCTGAATGAATGTGCCAAATAGATCCAATGAGATGCTTCAACCACCTAGATATATAACACATGTGTCTGTAGGAGAGATGGGTAATTATAACCATATTTATTACTCTAGTGTTAATGGACCCCAATACTAACGCAATTATCCATATGGTGGATACAATCAGAATATCATGCAAAATGGATGCCACCAAAATTAGTAAAACCCCCACATAATCCATATTTATACAATTATTACTACTGGAAATTTCCTCCTGTACAACACCAGTAGTACCACACACAAATACCTCCACATAACTATCAATATGATAGTGTGAACCAAAACTATCAACACTACCAGTATGGTCCACAAGGTCAACATCATCAAATGTAGTATCAACAACATCAAAGGCA
>MU224932.1:858144-980328 GCA_018584345.1 Thuja plicata
CTAAGTTACAATTTTCTAATATTTTCTAATGTGTACATATTAAGTTACAAATTTCTAACATTTGCAAACATAAATATACTATGTTTTTTTAATGTTTTCTAATATTTTCTAACATTTTACTATGATTCTCTAACATACTAGTACTACAATTTTCTAACATATTCTAAAATTCAACTATAATTTTCTAACATATTCTAAAATTCAACTATCATTTTCTAACATTTCTACGAACTAAATATTATTTAAAACAAATAATTAACTAAAATAAATATAAAACATACAATTTACAATAAAAAATGAGAAAAATGTGTGTACCTGGTACTAGTAGCAATTACAAGAGATCGAAGAAGCTCGAGAGCTGCTGACATCGTACTGGTCATCACTGGTTTTCTCTAAGCCCCGGGTCCACAAAATCTCCAAAAGTGAATAGTGAAAATGACATGGATAGTCGGAATTTTATACAAATTCCAGCGAAAAATGGCTTCACGCGAAGTATGGCTTCATGCGAAGTACCCTATGTGGGGTACTTCGCGCGAAGTCATGACTTCACGTGAATTCACCCACATAGGGTACTTCGCGTGAATCCTATCAAGCACTTCACGTGAAGCCATCAATTTTTTTTTTTTTGAAGGAAGTCCGAAATCCTTCATCCCAAAAAGTGGGACACAGCTTTGTGAGATCACCCTAATATATGACATCAATGTCAAGCAATCTTTTGTTTCTATCCATAATATATTCCTTGAATTTCCCTTCTCCATCAACAATACAACAATATGCTCTTGTGCTTGGTGTTGATATATACCTGTTTGTATATAGATGTAGCTTTGAAGTTCATCTCTTTGCCTGCATCAACATTATTGATAATATGTAGGCAGATGCAGCCTTCAGTCATTTTACTGACCAGTAGACAAGGGTTTGACCCCTAGTCTCTTTCTTAAGTACTCAAATGTATACTTGGGCAGTGGCTTGGTGAATATATCGGCCAATTGTTCCTTTGATTGCACATACTCAAGTATCACCTCTTTTGCCTAAACTTGTTCTCTTAAATAATGATAATTGATGGCAATATGCTTTGTTTTAGCATGCATGCTTGGATTTTTGGAAATGTTAATCGCACTTGTATTATCACAATAGATAATTACTGGTTCTAGGATCTTCATATGCATACCTTCTAGTAACTGTTTGATCCATGCAATATTTGAGCAATTTGCAACAACAACAACATACTCTGCTTCTACAGTAGATTGTGAGATACATCCTTGTTTCTTGCCGATCCATATGACAAGTCAATCTCCCATGAAGAATGCTCCTCCAGTTGTGTTCTTCTGGTCATCAATATTTCTAGCCCATTTAGCGTCGGTAAAGACCTAAAGTTCAATTTTTCCTTCTCTTCTGTACCATAAGCCATATTCCTCGGTATTCTTTAGATATATTAGTATCCTTTTCATAGCAGTCATATGTGATTCCCTAGGGTTAGCAGAAAATCTAGCAACTATTCTTACTGCATGTGCAATATCTGGTCTAGTGTGTACAACATACATGAGTTTGCCTATCATTGATCTGTACAAAGTTTGATTTACCTCTGATGTCTTGTCCTCCTTAGTCAACTTATATCTAGTAGCCATTGGTGTTCCAACTGGTTTGGATTGTTCCATCTTGAATATTTTCAGGACCTCTTTAATGTATTTGGACTGTGTAATGAAAATACCTTCACATTGTTGCATGACCTGTAGACCAAGAAAGAACTTGATCTCTCCAAACATAGACATCTCAAACTCTTTTCTCATCTTATTAGCAAATGATTTTCATAGCATATCATTGCCTCCAAATATGATGTCATCAAAAAATATCTCAACAATCAAAGTGTTAGCATCAGTATCTTCCTTCAAATAAAGATTACTATTTTCACTAGTCCTTACAAATCCAATACCTATTAGATAGGAATGAAGTCTTTCATACCAGGCTTAGGGTGCTTGTTTTAATCCATACAAGGCTTTGTGAAGTCTACATACCATGTCCCTCTTGTCTGGATCAACAAACCCTTATGGTTGTTCAGTGTATACCTCTTCTTCAAGTATTCCATTCAGGAATGCAAACTTGACATCCATTTGATATACCTTCAATCCTTTATATGTAGCATGAGCAAGTAATATTCTTACTCCTAGCCTAGCAACGGGTGTAAAGATCTCTCCATAGTCAATTCCTTCTTCTTGTGCATACCCCTTGCATACTAGTCTTGCTTTAATCCTTGTGACCTCTCCATTCTCATTCAGCTTATTCCTGAATATCCATTTTGTACCGATGACATTCTTGTCATTTGGTCTTGGCACAAGTGACCATGTTTTTTTTTTCTCAATCTCATCATTCATAGCACTTATTCATTCTTCATTATCAAGTGCAACATTGACAAATTTTGGCTCAAACTCACAAATTAGACAGCTTGAGTTCAGATACTTAATTCTTGTTCTTGTACCAGCTTTCTTATTTCCTATGATCTGGATCTATGGATGGTTCCTTCTTACATATCTTGAAAGTACAGGTACAACTCTTTGTCTATTAGCTTGATCATCATTTTGTCCTTCATTCTGTTCTTCATCACCTTGCACATTATCTTGATCATTGTCCTGACCGTCAGTATTTGCTGCCTGATTCTCGGGAGCTCTACATTGTTGGTAGGGTAGGGTGTCAGGTTCCTCATTGTAAGTGAACTTATTATAGTCCTCTGGTTCTTTAGTGCTTTCCTATTCATTCTTCTTTTCAAATTCATCTATCTTTACATTTGCACTTTCAATAATATTGTTAGAGGCCTTGGTTAGAAATTTATAAGCCTTGCTCTTGGTAGAATACCCTAGAAAAATTCCTTCATCACTCTTGGAGTCAAGTTTTCTATTTCTATCATCTTTTAAGATATAAAATTGACTTCCAAAAATTTTGAAATAACTTACATTGGGTGTGTATCCATACCATAGCTCATAAGGTATCTTTTTGGCATCTTTCTTCAATTGCACTCTGTTCAATGTGTAAATAGTAGTACTGACAGCTTCCCTCCAGAATATTTGGGTGATTCCTTTCTCTATCATTAGTGTCCTTGCACAGTCAACGATGGATATGTTCCTTCTTTCAACAATTCCATTTTGCTGTGGTGTCCTTCGTGTAGAGACCTATCTTTTGATTCCATTCTCATTATAAAAGTTAGGGAATTCATTTGATATAAACTCCTCTATCTGATCTCAAACATTTCAGATCCTTACCACTTTGTTTCTCTACCATAGGCTTATACCATTTAAACATCTTAAATGCTTCATATTTATCTTTTAGAAACATAACTGTCATCATTCTAGAGTAATCATCAACAAAGAGAATAAAATATCTATCTCCATAATAACTCTTTTTCCTCATAGGTCCACATAAATCAGTATGGACTAATTCTAGAATTGTATCAGATGTATGGGTTTTTCTTTTGAAACTAGAATTTGTCATTTTTCCTTTTTGAAAATTCTTACACATGATATTGTCGGGCTTGGTCATTTTTGATAAGCCTCTAACATTTCTCTTTTTTCTAATTTTTATCATGTTGTCAAAGTTCACATGACACAGTCTTTTGTGCCATAACCATATGTCCTCATTTGTAGCAATCAAACAAGTGGAATCAGTATCATTCAGATAGTATAATTTACCTTTTGTCTGCTCACTAGTACCAATCAGATTTCCAGATTTATTGAAGATCTTTGCCTTCTTATTTTCAAATGCAACTTTGTGACCTGAATTATTCAACTGAGAAACACTCAATAGATTATAATTCAATCTATTTACCCAATAATAATTCTCACACTTTATCTGGTTATTCAACATTATTGTTCCTCTACCTTCAACTGGACAAGGTGTGTCATTACCCATTCTTACTGAACCACCTTTATAGTACTCAAAAGTCTCAAAATTTTGCTTATCACTGGTCATATGGTGAGTGTAGCCACTATCTATGATCCAAACATCATTTTTGCTAATTTTAGATATGAGAGTTGTTTCTACATACCTTTCTTCATCATCATCTAAATCATCTTTTACAGCCACAAACACCATCACGATGTCTTCATCAGATTCAGTGTCAGTATCATCATCCTTGCATTTTTCTAGGTAACTGACCTTCTTTCCTTTGTCCTTATAGTCTCGGGTATCTCTTCTTTCTGATTGTCGGTAGCTTCTGTAATCACCTCTATCAGGCTTCTTTTTATATGATCTGTCATTACTTCTATCATCTTTTCTCCTGTTAGTACATCTTGCAGCAAAGTGTCCAATCTCTTTGCAATTAAAACAAAAAGTGTTAATTTACTTTTGTATTTACCTTTGCCTCTCTGCATTCTTCTAGCCATAAGTGCTTCAATTTCATCAAGATCATCTTCTTCATTTTCACTATCACTATCTTTTCTCGTAGTGTTTTTGTGACTTGATTTACTTATTCTCATAGAAGTTTTGAATGTAGACTCTATGTTTGGTAAGACACTATTATCAAAGTTATTTATCTCAAATGAAATCAGTCTTCCAATTAAACTGTCTAGAGTAACATTGCTATTTTCTACTGCTCTCATTTCTTGAATGACAAATACTCTAATAGCATAAGTAGGCAGTAAGGTTATTAGGATTTTACTTACCACTGTATCTTCTTCTAGTACACCTCCAACTCCTTGGATAGCATTGACTACCTCTTTGATTCTTGTGTTGTACTGAGTTATGCTTTCACCTTCTTTCATTTTGAGATCATCAAACTTTCCTCTAAGGATTTCTGCCTTGGCTCTCAAAACATTTTTGTCACCACCATGCACAAGCTTCAGTTTGTCCCACATCTGCTTTGCAATTTTGTATTCTTTGACATCTTCAAATTCAACATCGGAGAGTGAGGAATCAAGCTCTATCATCATGCCGTTGTGTTCACGCTTCTCTCTCATTTTTTCAACTGTTGGTGCTCCTGTGGGCAACACATATTCAGTTTCTAGGAATTGAGTAACATCATTACCAATACCTGATAAATGGAGTCTCATCCTGATCTTCCATGAAGAAAAATAATTTTTGTTCAACTTGGGAACATCTTGTCTATTCATCTTGTGATCTGGCTTAGGTCTTGAAACCTTCCTTCTAAGCACACAAGATCTGATACCAATTGTTAGTAATAACTGAGAGGGGTGGGGGGGGGTGAATCAGTGGCCTCAAAAATTTATTCTTCAGACTATAACCACGAATCAAAAAACCTTATTTTATTATGTCCTTATAAGATGCATGCCATGAAATAGTAATAATGATTAACTGTCGATCAGTTTTCTCTGTTAATCCTTATTCTTTCTTGATTACCGATAAGCAGTATAACTATTTACCGAAACTCAGTAAATAAGCAGAGTATACTGATCAATCCAGAATGAATTATGTAAGATACAAAATAGTAAAGAAATGAATCATACACACATAACACATGGATTTTTAATGTCAAAACCCTGTTAAGGGAAAAACCACTGGGACCGGTACCCCAAATTTTTACTTTTATAAAGTGAGCCCTGTTAAGAGCCAACCCTGTTAAAGGTTACAAACACACTGTTAGGTGTGACCTTGTTATAGGATTTTATACATAGAGGTTGTCACTTAGTATCGGGCATCTAATTCTTCCATCCTTGAATCAACCTCTCTCTTAGCTTGTCAATAGGCATCAGGCATATCCAATGCTACTTTCATGAATCAACCTTTTTGGCACTCCTTGAGATGTACCTCAATATATAGAAGACTATTAAGTCCTACTCAGTTAAGAGACATGATGCTTCAATGTTTAAACTGAAACATTATGACCTGTTCATATTGCAACTTTGAATTGCAGATTTTTAGATCTATTTAAGTACATTACCTCTCTAATCAATGTATCAATTCAATCCTTTTTGCTCCATACTTTTTTCTCTGTGATGCTATGCTCACTGTTCATCGGTGTGTGTAGAATTCCTTAGCTCTTCCTTCAACTTGTTTGATCAACACTATAATAAGTTGTTCTTCATGAGTTTCTCTTCAACATCCTCTTTCTATTGACTCCCCTTAATCCCTTTCGTAAATGAATTAAGCTTGTCTCTTATATAGACATGATATTCATTATATCTTGATTATTGATTCTTGGCGTGAAAAACAATCTTGCCAATTAGATTTAAAGCATAACTCCTGATTTGTGTCATAGATATCTTCTTGCCAACTGTACAAATTAGGTTTAAATCAATCACTTATCTCATGTCGAATAAAACAAAGTAGACAACCAGTTAAGTCTATATTTAGCTCTACCAGCTAGATATTTTGTCATTTCTGAACTCTCTATTTTGTCAGTCACCTTTGCAGTTAGTTGTCGGTGACAACTGATAGTTCCATCAGTGAGACTCCAGTTAGCTTCGGGATCTCCATCTGTCGGGCAACATTGGATTTTTACTCATCGGGCAACTTTATTTTTAGCTCGTCAGGCATCTTGTGGTTTTGCTTCATCGGGCAACACTATGCTTCTGATCATCGGGTATCATTGTGACTGTTCGTCTTTGCCTTTACCGATGGTGTGCACTCCGTCGGTGTTGTTTGTTGCTTAGTGAATACTTGACTTTTATGCATTGCTGAAAGCATAACCTTTGTTCATTTGGTTCTTTAAAGTCTTTGGCATTATGTACATGATCGTACAGATGATATCAAGTTGACATTAATGAAAATACAAACCATTAACTGATTTAATGCCTTGCATTATCTTCAACTTAACATTATCAAACATTCAATCAGTTACATGTCATCAGAAAAAAACATAGTACATCCTCCAAAGGATTTCATCCAATATACACATATGGTTACAAATATACAACTCATGAAACTGAACCAGTCTCCATAAGAATCATAAGAATAAGAAACTGTAACAAGGATCATCCAAGTATGAACAAGAACCATCAGAATCTTAATGGTAATAAGAGTCACTACCAACCGACCGCATGGAACCAAATGTCCACTCCCACCATGCTGAGGAGATAATAACATGCCCACACACATGGGTATACGACATGAAGGCAATCAAAGGTAAACAAGCCATCGTAAAGAATACATAGGAAGATCCTATAAGCTTTCTGATCACAACGAGAGAGACTAAAGAAAAAGTATAAGGATGGAAAGATCAAGACAACTAAAAATCCAAGATCAAAATAAAGGTACACCATCCAAAGATAAAGGATTATACATAAGATATCCAAAACACCAACATGAACCCAAATACTGAATCCAATAGCCAAAAGCTAACACCACAACCATAGAAGGTAAAGCAGGACCTATGGAGGAGACTTAGGCTACATTCTATGGGAGTGTCATCACATGGTCAATTACTTGAGTTACGCTGGACTAGCCTCTCTGGACCCCAGTCTTCTCAATCATGACTCATGCGGAGCTAGGATTCCCTCTCCCGAAGATGAGGAATCTAACCATACCTACTCTCTAGGTATCATCTCATTCTTATCCTTAGTCTGTACTAGCACTAAAGGGATAAGTGAGGCATCATGATCATTCTTGTGATTAATGTAAACCCCAATTTTTATTATTAAATTATCACTTGTTAACAAACTTACGATAGGTCACCCTGGACTGGTCTTTTTTGGCCCCAGAATCCTATTGTAAGCCACTCCCCTAAGATGCACCTAACTAACCACCCCCTAAGCTCAAAGTCACAAATAGTCTCATAAGAATCAAAAACTGGTTCCTATCCATATAGGAACTACTGGTTATCCACTAACCATAACAATATAAAAATT
The DNA here is from genome assembly GCA_018584345.1 of Thuja plicata. Taxonomy (NCBI): domain Eukaryota; kingdom Viridiplantae; phylum Streptophyta; class Pinopsida; order Cupressales; family Cupressaceae; genus Thuja; species Thuja plicata. The sequence goes on from MU224932.1 coordinate 865,935, forward strand.
CTTCACCGGATCACATAACAAAAGTTCAATAACACTAGGTTCAGGAAGGATGATCAAACCAACATACATAATAAGAACATGCACTAGAAAAGCATGCAAGATACCATGTCGAATCAAATCCCAAAACCCTAACCGATGCCCAAAATGATAAAGTTCACAATAGAAAGGAACACACACATCATTCCACTAACATCTAGTTTAACACATCATGACATGGGAAAACACATTTCTAGAAGAGCTAATCAAAACGCGTTGATAAACAAATTTATAATCTCCTATTATGCAAATTCACTTATCTTTTAAAATTAATAAACAAATATAATTAATTTTCCCAAGAAAATGCAAATTGAAGCTCTTATAGGTTAATTTATAAATCCCACATGAATAAATTATCCTATTCAAATAATTACTAAAATTTGACTATAATTACGACATGCAAAAGATAATACAAATGCATATATAATTGTTAATATTATTACTCGAATATTAACACTATTTATTTATAATTCCAATAATTCACCAATACCAAAACAAAAAAAAATAATAAGTGAATCGGTATTAACCAAACTCCGTTTATTAATAATATCCATATTAAATAAAATAATAATATTATTAACAAACTAACTAACATTTATATATTGTATTGAGTGACAATTCTGGGTTTTCTTCCTGATTCTTTCCCGGTTGAGCTTTTTTGAATCAGTTTTTAATATAAATATTATAGTGGCTCGTCCACTTTTGCCTAAAAAAAAACAAACTAACTAACTAACATAAACAATTTTAAAAAAAATAAAAATATTAAAAATCAACTAAATAACATTCCATATAAAATAAAATTTAAACTAAATATAATAATAACAATTAACTATAAATTAAACTATTTTAAATATAAACAAATTTAAACTAAATTAAAACAAAATTTATTTAAAACAAAATACAATTTAATTTAAATCAAATAAAACAAACTTTATTTAAAGTGGGGGGGGTTCTCGGCCCCACCCACAGTCCTTTAATAGACAGGTCGCCGCTCACTTGTCAGTGGGTACCGCGGGCCCATTGCACCAGTGGGTACCGCGTACACTATCGCGGCCCACTGTGCAAGTGAAAGTCGTAGCCCCCGCGGCCCACTGCGGTGGGGACCGCGTGGTGGGCGGTCCTATGGGGGGTGGGGGTGTGGTGGCCCCCGCCTCGCCATTAACTTAGTTTTTTTTTTTTTATAAAACAATCATGCAGAGTTAAATTTATTGTTTTATCCCTTTTTTTTTTAATTTTGAATTTTTAAACTTTGAAAATAAATAAAATACCAGACTATATTCTTTTTTTCAATAAAACAACAACCTCATTTTTCTTATAATTTTTTTTTAACAATAATTTTAAAAGGGGAATTTCTTCCTTCTCAAGGGCAATTTTATAAGCTATATTTTCAATAATATAGGCTTTTTTTTCAATAAAAACTCTAAATAAACAAGGAGGGATTTTTCTTTTCTCCTACATGCAATTTGATGAAAACAAGAGGATTTTCTAATTTAATATTAATAATTTCAAGAAAGGTTTTCTTGTTTCTCAACCATGCAAATTAATTCCTTTTTACTGTTTTCTTGCAGATTTGATCAGCGGTTTGGGCAAGGACATGGTGAAGGTATAAATTTCATCTTTCCATGGTAAGGAGCTACAGATCTGAGGGTTTCAAGCAATTTTAACAACATATATCAATTTTTTCTCAAAGAATTGTTCCTCCTACAGATCTGAAACCCTAAGGCCCAAAATTGAGAACTCATACATATCAATTGAAAACCCTAATGCCCTTTTGAAACTAACACCAAAAAATGAAACCCTTTATGCCCGCACGCACAAATCTGACATGAAAATATGGAGGAAAGCACAAAATTGATCCAAGATTACGTTTTTATCAATTTTAATCAATCAACTCATCAAAGACTCAAACAAGAAAGATCAAACAAGGGATCCCAGCTTTTCAAATGCATAGAAGACGGGGATCTGAAAAACTAGAATTTAAAAGATGAAGACCCTACCTCAATAACTGATGAGAAACACAAATTCATAATCGAAGCAAGAGGAATCCACAATTCCAAGCAAGAGAATCCACAAATCCAAGCAAGCTCTCTCAAAACTCCAATCACCCGATTTCTCCCTCTCCCTGATTGAACAACCTTCAAAAAGGCCTCCAATCTAAAGATACAGATAATCCAAGCAATTAGGTTTCAAAAAAGTGAAAACCCTAAAGGGAATATAAATTATCTAATTATTAATCAAAATAATTCTTTATTTTCAATTTCACTTAAAGCATGCAAAACTCAACTTTAAAATATAAAAGTAAAGTGTTAAATTAAAAATGCATGAAAATATATTTCAATTAAATTAATCAATTAACCATGCAACTTAAAGTAATATTCAATATTTTAACTATGCACAATTAATTACAATTAATTGAATTTAATATTTATTAAATCTTAATTATTCAAATGAAGACTTAATAATTAAAACAATTAATTAAATATAGGTATTTAATTAATATTTAATTATTAAATAGCCATATAATTCATATATCAATGTTTTAACCTTATTATAAGTGCAATAATTAACATTAATATTTACCATGAAAATTCATTAAAAAAATCAAGCTAAAAGCATCATTAAATCACCTGAAAACTCATCTAAACAGATAATCAACTGAAACAAACAATCAACTAAAACAGAACCAAAAACCCACACAAACAGGCTCACGAATCCATGTCACTTGACAGATTCAAATAGGATAGTCAATCAGATTCTTTGTCCCTCAGTAGGAAAAAATAAGGGTTTAGGGTATGGATTTGGACCTGATATTATCTCCCCTCTCTTACCATTGAGATATTACGATAGGGCACACTCACTCCTGCCAATTCAGGGAAGACGTAGCCTGGTTCCTGCAAACCTGTCATCACAAAGATGAGCATACATGCATATAATATAGAAAACAATGGTTGAGACTAGTTTATCATGCGGATCTTGCCAAAGAAAGTAACTATGACTCTGTCCCATACCATATCAAGCATGTCAAATAGAAATGCAAAACATATAAATGATCTATGTGCATACAAATCTAGGGTCAGTATTGTTAGGAAACCATAATCGAAATGACATCCTAACATATACATAAGCATCATAAAATAAACATAAATCATATGTAAACATGAGATATAACACTCTAAGCAATGAATCAATAACATACTAAAATGTGATACATAAATATCCTCTAAACCATCTGAAATAAACCATACATACATGAAAAGGCCTAAAAGAGTTCAGAAACTGAAACTGAAAAGAAAACTAAGAGGTGGGTATTACATCTTATCTAAGTTGCCTAGAGACCAGTGAATGGACTCCATGAAAGTTTACAGGTCCAAGTCGGTATCATGAAGGCTTATGAAACATTGAACCCTACCCTCTATTGGGATAAGATCCATTGCTTGGATTTATACAAGCCCCTCCTTGGTAACACTTTAAACCCTTCCTCTTCAGGTACTAAATAGTAACAAATCTGAACATGGACGAATATGATTATGACTCCATTATTATTAATGAATATATATATTACAGATGTAAATATTAGATCATTCAAAGATATGTTATAGAACATTTAGATATATACATTATATTTAGATGACTGTGATTTCATCCTTATTAACATATAATATATATGATAGATTATATAAGGTTGTTTATCCTTTATAATATATATACATATATATATATATATATATATATATATATATATATATATATATATATAAAATCACAATCTCTTATATATACTTAATATATATAGCATAACTTGATCTGATTTCACTGTTATTAATATATATTTCTCATACACACATATCTTGTATATATATATATATATATATATGATTTTTGTATTATTAATATATCTATTTTTTGATTTCACTGTTGTGACTGAAATTAATATTATGTATCTATATTAGACCATATACATTTATATATGATTTTCATTTATTTGTATCAATATATATCATATACGTATATGTATTCAATATTGTCTTATTCTATGATAATTCATATCCATCTATCTAAATGTACCATGATTCCTTCATGTTTATATATTCTTCTATGTGATATGTTCTTCCCACAATTAGTGGGTTAATTTCTTGGTTTGACAAGAAATGCAAAATCCACTTGTCCACTTATCTTCTAGGTGGTTATCCTCATGTATTTCCCTTTGATTATCAATAAAATACACTATTATATGTACACAAGCTATGTCTCCTGAATACCTATATATGTATATCTATGTATATAGTTGGATATATATATATTTAGAATATATACATACCTATATATAGATATATGTATCGATATGTATGGGATATCTCTCTTTGATTTATGATAAACTAATAAGATAATTTGTAACTCTTACAAAAAATCTGTAATAAAGAAAAACCTAAATCAAGGACTACTTACGATAAAGTTCAATTCATCAAGATAGATCTCGCCATTAGTAAACAATGGAATATAACTCGTAGAATACCCCCAAAATAGCAGAGCAATGATTTCCTATTAATTATAAGTAATTATGGACTATAATTACACACTGTCATATTGAATAGTTGTTTCCTATAATTAGGCCCTTAGATAATTACTTTAATTTCACAGTAATAACGACTCTAAGGTATCGCCTATAAGGTATGGACAATAGTAACTAACAGTAATGTGAATACAAGATGTATTCGGTGGAGATTGATCCTGATAATCTCTTATCTTGAAGTCTTTGAATTTTTAGTACAACTATTTATTTGCAAGGTCATGTTTCATTTCCTATAGTTTTAAATTTGTTTCCATACACTGTTGCTGCACAAGGAACGATGAGGGTGTCTTTCTTGCATGAAAGACAGATGCAAACAATGTAGATCTAGTCTATGCTTTCACATATTGATCATTTTAAACTGTAGTTTGATAGAAATTTATTATCTTGAGAGAAAATTTATTTGAGGCATAGTGTCAAGCGATTTGGGTACATTGTCCATAGTTCCACATTTTTCATATGTGTTTCCAACCTTATCTAATATTACAAAGCTTCCATTTCGGTGCAAGTAGTGTGAATAATAGTAAAATATGGAGGAGTTTAACTGTCTCCTCATCATCTGCATTTCCTTGGTTGTTTCTAAAGCCATACTAATGAAAATATTGACCATTTTATTCCATGGTATGCCACTCCTAGAAGCTACACTATCAAAAAGTTCATTTTCCATTTATAATAACTTCATATTTTCCAAGTGCATGTATTGGAGCATTTACAACTAACATCTAATAGGAATCTCAATATTAATGTGCTTCAATGAAAAATCATTATTTCCATGTGTAGGCATCTATTGAGGCATAATGTCAAACAATTCTCTTGATTTCCCTATTCATGGTTCCACCATCGGCATGCATATCTACCAGAGCATTATCCAGGTATAATATCAAATTAAAATTTGTTCCTACCATGTTTTTTTTCTTTACATATCTTTTCAAAAATTTGACGAGATAGAAATTTCTATAATATCAAAGTAAAATTTGTTCCTACCATGTTTTGTTTCTTTACACATCTTTTCACATTTTGAGCATTTTAAACTGCAGTTTGATAGAAATTTATAATGCATAAGGATATAAATTTCATTAGCTAGATAAGTTTTTGTAATGATCTAAAGATGACGTAGTTTATTGACAAAAATGCCAACTCCAAAAAAGTAGTCCATCATAACATTCTTATCATCACAAGTGAAAAAATCTTCATTGTGACCATGGAAGATACTCATAGAAGCATAGTTATCATTAGCACAAGATAGATTGAAGATCTCCCACGCCTCCACCATTTTATTTTCAAAGCCAGGTCTATTACCAAAAATTGAGCCAAGCCTTCCAGAGATAATGTGCCAAGCCTTTCAGAGATAATGTTTGGATTGATCGTGTGAATCCCCTACGCAACATTTTCCAAATTGTTGGAAACAACCACATGCTTAACCACCTTCAAGACCCATTCAAACCGACCGGTAACTTGAAAGAGAGTAGAAAATACTAGTTTATAGATCACCCCATCGTGTAGATGCGAGCCAACAATATTATGTTTCATAAGGTATTGAATAACATGTTTGATGTCATAATAACACACATTAAATAATTTGGAGCACTATTCTTCCAAGGACTCCAAATGAAAATATTCAATACCAAATTTTCTATCCATTGAGAAGACCTAAAACAAAGTAAAAATAATGAAAATAATGAATAAGTATGCCAACATAATGATACATACATACATACATACATACATACATACATACATACATACATACATACATACATACATATATATATGCATGATTATGTAAACATAAACATAATTATGTAAATGACAGAGATGCTAAGGCACTTTCAAAGTAGACAACAAATGGAGCTTCCCATGACAATCATATGAATGTTGAACAATATCAGTCATAATGTGACAGGCCTTGCATTGATAATAATTCATTGTCCCAAAATGGTGTTGAGAATGAAAGTAGATAATCATATATAAGAGGACAATTTACTATCCAAGTTTGTATGCAACAGTGCCAGAGAGGGTTACAGGTTAGGGATATGGTTCATAAAATCATAATGTAAGATTAGTATGTCAGTTTTATGAAGGGAAACAGTTATGTTATGAGTGTCATAGACACAATACAAAGTGAGAAGAATTATTGAGTCCACACATATTGAAATTTTTTGAGCCTGTTGATTCCAAATCCAAACTGAATCTTGGATTGTGAAACTTCAAGATTGAGGCACCCAATGTTAGAGTTTTTTCACCGAAACATGATTTAAGTGACAAGTTGTCCTCTATATCTCATTTCTATTTATGTGTATGTTTGTTTCTCTTTTATGTATTTGTATATCCAGTTTATTAGTTTATTAGTGGTGCAGGAGCACCAAGGGCAGAGCCTGAACCATGGAGGTACACCAGGGGCACCATGGATCCTAGGGAAATGGAACATGACAAATTAGGGTTATTTCACATTTGAAATACCATGGATGGTCATTTTATGTTATTTACATCATGTTTGTAATGATTGTAATCATTTGGTTAATAGGATCACAAATGATGTCATGTAAGCCATTGAATGGCATAAGAGTTTATGATGTAACGTCAGGGTCACTTATTGGATCTAAGGATGTATGTAAAGGTAAAGGACCTAGAAGGATACCTATTTTTTTAATATGGCCATTAATGCCATTAAAACATGTAATTGCACTCAAAAGTGCAAAGATGCAAAAAATATGTAAAATTGCATTTTATGCAATTATGGCCTATAAGACTCATTGTGGGATTGAAGGGTAGTTAAGGAGTTTAAATGTTTCCTAAGGTCATTTGAAGACCATTATAATTAATATTTGTGTCTAATTTAGTAATTTTTTGAAGTTGACAACTTGTTGTCAACTTTGAAAACATATTCTTATTGTAAAAGTTGTAACAGTCAGTTACAACTGTCTTGGGTCAGTTTGGGAGTTGGTTAGATAGTAGTTTTTAGGTTTATGGATCCATTTAATGGATATCCACATTATTTTGAAAGGTATGTAGAGTTTGGGTGTGAGGATAATCATTGTAGATGATTTGAATCAATAAATAAATAACTTTCTTGCAAACAATCATGTTCAGCTCGTGAAGTACATTCATTAATTGTGTGCTTCACTTTGTCTATTTTGAAATTTTAATGGATACTTGAATCTACCACCCATATGTATTATGTGATTGGTGGGAGGAGTAAAATAATGTATATTATCCTTTTATGATAGTATTTGATGCAGGGATGTGAAGGAATGTGGAGGAGAGACCACACAGATGGAGTAAGTTGCTGATTGAAAGTGCATAGTTTGACACCAAAAATTTATGTGAACAAATACTCCAAAGGATGGGGGTATTTTATGTTTTATATTGTCTATTTGGGTCCATAGGGATGTTTTAGATCAATTTGGGGGATCTAGAGATATTTTCAAGTGCCCTTGCGAACAAGCCTTAGCCTAGGGACCCTAGAAGGGAGGGTTTGATACCTACAAGCATAGACAAGTGTTGGTGACCCAAAAAATTGATAATCCTTAGTTTTTTTCCATGTACTAATACTTTTTCATGGTTAGGAGTCAAGGGATAAATTCCTTGTATAGGTTTCTTTGTAAATGTGTGCCAATTAGGTCTATTTGTGTGTTGCAAGTGTATTGGATATGGTAGTTGGTCCAAAGGAACATACCTTGGGTTTGGGATATTTCTTGTAAAAATGAAAAGGGTATCTAAAAACACTAAGATTTTCCCCAGTTGTTTGGAAAGTTTGTGAGTTAAAGGCAGATTAATGATTGGACATGGCTATGATGATATTAGGCTCTTGGAGTGAGTTGCATTGAAGATCTCTTAACTAGACTTGGAGGGCTGGTGGAACATGGTACATTGGCCATGTTATGATGTAATAAGGTGCTAGAAAAAAGGGTGGAGTCTTTTCTTTAAGATTGGACAAGTTGCATCTCTAAATGTTGATTGATTGATCACCTTATTGATTAGGGTATGGGCTAGTAGGATATCACACACATCCTCTTTGACACACCTCTCTGAACCAATTAGTTTATTAAGTGATTTGGGAACATTTTAGGATTTAATTAGACAATATTATAATCACTCAATCTTGATTTCAATAAACAAATTTATTATTTAAATACCCAAGTTAACTGAAAATTATCTTACTTGTGTTGTTAGGAAAATTATGTTGGCAGTTTCCTTCTTGTAATAGTTGGTGGGAGAATTTATCCACTCTTATTTTCTTGATGTTTTGTGTGTATGTGAATCTTTGATTTCAAATCTAATGAATTTTGTCTTGTGGCATCTACAATGCCCTACTTTTGATGGTTCTCTATGGTAGGAGCATTAGATATTAATATTCAATTTTGTGAGGTAGGATCTAACTCAAATCCCACTTTTATGTAACTTAGGTTTTTTATTTTTTTATGTTTCATGGCCTTTTATTTGTGTTCTTTACTGATGAACTCTCTATATGTGAAAGAGCTTCCCATTTAGATCTCTAAAAAAGATTAAAAGTGTTTGTACATTTGTCTCTACAATAACATTTTCTACTTCATATGGTAGAGGAATTTATCATTTAGTTATTGGTTCAACTATTTATATAAACATATGATCCTAATGGTCTACAACAAGAGTCAATTGGTTTTCATTTTTCCTTGATATCGAGTAAGATATATTTAGAAATGGATAAGAAACATATAACAAAAATTTAAACTTCACAATATACCAAATAACTCCATGGTTGACATAGCTTTACTATATTTAGAAATTAGAATTGGGACTTTATCAATGGTACCAATGGAAGATGAGTGATAGACAAGGACAAATATTAAATTGGAAATCATTTGGAAAATAATTTAGCAACCTTCTATGAACAACCATGCATTGGAAGCTATTTTATCCAACTAAAAAATAAGAAGCAGCTAAGGTCTATAGCTAAATATAATGTTGAGCATTTGAGATTGGCATTTTGAGCTCCCAAGGTGACACCTTACCAAAGACTATAATTGTAAATTAATTGACTTACAAACCAAATTTAACATGATGTTTGTTGGAACCTTATATAGTTAGGAAATCTTTGCAACAAGCTTTACATATTAAAAACAAATACACCTCAAAAGGTGAAACAATGAGAGTAATAATGTAATGAGAGTAATTGACAAAAATTTTATTCATCCTACTAGAAAAAACATGGGAAAATTATTTAACCTAAGAGAAAGTAGTAAGTTCTCTCCTCAAGAAGAGAGAGAAATGAAAAGAAAAGCATATGTTGAATTGTGATAGCAAAGGGTCAAGGACTTAGAAAGTGTTATACTTGTGAGAAAACAAATGAGGTTGAAGAAAAGGGAGAAGTACTTGTAAAAGAATCAAATATAAAATCCAATAATGAGGATTCAAATTAAAAAGAAAGCATTGCTATCTCTATATATCCCTATATGCATTGAATGTAATATATTCTGAAGTCTAATAAGGTAAGTACTTGTGGCATGCTTAATCGTAACATAAATTTTATTTAATACATTAATTCCTCTTTATTAAGATGAAGGGGTGCCTCACACATGGTTAAGCTTATAAATAAGGATGATAACTCTCTCATATCATCAAATACCAAATTCACATATTATAATAATGAATCTGATTATTGGAAGTTTCCCTTCAAAATGGTCTGATATATATAATCCTAATGGTCTACAACAAGAGTCACTTTCCTGAAGCCTCCTGGGTAGAAGTCTTGTGCCCTAGTTTTGGTCATAGGATTTCCAGGGTGAGGAAAGAGGAAATAAGTTTCATAGAATGCAGTGGCCACAGATTTTAAAAAAAACTACCATTTTCCTTGGCTTGTGTCTAAAACCTCCCTGCCTATTTGATGGCAATGAAGAAATATGATCTCATAGAATGTCGTGGATGTTGGAAATGAGTTGATTAATAGAGAGGGGAGGGGTGAATCAGTTACCACAAAAAAAAATCTAAGTCCCTTAGATGTCTTAAATTTTTTTGTCACTATTGCTTGGTTAACACAGATATTCTATTGTCACTCGGTTAACATAGAAAATCTTAAGATATTAACTTTGATTATCTTGAGTAATTAATTGAAGAAACATAAACCATAAAGAAAATGAAATGTAAATAGATAGCACCAATATTTAACATGGAAACCCAATATGTGAAAAACCACCATTTGCAACTAGTCACTATTTTTCACTCTTCTGACGTGAGCCCTGTAAGGAGCCAACCCTCTTAAAGGTTACAATAACACACTGTTAGGTGTGACCCTGTTAGAGGATTTAATCACCCTATAAGGATTGACCTTGTGAGAGGTCTTCAAACACTTCAATGTAGAAATGTCACTTTGTAAGAGGATTTCTAAAACACTGTTAAGTCTACTCTGTTAAGAGATTTTGATCACTGCTACAATTGTTATAAAGTAACAATGGATTGACCTATTTTGATAAGCAACTATTTTTTTCTGATTCAGATCTCTATTCTGGATTTGATTACTTGATCCTCACTAATCGGATATTCTATTGTAGCTCTTTGTGTTCTATCCTCAATCAGAATCCCATCTAATTTCACCTTCACTCTTCATGTCATAAACACATACACTTCCACACACACATTCAATCCAAACTTGACCTTATATATATATGATAAGCCTTGTCAAGTCAGCCTTAATATCCTTCAAATAAATATTAAAAATCATGTCTGTCAGCTGCATATAACCAATAATCCATAAAATATAAACTACTGTTAGTCGACTGACACTAACTATTTAACTCGGTCAACACTAAAATCATTCAACGCCTGACCAACATTATAATGCCTGAGTGAACTCGGTTAGAACTGAAAATAACTTTGGTCCTCTTTAATGCCTGAGAGTACTTGGCATGAACTGACTGTACTCAGATAGGATTAGACATTTGTGTAAACATCACTATACTTGTGTAAACATCAATGACAATACACAATTGAATAATTGTCATCAACAATCTCCCTCTTTGGCATTGATGGCAACACAACATGTCATAATACAAAGAATTATAGAGCAACAGACATAAGAATGAAATTTTTATTAATGTCCTCAGCTTCATTCTGATTCTCATCAAATTTTATTAATGTCTTTAGCTTCATTCTGATTCTCATCCAAAAACTCCCTCTATCTTCATAATCATTGAAATACAGATTTCTCCTTCTTGTATTAATCTATAATTCTGATAGAGTTCTCCCTTTGTCATCAATCTTTCCATTAGTAATCTATATGACATACAGTAATCTCTCCCTCTATCACTAATCATTATGAAATATAAGAATCTCTCCCTCTTTGAAAACCAATGCCAAAGACACCAACTGACATATCCAATGAAGTTGTAATGTACCTGTCTGTAATGATTCATATGCAATAATTACTAAATATCTGCATCAACATGTTAAGTCCGTTCTGTAGCTTGGTTGATGCATCACTAAACTGTGTTTTTGTGAGCCTCAGTTATGGGAATTACCCCTAGCTTTCCTCTAAGATACAAAAAGGCATCCTTAGGTAATTGTTTTGTGAATATGTATGCAATATTTTCTTTAGTATTCACATATTCCAATCTTACTTCCTTATCCTAAACCAATTCTCTCAAGAAATGATACTGTATTGCAATATGTTTAGTCTTAGTATGCATCACAGGGTTCTTTGATATGTTGATAGCAATGGTGTTGTCACAGTAGATAATAATTAGTTCTATACTTTCCACCTTCATACCTGACAACACTTGTTTGAACCATATGATATTTGAACAATTTACTGCTCCAGCAACATATTCTTCTTCTGCTATGGATTGAGAAATGCAGTTTTGTTTCTTGCTTGTCTAGGAGACTAAAATTTTTCCAAGAAATAATGCTCCACCACTTGTGCTCTTTCTGTCATCAACAAATATTTTTTCTAATAGTATCTTATTCTGAGGTCCTTCTTTGATATACAAGCTACTATTGTCATTAGTTCTCTGAAATCCAATGCTTATCAAGTAACCATGCAGTCTTTCATACCAGGCTCTAGGAGCTTACTTCTGTCCATAAAATGCTTTGTGTAATTTGAAAACCATATTCCTTTTGTTAGGATCTACAAAACCTTTAGGTTGCTCAATATAGACTTCCTCTTCAAGAATTCCATTCAGGAATGCAGATTTTACATCCATTTGATATACCTTGTATCCTTTGTGTGCATCATATGCCAGAAGAGTTATGACTCCTTCAATTCTTGCAACAGGAGAAATTTTTTCTCCATAATCAATACCCTCTTCTTGAGAATATCCTTTATATACTAATCTTTCCTTGTTTCTGGAAACTTCTCCTTTTTCATTCATCTTGTTTCTGAAAACCCACTTAGTACCAATCACATTCTTATCTTTTGGTCTAGGTACAAGAGTCCAAGTTTTTTTCTTTTCTATCTGCTCAATCTCTTCATTCATTTCTTTGATCCAACTTTCATCATTTAATGCATCTTTAATAGTTCCAAGTTCAATTTCACTAAGCAAACATGTACCTTTAATTTTGTCCCTTGTCATTACACCTTCTGTCTGATCTCCAATTATTTGTTTAGGTGCATGATGCCTTCTGACATATTCTTCAAGTACAAGATCCTTCCTTCTTGATTACGAGATTGTTGCACTGGGTTCACCATGATCAAAAGTTTTTTTTTGATCTTCTGTCTGATACTTGGGTTCCATTTTCTAAGACTCGGGCACCTCTGTCTGAGACTTGGGCACCTTTGTCTTTGACTTGGTTCCCTCTATCTGTGACTCAATCTCTTCATTCTGTGACTTTTTTTCCTCTACCAATAGCTTAGGTTGCATAGGTTGCAACTCAGGTTGAACTGTTTGAGTTTGTGTAGATGAATTCAATGGTTGACAGGGATGCTATCCAATCACCATTTCTTTTGTCTTAGGTATAGTATCAGGTTCATAATATACAAATTTTATGTAATCCTGGGGCTCTTTACTACTCTGTTCTTCACCTCTTTCTGCAAACTCATCAATCCTTACATGCACACTTTCTATGACTTTATGAGTAGAAAGATTTAAACATTTATATGTTTTGCTTTTGCAGAAGTATCCTAGGAATATACCTTCATCAAATTTTACATAAAATTTTTCATTTCTTGCTTCCTTCAAGATGTAACATATACTTCCAAATACTTTGAAATAATGAACATTAGGTTTATATCCATACCATAATTCAAAATGTGTCTTCTCGGTACCTTTCTTTAGTTGAACTCGGTTCAAGGTGTGAATTGCAGTGCTGATGGCTTCCTTCCAGTATTTGGGATCAACATTGTTTTCAATCATCAAGGTTATCACACAATCCATAATGGATATATTCCTTCTTTCTACTATACCATTCTACTATGGAGTACTTGGGGTAGATACTTGTCTTTTTATTCCTCTTTCATTGCAAAATTCATTGAATTCATTAGAAACAAATTCTCCTCCTTTGTCAGATCTTAAGCATTTAAGTTTCTTCCCTGTTTCTTTTTCAACTCTGGCTAGGTACCATTTGAACTTCTGAAAGTCTTCTAATTTTTCTTCGAGAAACATAACAGTCATCATTCTGGAATGATCATCAAAAAATAGAATGAAATACTTCTCACCTATGTAGCTTGTTGTAACAATTGGTCCACATAAATCAGTATTTACCAATTCTAAAACTTCTTCTGTATTCTAATTCTTTCTCTTGAAGCTAGTTTTTCCCATCTTCCCAATTTGACATTGTTTACATTTGGCTAATTAAAGTTTCTTCAGAATAGGAATTCCTCTTACTCTTTTGTTCTTTCTTATGTTAACTAGGTTATCAAAGTTTACATGACATAACCTTTTATGCCATAACTAGCTTTCTTCTACTTGTGTATTAAAACATGAACTTTCATTGAGATCAAGATAAAATAGATTACCTTTTATTTTTCTGCCAGTTCCAACTAGGTTTCCCTTACCATCCAGGAGCTTGGCCTTACCATTCATGAATTCTACCTTGAAACCAATGTTATTCAGCTGTGCCACACTTAGTAGATTGTTCCTTAGTCCTTCAAACCAATAAGAATTATCACATTTGATTCCTTCTATTAAAGAAATACAACCTTTACCTTTCACATAGCAGGGTTCATCATTCTCAAAACTAACATTCCCACCATCATAGTGCTCAAGATGTTCAAATTTAGTTTTATCACCAGTCATGTGGTGAGAACAACCACTATCATCTATCCAAGTTTCATTCTTTCTAATATGAGAATATAGTGCTATCTTTTCATTATCTTCATTATCTGACTCATCCTTAATAGAAATATCAACCATTTCATCTTCATCTTCATCACTATCAGAATCTTTAACAATGTAACAAGATTTCTTACCTTTTTCTTTGTAGATTTTGTAAACTTTCTTTCCTTTATACTTGTTGAACTTTTTCTCACCTTTGTCTTCCTTGTTTGGACACTTAGCAGCATTGTGACCAACTTCAACACATGAAAAGAAAATTAATGGTATTATTCCTTTGTACTGTCCTTTTACTTTTGCAGATCTCTGTGCAAGTAATGCTTCAATGATTTCCAGATCTTCATCATCATATTCATCATCACTATCACTATCAATCTATTTTCCTTTCATCTTTCCAAGGTTTAATTTAGATTTGAATGCAGACTCAAGATTGCTAAGGTTAGGAGAGTAATTGTCAAAGTTATCCAACTCAAAGGTTGTAAGTTTCCAACCTATCCATCTAGAGTTATACCATTACTGCATCTCATCTCTTGAATAGATAGAACTCTAATTGCATAGATAGGAAGTAAAGTTATTAATACCTTACTAACCACTGTTGTGTCTTTAATTAATCCACCGACAGCTCTGATGGCATTGACACTTTTCTTGATTCTTTCATCGTATTTTGTAATGTCCTCTCCTTTCATTTTCATCAGATCAAATTGACCTTAGATACTTTTTTCTTTGGCTCTCTTTACATTGACATCTCCTCCATGAATATCATGTAGTTTGTTCCACATATCAAAGGCAATAGGGTAGTCCTTAACTTCATCAAATCCGGAATAGCTGAGTGCAGAGGCTATATCAATCATCATTATGTTATGATGCTTCATGTCTATCATCCAATCTGCATTCAAAGGTCTTGATGGTTTCACATACCTATGGTCCAATAATTGCAAACTAGTATCTCCAATGGTAGATAGATGTAGCCTCATCAAATATTGCCATGCAGAAAAATTATCTTTGTTAAGCTTCAGGATCTCCCTTCTGTAAGACATCTCTGATCTTTAGCTTAGGCCTTCAAACCTTCCTTGTAAGAACTTGATGCTCTGATACCAATTGTTGGAAATGAGTTGAGTAACTGAGAGGGGAGGGGTGAATCAGTTACCACAAAAACAAATCTAAGTCCCTTAGATGTCTTAAACAAATTTGTCACTATTGCTCAGTTAACACAGATATTCTACTATCACTCGGTTAAAATAGAAAATCTTAACATATTAACTATGATTATCTTTAGTAATTAATTGCAAAAACATAAACCATAAAGAAAATGAAATATACACAGATAACACCAATATTTAACATTGAAACCCAATATGGGAAAAACCACCAATTGCAACTAGTCACTATTTTTCACTCTTCTAAAGTGAGCCTTGTTAGGAGCCAACCCTATTAAAGGTTACAATAACACACTGTTAGGTGTGACCCTGTTAGAGGATTTAATCACCCTATAAGGAGTGGCCTTGTGAGAGGTCTTCAAACACTTCAATGTAGAAATGTCACCTTGTAAGAGGATTTATAAAAGAATTTTAAGTCTACTCTGTTAAAAGATTTTGATCACTGCTACAATTGTTAGAAAGTAACAATGGATTGACCTGTTTTGATAAGAAACTATTTTTTCTGATTCAGATCTCTATTCTGGATTTGATTACTTGATCCTCACTGATTGAATATTCTATTATAGCTCTCTGTGTTATGTCCTCAATCAGATTCCCATCTAATTTCACCTTCACTCTTCATGTCATAAACACATACACTTCCACACACACATTCAATCCAAACTTGAACTTATATATATATACGATAAGCCTTGTCAAGTCAGCCTTAATATCATTCAAATAAATAATAAAACTCATGTCTGTTGGCTACATATAACAAATAATCCATAAAATATAAACTACAGTTAGTTGGCTGACACTAACTGTTTAAATCGGTCAACACTGAAATCCTTCAATGCCTGACCAACACTGTAATGCTCGAGTGAACTCGGTTAGAACTGAAAACCACTTTGGTCCTCTTCAATGCCTGAGAGTACTTGGTGAAATGCCTCACAATAGGTGCTTAGTAATTATTACCAAAGCCTCTCTTAGGAATAGTTTATTCAATCTAAGGATTACTTCTCCCACCATGAGGTGCATTTAGTTTGTCAACCCAGGGATGTATACTTGAAATGGTACAACACTGTATGTGCACTAAGTCCCTTAAAGATTCATTCTACCTATGCTCCAGGAAGGTAAAATGCATGAAAGGAATCTATACTAGAGCTGCAGGAAAGGAAACACACTTACTCCTTACTAAAATGAATGCTACAAATTGAAAATTCTACTTAAGCTTTTTCTTTCAACCTAGAGCATTCACTATAACTATCCTTGCAGGTGTTGTAGGGACATTCACAAAGTACAATGTTGCAGGAAGAAACTGTAATATTCTATCTAAAATGCTGGGAATGCTGAAAGTAAATCTACCCTACTCTACTCTAATCCACCTCCCAAGTGGGCCCCCTTGGTTAGATTCTACTAATCTACTAACACAGAAGATAAACCAAAATTCACTTCATTATATTTCAATAATTGATTACATAACAATGATACATAAAACTGGAAATGAACTTGCTATGCAAGATGCAACAAAACAATGTATTCCAAAACTTACAAACTTACAAACTAATAGTCCAATCCCTATAAATAGAGGATCAACACTTTATTCTAAAATAGAAAAGGAAAGATCTAACTGAAATCACGTCAGAGAGGAAAAAGGAAACATAATAGGCCATGACATATGAAATGAAGTCTGGGTGGCCAAGTCAACATGATGAGAGCGCACAAGGAATATAACAACGCTACATTCCTGCATTTCTGGAACAATGGCTCCTCATTTGTAGTAGCCATGTATTTTGGTGCCATGATGGTTACCCGTTGTAGCTGGTCTTCAATGTCCTCTTTAAATCTTGTCAACCACTCTCAAGCTACTCCTACTTCCTAGTAGGTTAGTTATCATGTAGAAATATTCATACAAGTAAACTTAATCAAATTGATCCAAATATTAGAACACACATTCTGATTGCTATATGAAATACTGCAATATATATATATATATATATATATATATATATATATATATATATATATATATATATCAGCAAACATGACATAACTATCTACCCATGGGTTTGATGGTTCTAACTGTACTTTGACATAAGTTCAACTGATTATAAGTCCACAAATGTTTTGGTAATACTTAAAAATAGAGTATAAAGATTAATATAATAGAGATAGTATATGGTCTCATCATCTGCCCCTTGGTAAGTTGAATGCTTGTCCTCAAGCATTGCATCTTCTGGTAGTTACTCTAAAATCACCAACCTCCATCCTTCCTCACTTTCGGCTCTTGAAAGTGTAATGGAATCCCCTTGTCTTCTCCCAGACATCCACTCTGTGATCCTCATGTAGCCGGTCAATCCTTTCAGCATTGATGTCATACACAGGCCAAAGGAGTATGGGTGCCTGCATGGTGAGTGGACACCAGAGTTTTTGCCTCATTTGTCTACCCACCTGCATGTATTTTGGTCCTTTGTGAATAGATTCTTGGAGATTGATAGGGATGTGTGGCTCTGAATTCTTAAATTCTTTGGGTAATCTACTCCACATGCTTCTAGCACCAACTAGGGCTCTCTAAATGATGAAGTAAGACATGCCGTCATACTCTGCATAGACCTCTGTTTTGATCCAAAAAAATTTATCCCTTGTTTCCTCTTTGATTTTTCCATAGGTCAGATTGAGCCAATATCTAAGGAGTATATCTGGTTTACTGCTCTCTACCCTCAATGGTAATGGTTCTATTTTCTCATGTTCCCTATAATTTTCCATTTTTCTGTCATAATTGGCCTCATTGTGCATCCAGGCCATTAATGCCCTCAGGTGTACATCCCTTATGTAAAGTAGAGGGTTACACTTAGTCTCTGCTGGAATAATGAAGTTATGTATATACAGTTCACAAAGTAAATTCTGTTGCCACGAGGGAAGGGTCTGGAATAGACCATAAAATTCTTGAGCTGATTTAAACTCAGAGTCTATATCTTTAATGGTCATCATTAGTTGGAACAAGAGGAACTGTTCTTTCAAACAAATGGCATAAACCCTAGGTGGTGGCCTACAAGTAATTATTTGATCAGCCAACTTAAGGGCATGATCCATCTTTTGTTTTTGTTTTTCCAATTGCTCTTTTAAATCTGAAATCTCCTCCCCTTGTTCTGTTATTACCTTCTTCATTTTATTTTTTTCCTCTCCCCATAAGGTTGTTGTCAACAAATAATTATTATGTAATCCAAAGAGAAGCATCTGCAAGGTGATTGGGCCACAATCTTCTGCCTGGTTATTTTGCCTCCTCTGTTCCTTCCATGACTGTTCTAAGAAACTTGTTAACCAAGTTCTTTTATAGGGAACTAGGGTAGTCTCTAAGTAGGCTGACTGATGGGTTATTGAGGCATTCTCCTTGTTTCTATCTAAGATATCCTGATGGATTTCTTGGGGGCTATTTTGGTAGACATCAGGTTTAGCTTCACATGTATCTTGTGGATTTTGAGAAATGTCTGAAATTTCAAACTGATTTGGGGAATCGTCTAGAATAATTTTTACATAAGGCTCTTCATCAGATTGCTTAGGGGAAATGGGTTGGCTTTCTAAGGATACTCTAGGGAGCTATCCTCTCATTCTAGGGCTTCTTCGCACAGGGTTTTCTTCAATCTCCACAACCTTTTTCCTAATAACCTTCTTCAGTTTCTCTGCTGCAGGAACCAACTTCCTTTTCTTCCCCTTTGAGGCTGTAGGGGTTTGTGGCTTGGCTGCAGGAATGAAATTTTCTCCCTATAATTTCCATTTTCCTTTTGTTCAGGTAGAAGTAGGTACATTACTCTCATGAGCAGTGAAAGGCATACTTTCTTGCAAATTTTTAGTTTCTGCCCCCTAGGTATCTTGCTTAAAAACTGGGCCAATGGGTATTGTATCATCATGACTGTATTGCACACTAGGGTTAACCTGAGGTTGCAGGGTTTTATGTTGGAAAAATTCTAACCATGCCAAGGGAGAGATGTCCCTAAGATATTTTTCTATTAGCAATTTAATTAGGGCATGGTGGGTGACAGAATTGATATTTCCTTTCTGGGTCTCCTTTGCACTGATGCATAGCATATTGTACAAGAAATTGGGAGAATTCATTGGAAGATTATGCCTTATGTAACTAAGTAATTTAAAGTGATGTGCATGAAAATTAGAAAATATTCCTTCATAGGTAAAATACCAGATAATATGCATGGCCAACTCATTATATGGTGGAGGGATAGACATTCTTTTTCACCCTTGCTTGGTAATCTCCAGAGGAGGGTCACTTGATAGGGTAAACTGGGCCCTAGCTGATCTAGCATCGTGCACATTGAGGTAGTGCTCCCCAATCATTGGTAACCCAGTAATTTTTTCTATCCATTCTTCTGTGGTGACCACTATCAATCCCCATACAGTTGCTTTCCCTTCCTCAAATGTATTTGCAAATTTAGCTTCTGCATCTTCATCAAATTCTGTTAACTTCAAGAAATATCCTAACCAGCCACATGCATTAAACCTCCTTACTACTTCAACATCTAAAAGTAAAACACCATGTACTACTATCTCATGTCTCTGCAACTTCCCTCCCATCTGTGCTTGCCAATTTTTTCAATTTGTCTACTTTGTAGTCGATAAATGCCTTATTCCTTCTTGAGTTTCAGACTACTCTTTTTTTTAAAAAAAACTATGGACTTCCTTCTGAATTCCTATTTTATTCTTAACATGAACAATGGTGATGTATTTTAACAAAATAAAGTATAGCTCTTACTATGGGTTTCCACATAATTTAATTATAGGTCACATCAAGTCTGACAATCAGAGATAATTTGGGAATAAAGGTACAACAGTTGTGTGATATAGCAATGAGACTTTAATGAGACAAAGGCAAAGTATAGATTTGAGGTGATGTTAAATATTTTAGGAGTAAATAGAAATGAAATTTTAGGAATTAATACACTTTCATGCCCCCTATGAAACATTGACAAGTGTCCTCACTTGGCATACTTGGCACGAGGTATGGAACTGGCTTAATGTTGTAATGATATATTTATTGCAATACTAGTTATAATCATCAAAATCTATGCGCTAAAAATGGAAAAATTTGAAAAGTTTATACCTATCATTTGATCAATTCACATGCCAGAAAAAGGTGGTGAGAGTGGAACGCTAGTGGTGGTGGCTTGTGTCAGCATACTTGGCTCTTATTTGAAGCAAAGAAAGGAAAATGGTGATCACGTAGAAGGTGGGTGGGTGGAAGATAAAGAAATGAAATGAGTTGGAAAGAAGAATTAGAAGTGAATGGAGAAATGGACTTCATGCAAACATGAATTTTTTATTATGGACATGCTCAAAGGAATTCTATTGAAGAGCTACAGGAAGAAGGTTTTCACCCTCTACTGTAGGAAGTGTTACCTGTTTCTCTTTTGAAACTTGTTGTCTGAATTGCTGCAGGAAGTCTTCTTTTGTTTGAGGTAGGTGATACAACTTTATTCGATATCCATTGACTAATAGTTTGAATTGTACAGGGTCAATTGTGGTCAACTAGATGGATCCATTGGTGAAGACATGGTTTATTTCATATGGCCCCAGCCATCTTGTCTGTAGCTTTCCTGGTATTTCTTTGAATCTGGAATCATATAGTAATGTCAATCGCCAATTTGAAACTACTTTCTCTTAATATGTGAGTCATGCCACTTTTTCCTTTGCTTCTAGACTATTTCAGTGCACTCTAGGGTAGAGTTGTACATTTCATCCAAGGAATTGAGATGCAACAATCGCTCTTTTTGTGTTGCATGAAGATTAATATTTAACTCTAGTGCTATCCGCAAAGTTTTGTGTTTAAATTCAATGGGTAGCATTGCTGCTTTTCCATATAACAACTCAAATAGAGTGAACACTATGGTGGTTTTACAGGTTGTTCTATACACCCAAACAACTTCTAATAGTTTGTTTCTCTAGTCCTAGTGGTGCAAATGAACTATTTTTGTCAAGATGGCTTCAATTTCTTGATTTGTAACTTCGGCCTGCCCATTGACCCGAGGATGATAGGGGCTTGAATTCCGATGTCTGATATTATATTCCTTCATGAGCTCTATGATCAGATTGGAAGTGAATTGAGTGCCTTGATCAATAACAAGTTCTCTTGGTACTCCATATTTGGTGAAAATCTCATCGTACAAAATTCTGCAACCTTATGATCCCGGGAATGCTTCATGGCTTTTACTTCAACCCACTTGGTCAGATAATTAGTGCACACTAGGATGTAAGACTTCCCATTGGATGGAGGGTCTATCAGGCCAATGAATTCCATGCCCCATTTGTTAAATGGTGTTACCACCACCTATGGATTGAGGGGCATTTCATCTAATCTTGTTGGTCGGTCCATTCTCTAACATTTATCACATTTCCTTATGTAGCTGGCTGTATCCTTGTGAAGTGTAGGCCAGTAATATCCAGCTATTGAAATCTTCTAGGCTATCCTTTTTTTTTCAAAGTGTCCCCCACATAGCTCATTATGACATGCATGGAGAATTTCATATGTCTTATCTTCTCACACACATCTGCGCATTACTTGGTCAAGTCCAGTGTAAAATAGTATGTTATCAATCCAAGAGAAATGGAAGCTTTTCTCTACAAGCAGTCTCCTATCCTTATAAGAGAAATGTGTTGGCATTTTGTTAGCTGCAAGGTAATTAGCTATATTAGCATACCACAAACTTTGGATAGCAATATGAAATAAATGCTCATCTGGAAATGCATCATCTATCAGAGTAGTATCTTCTTCAGCATGGTGGATTTTGGATAGATAATCAGCTACCACATTTTCCTTCCCAGGCTTGTCAATGATGGTAATGTCAAATTATTGCAAAAGAAGAAGCCATATTACTAACCTGCCTATGATGGTAGGTTTTTTCATGAGATATTAAATTGCTACATGGTCAGTCTGAACAAAAATGGGAAAACTAGTTATAGAATGGCAAAATTTGTTCAGAGCATAAACTACTGCAAGTAATTCATTCTCAGTCACTATATAGTTTAACTCTGGTCCATGGAGGCTCTTGCTAATGTAGTAAATTGTATTCTCTAGGTTACTAGACTTTTTTCCTAGGACAACACCTATTGCATAGTCTGAAGCATTTGTATGAATGTGAAATGAAAAAGACCAGTCAGGGCCCCTAAGTATTGGTGTTGTTATCAACAGTGACTTCAGTTGCAGGAAGGATTCATCACAGTCCTTTGTCCAAACAAATTTGGCCTCTTTTGTAAGAAAAGTATATAGAGGACTAGCTATTTGACTAAAATTTTGGATAAACCTCCTATAGTAGCCAGCATGTCCTAGGAAATACCTAACATCCTTTTGCTTTGTAGGGATATGTAGTGTGAGAATTACCTCTATTTTTGTAGGGTCTACCTGGATTCCAACGTCGGAGATAAAATTTCCTAGCACTACACCTTCTTTCATCATCATGAAGCATTTCTCACTGTTGAGAGACAAGTTGTGTTCCTGACATCTGATTAGTACTCTTTCCAAGTTCTTCAGGGCTTCCTCAAAGGTGACACCAAATGTAGTGAAGTCATCCATGTATATTTCCATACAATCATGTGATATGTCAGTAAAGATGCTGATTACAACTCTCTGGAAAGTACCTGGTGCATTGCATAAGCCAAATGGTAATACATAATAAGCATATGTGCCCCAGGGGCATGTGAATGTGGTCTTCTCCTGATCTTCTAGAGAAATGCTGATTTGATTATAACGGCTATATCCATCCAGAAAGGAGTACTTCTTACCAGCCAGAGTGTCCAGGACTTGATCAATAAATGGTAAAGGAAAATGATCCTTCTTGGTGGAATTATTCAATTCCCTGTAATCCACACATATTTTTGATTTTCCTCCCTTCTTAGGTACAATGACCAAAGGTGATACCCACTTTCTATAAGAGATTGGATAGATGAAACCAACATCTAGTAACTCCTGCAATTCAGTTTTGACTATTTCTCACAAGGCTGGGTTTATCCTTCTTTGAGGTTGACGAAGTGATAGGCTGTCATCATTAATGTAGATCCTATGGGTGCATAGTTTGGGGTTCAGACCTAGAATATCTCCATAATCCCAAGCAAAGGCTTTCTCATGCTTATGCAAGAGTTTGGTTAATAATGCCAATTGCGGTGGTGGAAACTTGTTTTTTACATGGAGATGGTGACCAAGGGAAATTTACACAGTGGTTGTTAGATCTACCATCGAAATTTCAGGTACTGGGCTTGTGGCTACTTCACATGACAGTAGTTGACTAATTATCTCAAGACTTCCTAGAAAGACACAATCCTCATAGGTACATAGCTATAAAATAGAACTTTTGGAAACATCCTTTGGTACTATGCACTCATTGGTAAGAATACTTTGTATTACATCATCTTCCTCTTGCATTTTCAGAAAAGATTGTCTATGCAACATCATGAGCTGGGCAACAGAGTTGAGCCCTTCTTCCTCATCCCCTAAATCTGGCCAAAGAGGATCTCTAAAGTCTGGCTAGGGTTGGGCAGGAGGATACAGTGCTAGCTTCTTTATTGCCTGACCATTTGAAATTGTCATACTTCCTAATCTGGTGGCTAACCAAGGTCTCCCTGGGATGACTGGATATCCAACAAAGTTTACTTTAGGTGATAAGATGATAAAATCAGTAGGGTATTCCCATAAGTCCAAAGTGACTATTATATCCTCTATAAGACCATCTGGAGTGACAGTTGAACTATCAGCAAGTTGTAACACTGTTGGAGTTGTTCTCAAGCCCTCTATACTTAGTCTATGCATTGTATCTTTGGTCATTACATTTATGGCTACTCCCAAATCCACTAAAGCATTTTTCACACAGCATCCATTTATTATCAAATCAACTACTGGGCTTCCAGGGTCTAAATACTTGGGTATAACTACCTGTCCCAACATGATATCCGCAAGTTTCCCTATGACATGAACTGTTGGCGGGTCCTTCTTTTTCCTTCCAGAATTTTTAAGGCATGCTTCCTTAATAGCTTTTCCATAGATAGGAACTTCTTTGATAGCTTGGAATAGAGGGATTTGGATGTGCATATTTTTCATCTGCTCAAGAATATCAAAAGGCATTTCTTATTGGGATATAGGTTGTTCTATGGTGAGCCTATGTGGAAAAGGAGGATCAACTAAGGTTTTAACATTAGTTTTGCTAGATTTTTGAGTTGATTGTGTGGTATTTTGTAGTGTATCCTCTGGAAGAGGTGTTGATGCTGCAGGAGTGTCTGTAACTTCTATGATAATAGGATGTTCGGGTGCGAGAGTGGTACCAGACCTTAAATGGATATCAGGTATCTCTAGTGTGTAGGCAGGGTACTACTGTGTAT
Organism: Thuja plicata; assembly: GCA_018584345.1. Taxonomy (NCBI): domain Eukaryota; kingdom Viridiplantae; phylum Streptophyta; class Pinopsida; order Cupressales; family Cupressaceae; genus Thuja; species Thuja plicata. The sequence goes on from MU224932.1 coordinate 891,293, forward strand.
CAGTGGTATACATTGGGTGCTACTATTGCTTATTATTGGGATTAGGCTACGACTAAGTAGGTAATTAGGTTGGCTTTAGATTAGGACTAGTGGCTGCAAGAGGTGACATTATTGTAGGAGGTGGTAACTGTGGAAAAGAAGGATTTTGGTTAGGTCACTATGGAGGCCCCCTCCATTGGTTATTTTTCTTCCAATTTCCTTGCAATGGTTGCCATTGATTATGCTTGTTAGGCCATTGGTTATTTTACTAGTTAGGCCACTAGTTATTTTGCTGGTTAGGCCACTGGTTATTTTGCTGGTTAGGCCACTAGTTATTCCAGGCTAGCTGAGAGTACTGAGAAGGATTTTGATAACTTTAGTTTTTCCATTAACTATTGTAAGGATTTGAAAATTGTAATGGGTCATGAGTCATACCTTGTCTTGAATCCCATGGTTGATGTTGAGAAACAAAGAACACTTTCTCGTCATCTCCTTCTATATTCATGTACTTGGCAGGCAAATGTTGATTTTCCAGGTTCGCCACCAGCTTGCATCCACAATCTTTCTTTTGTTTACGACAATGAGGACAGTACTTAGCTAACTGTGATTCAACATATGCATTCTTCTTTGGCAGTCATGGTGTTGAGATGTTTAGAAACATCATTAATGATGTCTTTCTTGAAATCTGCAAGAAAATTAGATATCTCCAGCTTGGAAATGCCTGAACTAATCCCTTTAGTGATTGTAGACCAATATCCTTTGCCTTTCTTCATAGTTGATCTGGGGTAGTTGAGAAAAATTTTCTTGAGGTCATCCTAAGAAGATTGGGATATGTCCCCACCAACCATGAGGTCTAGTGCTTCTAGACAGCTATCGTTCACTCCTCTTAAGAAGACTAGTTTCTTTGAATCCTTAGTCAACACATGTTGGGGATTCTTCTGCATTATGTATAAGAAACGTAAAACATAGTCCTCCAAGGTTTCATCCTCCTTTTGCGACATTCTAAAAATGTCATATCCCCTTGGGTCACTCCCCTTGCAATACTCTTTGTATTTCTGCAGAAATAGAGTCTGCATCTCATCCCAGGTGCCTATTGCATTTGCTCCTAAGCCCATGAACCATCGTAAGGCTGACTATTTCACTGTTGCTAGAAATAGTTTGAGTTTGTGGGCATCGGTGTTATAGTCAAATCTATGATAGAGGATGTAAAAATCGAACAAAAATGTGTCAAGATCTTTGGTTATCAGGCCATAAAACTTTGGGAGTGCGGCAGTGGGTATATTTTTGAGATTAGCATTGTTTATAACTCTTGATAGAGGAAATAGGAAAGTAGGTTGTGCCATTACTGGAGGTATTGGGAACTGGAGTTGCTGCTGGAAAGGAATATTAGCTACAGGATTGTTAACAATAGGTGCATTTGGGTCAGAATTATTGAGAAAGCTGGCCAAGATTTTAGCGAAAGGCTAAAAACCACTTATATCAAAAGGCTCTGCTCCAGAGGAAGATGCTGCAGGAAACTCGGGACTTGCGTCAACAAAATGTAACTCAGCTTCTTCAACTTCTTCATTCAAATTCACAGACTCTCCTAGAAGAAACCTACCATATTCGTCTCTTCTTCCTCCCCTTTGATGCATGCAAATGAATTCTTCACACAGGTGAAGCAAATTTAGGACTACAAACCACTGTTTAAAAACTAGCTAGAAATGAAAAATGACTTAGAAAGTTTCTTAGCTTGACACCATCCCTGGCAGCGGTGCCAAAAATGAATTGCCTCACAATAGGTGCTTAGTAATCATTCTTAAAGCCTCTCTTAGGAATAGTTTATTCAATCTAAGGATTACTTCTCCCACCATGAGGTTCATTTAGTTTGTCAACCGAGGGACGTATACTTGAAATGGTACGACACTGTATGTGCACTAAGTCCCTTAAAGAGTCATTCTACCTATGCTGCAGGAAGGTAAAATGCATGAAAGAAATCTATACTAGAGCTGCAGGAAAGGAAACACACTTACTCCTTACTAAAATGAATACTAAAAATTGCAAACTCTACTTAAGCTTGTTCTTTCAACCTAGAGCATTCACTATAACTATCCTTGTAGGTGTTGTAGGAACATTCACAAAGTACAATGCTGCAGGAAGAAACTGTAATCTTCTATCTAAAATGATGGGAATGCTGAAAGTAAATCTACTCTATTCTACTCTAATCCACCTCCCAAGTGGGTCATCTTGGTTGACTTCTGCTAATCTACTAACACAGAAGATAAAACAAAAGTCACTTCATTATATTTCAAGAACGATACATAAAACTGGAAATGAACTTACTGTGCAAGATGCAACAAAATAATGTATTCCAAAACTTCTGAACTTACAAACTAACAGTCCAATCCCTATAAATAGAGGATCAACACTTTATTCTAAAACAGAAAAGGAAAGATCTGACTGAAATCACGCTAGAGAGGAAAAAGGAAATGTAACAGCCCACGACATATGCAATGAAGTCTAGGCGACCAAGTCAACACAATGAGAGTGCATAGGGAATATAGTAGCACTACATTCTTGCATTCATGTAACAGTGGCTCCTCATTTGTAGTAGCCATGTCTTTTGGTTCCATGATGGTTACCCGTCGCAGCTGGTCTTCAACGTCCTCTTTAAATGCTGTCGACCACTCTCAAGCTGCTCCTACTTCCTGGCAGGTTAGTTATCATGCAAAAATATTCATGCAAGTAAACTTAATCAAATTGACCCAAATATTAGAACACACAAACTGGTTTCTATATGAAATACTACAATATATATAATATCGGCAAACATGACATAGCTATCTACCCATGGGTTTGATGGTTCTAACTATACTTTGACATAAGTTCAACTGATTATAAGTCCACAAATGTTTTGGTAATACTTAAAAATAGAGTATAAAGATTAATATAATAGAGACAGTAAATGGTCTCATCACTTGGCATGAACTAACTATGCTTGGATAGGATTAGACATTTGTGTAAACATCACTATACTTGTGTAGACATCAATGATAATACACAATTGAATAATTGTCATCAACAGTGGAATCCATACAAGGCCAAGAAGCTCCTCAATGATATGTGGTCTCATAGCTTTGAATGTGTGGTAGAAATATGTATGCAAAATATAGAGGAATAATAGAAAATACCATGGACATCAATCAGAGAATGCTAAATATTGTTTAGGGTTACCTGTGAGCCCTCACCGACCTTTATGCCCTCACTTCACTCAATCAAAAAAGTAGAAGATTTGGCTGATTAGAGCCGTAGCTTAAAGGACCATGCCTAAAAACATAAATAATAGTCCAACTTACTAGGATTGATGAAGAAACAAAGAACAATAACCCTATGGAATACAAAAATACTGGTATTCTTAGCTTTCATCAAAGACTAGCCGCCCTTTGTGCCCTCTGACTACTATGCATAAGAAAACATAATGAATCAATATCTTTCTTTTTTTAAAGTAATGCTCGTGTTCGCTGGAATTCCAACCAACATGGGCATAACTTAAAAAAAAAATTTCCTTCTATCAATCAACCAAGAAAAACCATTTTAATGGTTAGTTGGGAATGTTGGTCGATTTTTGGGGTCAAATGTACTAGTGTTTGATAAGGAAATAAAACTTTGGTTGTCACAATACAAGGGTGTTAGCATTACTAGATTTTTCATATGTTACATTAGTGACTATGTTTGTCATTGATGTCAACATATTGTTTGGATATCAACATAATATTTTACTGAAGATTGACAGTGTAGAAGACAAAGATTGAGTTAGCATAGACAGTAGATTGCAGATGAGGTTATGCGCAATTGAGAACTGATTTCAAATAGTATCATGATAATGTGGTTAAGAGTGTGTACGAAGATTCAATTGTTGGTGATAGTTATTCAAGATTTATTAAAGATTGTATTTTGACAGAGTTTTTGAGAGACAATTTGCAATGTTTGGATTATATCTTTTGATTGGTATGGAATTTAGTTTGCCAAAGTTATGCAAAGTTTGAAGACAGTATGAAGGTGATCTGACTAAGACCTCTTAGTCAGGGATCAAATGTGTGGATAATTATTAATTTTAGGAGCTGATGGTGTTGTGTAATTATGTAACATGTATTATTTTATATTTCATAATTGTTTAGGCTTAATTGGCCGACTTAATTGTGAAGTATTGGGCTTCGTATAAATGAAAGATTGTTTATTTGATTTCATATGAATGAAGGATTATGATATATATAGAGAGAGAGCATGTATGTATGAATTTGTAGAAGTATTGAAAGAAATGTAAAGAGCAAAGTGTGGCGATCTGAAGGATTGCAAGTGAAGCAAAGTTGGCAGATCTGGTATTTGAGATCTGGTAGTATTTGGTGTAGTAGAGGAATGGTCTAAGAAGAGAGGATATAGAGTTTTAGAATTTAGTTTATTTGGTATTATTCTATTCTTAATAATAAAGAGATCACTTGGATAGTGGGTTCAGTGGTGTTTCCCTTGAACCAGTTTAGACAGTGGGTCCTTCTTCCTTCCACAAATCGTAACAGGGTTAGAATCTTTGAACAGGGATTCAAAGTCTCCTAACAGGGACTGATATGTGCTGAATGTATTTCATAGACTCTTGAAAGAGTCCATCATCTCACAAGGAATTTTCATATCAATACATCTTTTTTTGGGCATCATTCCCACTGGGGTGTACTCCTTGATCAAGACGCTCCCTAGTTAACAAATCTGGTGTTATTGTGTATGGTTATCTTTTTGTGGTTGCTATTATTGTTATTTACATGTTTCAGATTTAACAAGATTGAAAAAATTATATTATTCAGATAACTGATTCACCCCCCCTCTCAGTTATCTTGGTGGACTTTACTTTCTAACAATTGACATCAAGTCCTTGAAGGAAAATTTTAACATCTTAAGGAAATTAATGGAGACTCATTTCATAAAAGAAAGTCCTAAGTTTGATGGAGTTAATTATGAAAACTGGAAAGAGAAGATGAAGACACACTTGTTATGTTTAGGTCTAGGATATTGGTTGATTACTAAGAATGTGAAATAAATCATTGAAGAGGATAAGATAGAGGAATGTATTGGAACTGAGAGAGATCTATTCATGTGTAACTTACTTGCCAGAGAAGCACTTTTGTCAGCACTTATCGAGAATGAGTACAGTCAGGTAAAAACTTTAAGAACATCTCATGAAATTTGGTTATCTTTGGAATCTGCTTTTGAAGGTGAAAAACATGGTAAGAGAATCAAATTACAAAATTGGATATGTCTATTTCAAGAAGAAAAAATGATGGAAGATGAATTAGTTAGAAGTAATATTGGTAGAATATCAGAGATTGTTGCAGGTATTAAAGCTTGTGATGGAAATAAAGATGAAGATGAGATTATATGGAAGATTTTGAAAACCTTGACCCTATCATTCAAGTAGACAACACAGATGATAGAACAAGTTATCCCTTGCACTGAGAAATTCACTAGAGAGACTCTTCTTGGAATATTGGAATCATCAGAGATAAGTTTGAAATAGTATGGAGACTTGCCTAGAATTGAAATAGCTTTTAGTGCACTGAGTGTCCATCCTACTTCTACAAGGAATGTTAATGTTAATGGAGAATATGCGAGAAGAAATAGATCTAAATCTAAAGAAGACATAAATATTGAAGAAGGAATTTCCCTACTTTTGAAGAGAGAACCTGAAGGTAAGAAAAATTTTAAATGTTGGACTTGTCAAGAATATGGTCATTTTGTATCTAAATGTCCTAAGAGAGTGAAGAAATACAAGAAGAAATTTAAGCCTAGAAGACCAAAAGAATATTATTATGCTAATGATGAAGAGTTTGAAGCTAGTATTGAAAAATTCTTGAGTGAAAGTGATATTGAAAGTGATGAGATAGGATTTGTTGTAATTAAAGAAGAAAGTCCTGAAAAAGAAATTAGAGAAGAAAAAGCCTTAGTGTCTCAAGTTGAAAAGAAAATAGATTGGATCATAAATAGTGGTTGTCTCATCATATGATTGGTGATATGAATAAATTTGTAAAGCTTAACAATTATGATGGAGGAATTGTTAGAGTTGGAAACAATGCACGTCCTTGTTGTATAAAAGGAATTGGATCTATTACACTTGATGGAAAGACTAATACTAATGATGTTTACTTTGTGGATGGATTGAAACATAATATTTTGAGTGTTGGATAGTTACTTGATAAAGGTTATCAGGTATGGTTTGCAGAAAAAAATTGTAGTGTCAAGGATAAGGATGGTAAGATGGTTGGTACAGGTACAAGAACTAGAGGTAATTTTTTTCAATTGAACCCTATTGAGATGATATGTTTGATTGCTAAAATTGATGATAGTTGGTTATGGCATAAAATATTTTTTCACATAAATTTTGATAACATTGTGAAAGAAAGTACTAAATTTGTAGTAAGAGATTTGCCCAAGATTGTGAAACCTACTAACGTGGTATGCAAAGAATGTGTAATGGAAAAACATAAGAGAAGTTCTTTTCCTAGCAAGAAGTTCACTATAGCAGAAAAGTTGGAGATTGTTCATACAAATTTGAGTGGTCCTACTAGAACAAGAGGATTTTATGGTGAAATTTTTTTTATGATTCTTGATGATGATTTCACTAGAATGATGTGGGTAGCTTTTCTTAAAGAAAAATCAGAAGAATTTGAGAAGTTTAGATTTCTTAAGAATAGAGTTGAGAATGAATCAGGAATGAAAATTAAATGTTTAATATCAAATAGAGGAGGAGAATTTACTTCAAGTGAGTTTAACACCTTTTGTGAAGTGAATTGTATTAAGAGAAAACTTTCAGTCCTAAGAACACCTGAGAAGAATGGTATTGCAGAATGAAGGAACATGTCTGTAACTAAAGAAACAAGAGATATGTTGTTTGAGAATGATGTGGAGAAGGCATTTTCGAGAGAAGCCATGAATACAATAGTATATACAATGAACAAAGTACAAATCAGAGCAGATAAAAATAAGTCTCCTTATGAATTATGGTTTGGACATGCACCATCAGTAAAATACTTCATAATTTTTGGAAGTAAGTGTTATATTAAAAGAGATGATGACATTGGTAAGTTTGACCCTAGAAGTGATGAAGGTATATTTCATAGATATTCATTGAAAAGCAAAGCCTTTAGATGTTTTAATCATAGAACTAAAACTATTATTGAGAGCACAAATGTTAAAGTGGATGAAAAGTTTAGAATTCTGGAAACAATACTTGAGTATGATTTAGAAGAAGAAGCTCGTCCTAGAATTAATCAAGAGAATATCGAATTATTTTTTGAGACTAATAATGATTTATAGATTGAGATTAATGATGAGGAAGAAAGTAAAGAACAAAGATCAGAACTGAGATCTGAACCTAGATATGAACCTAAAGTTGAAGAAAGAGTTGAAGTAACACCAAACAATAATTTGACAAAGAATCACCTTGTAGAGAAGATTATTGGAAGCATAGACACATGATTTATGACAAGAAATAAGGTACATGAAGAATTATGTTTGATTTCTCAGATTGAACCTAAAAGTACTGATGAAGCTTGTAAGGATGATCATTGGATTCATGCAATGAAGGAAGAATTAGATCATATTGAGAAGAATAACATATGGAAATTAGTCCCTAGACCTAAAGACAAAAATGTTATTGGAACTAAATGGGTATTCAGAAACAAGATGAATGAACAAGGCAAAGTTATAAGAAATAAAGCAAGACTGGTGTGTAAAGGATATTTACAGCAAGAAGGTATTGAATACGAAGAAATGTTTGCACATGTTGCAATACTTGAAGCAGTAAGAATGTTTTTGGTTTATGCAGCTTATAATAAATTCAAAGTATATCAGATTGATGTGAAGTCAACATTTCTGAATGGTGAATTGGAAGAAGAAGTTTACATAGAACAACTTGATGGATTTCCCTTGACATAAGAAGGAGATATGGTATGTAAGTTGAACAAATAATTATATGGATTGAAGCAATCACTCAAAACTTGGCATGCGAGGTTGGATAAGTATTTGGAAAAAATGGGATTTGCTAAAGGAACTTCAGATAGTAACTTATATCTAAAAGAAATTGAGAATGGTTTACTGATTGTTGTTATTTTGTTGATGACATAATCTTTGGAGGTGAAGATGAAGAAAGTGATAAGATTTCTGATGAAATGAAGATAGAATTTGAGATGAGTATGATTGGAGACACACAATTTTTCTTAGGTTTGCAGATTGTGCAGAACAGTGATGGTATTTTCTTATCTCAAACTAAGTACCTGAAAGACTTATTGTAGAGGTTTGGTATGAAAAATTGTAAGCTTGTTGGTACTAAAGATATTATTTTTCCATTAGTATACAAAAGGAAAATAATTTTTGAGCCTTCGGTAAACCTACACCAAAACACAGACTTTCAGATCACCAAAAGTAAAAATATCAGAGATCACCAAAAGTGTTAAGTACAAGAGGAACCCGAAAGATAAAGTGGAACCCGACATGAGGAAAATGACAGAGGAACCCGACGAGAAAATATAGTGCAAACTAAGAGAACATGCATAGTGCAAACCAAAAGAAGAAAATAGTGCAACCTGAAAGACAGTCAAACTGACTTCAGAGAAAACTGAGCATCAGACATCGAAAGTCAGTTACAACCAGCAAAAAGTGGATCTAAATTCCACATCAGATAAAAAATTCATATTCTATTTATAGAGTTTTTTTTATTTTAAAACCATTACTTAAGGGACAAGAAACATTATTGTAATTTTTTTAATCAGTCTAACTGATTAAAAACATGCAGACTAGGAGATCAAGGTAAAGTTGTAAACTTGTGATCCTAGAGTTAAGTTTGTTTTATGTGAAACTTAAATAGGTCAATCTATCTTATAAATAGATGTTGTAATAATTATAAATGTATGAGGAGAGGATGAATTTATCCAACAAACACATCTATGGATCAAACTGAGAGTTTCAAGAAGTAGAACAACAAAGGGTGAATTTGGTTATCAAGAACCAAGAATAGAGGCTACCGAGCAGTAGAGGTATTATTCAATCACAATAGGTGATACACATATACATGTAATCTTGAATGGATCTGTAATAAAAAATAGTAGATTTCATACAATCAGGTCAAAGAGTAATTTTCTTACATCCTAACAAGTGAAGCAAAAGTAAAAACCCTTTCAAGGAAGGTGGATTTAACAGTCCTTTGTAAATCTATTAACCGAGTACACACTAAACATTGTTGCTAAAGCTCTTAACATAGTAGACTTTAACAGGTCTCCGTAGATACTCCTAACAAGGTAGATCATCAGAAGTGATCAAATGGTAAGCCTTAACCAGCCCCTTCCAATCTGCAGATAGTGAAGATTTTGTGGGTGCCATCCCCACCGTAGTTTTTACCTTCTTACAGAGGTATTCTGTGATATCATATCTTGTGTTACGAGTCAATTACTTTCATGAATGTTTCTATGAATGTTTACATGCTTGATTAAGTTAAAGAATTAATAAATCTTACACCAAGATAGTATAGAATAGATGGTTGGTTATACAATTGATTACATAAAGGTTAAAAGATAAAAGAGATACAAGTTTTAGAGGTACTAATTCACCCCTCCCCTCTTAGTACTCACTTCCCATTATTTCCAATAGGTACACCCATGGTAACTTGTCACAAGTTATCTAGCAAAGATGAAACACCTAAAATTGAACAGAGAAAGTACATATCCATGATTGGAGGATTGCAATATTTGACTCATACAAGAGAAAATATATCCAATGCAGTTGGAATTGTTGTAATATTTCAAGCTGATCCCAAAGAATCACATTATACAATAATGAAAAGGATATTCAGATATTTGAAAGGAACAATTGATTATGGATTGTTGTATGAGAGATCAAAGGATTTTACCCTATGTGCATATACAAATTTTGTTTGAGGAGACAGTGTAGATGATAAAAAGAGTACAAGCGGTGGAGAATTTTTTCTTGGAGTAAGATTGGTGTCGTGGCTAAGAAAGAAACAAAATTGTATTTCAAAGAGCACAACAGAAGTAGAATATGTAGCAACAACAAATAATTGTAATCAGATAATGTGGATGAAACAAATGTTGAAGGATATTGGAATTGAATTTAAGGAACCTATTATCATACATTGTGGTAACACAAGTACAGTAAGTATGTCAAAGAACCCAATATTACATTCAAAGACAAATCATATAGAGATAAAGTATCATGTTATAAGAGAAAAAGTTGTAGAGAAAGAAGTCAGACTTGAGTATATTAGTACAAAAGAGAAGATAGAAAATATTTTTATAAAGATTTACCTAAGGATACATTTGATTATTTGAGAGGTATGCTTGGGGTTATGCCCAAACCTACTTTTGAGCAGTGATGCAGTGGTTGCATCAGTCTAGTGGCATAGAGAACTATATTATTTTTGGACTAATTACTGATGCTTCCTCTATGGGGGAGTATCTGTGTTTGAGTTGATTCATGAAGGAATCTTAGTAAGTGGTATTTTCAAATAGTTTCTTTGGACATTCAAGCTAGCATTGGATTGACACAGTGGTGCCTTTTGTCATTGATGTCAATGGGGGAGAAGAATACATAAAAAAATAAGTGGAGAACCACGTTGAAAATAGTGGAAATAGTGAAAGAGAGGAACAATATAAAGATTGAGGAAGAAAATGATTGATGAAGAAAAGAGCAGTAACATAGTTTTGGATTCATGGAACATTGGATGTTTTTCATCTATCTTTCCATCAAATCCAAAGGGGGAGATTGTTAGCATTACTAGAGTTGTCATGTGTTACATTAGTGACTATGTTTGTCATTGATGTCAACATACTGTTTGGATATCATCATAGTGTTTTACTGAAGATTGACAATGTAGCAGAAAGAGATTGAGTTAGCACAGATAGTGGATTGCAGACTAGGTTATGTGTAGTTGAGAATATATTTAAAATAGTATCATGATAATACAGTTAAGAGCATGTACAAAGATCCAATTTTTGGTGACAGTTATTCGATATTTATTGAAGATCGTATTTTGACAAAGTTTTTGAGAGACAATTTGCGATGTTTGGATTATATCTTTTGACTGGTATGAAATTTGGTTTGCCGAAGCTATGCAAAGTTTGAAGATAGTATGAAGGTGATCTGACTAAGACTGCTTAGTCTGGGATCGCACATGTGAAGAATTATTATTTTTTTGAGGTGATAATGTTATGTAATTATGTAACATGTATTGTTTTATATTTTGTAATTGTTTAGGCTTAATTAGCTGACTCAATTGTGAAGTATTGGGCTTGGTATAAAGGAAAGATTGTTTATTTGATTTCATATGAATTAAGGATGGTGATATAGAGAGGGAGCATGTATGTATGATTTTGTAGTAGTATTGAAAGAAATGTAAAGGGCAAAGTGTGGTGATTTGAAGGATTGTATGTGAAACAAAGTTGGCAGATCTGGTAGTATTTGGTGCAGTAGAAGCACGGTCAGAGAAGAGAGGATATATAGTTTAAAAATTTAGTTTATTTGGTATTATTCTATTTTGAATAATAAAGAAATCAGTTGGACAATGGGTTCAGTGGTCTTGCCCTTAAAGTTGTTTGGACAGTGGGTCCTTCTACCTTCCACAACTCCTAACAGGGTTAGAATCTTTTAACAGGGATTCAAAGTCTCCTAACAGGGACTGATATGTACTGAATGTATTTCATAGACTCCTAATAGAGTCCATCCTCTCACAAGGAATTTTCATATTAGTACATCTTTTGTGGGAATTCTTCCCACCGGGGTTTACTCTTTGATCAAGAGGCTCCCTAATTAAAAAATATTGTGTTATTGTGTATGGTTATCTTTTTGTGGTTGCTGTTATTGTTATTTACATATTTCAGATTTAATAAGATTGATAAAAGTTATATTATTTAGATAACTGATTCACTCCCCCCCGCTCAATTATCTTGGTGGACTTTACTTTCTAACAAAGGGTGTAGGTTGAGGTATAACTAAGTCTTCAAGTATTATTCTAATCCATAAAGTTTCTTTAGAGGCATTAGTACTGTAGACACCCAAAAATGGACAGGCTTGCGACTTTACATTAAAAACACTAATTTTCATCTATTAATTAATGGTTTTTTAATCATTAATTAATCATCTATTTTCCTCCAAATTCATTCCCCAAATCATCTAATCAAATTCCCAAAATTAATTAAATAATTAATTTTATTTAATTAATTAACCTTATTGATTAATTACCATTAATTAATTAATTAAATTCAATTTCCTATAGTTTAAATTCAAATATTTAAACTTACTAATTAAATTCTTCCAATTAAATTAATTTAATTTCATTCAATAAAGCAATTCTAAATCAAAAAAGAATTCAATTATCTCACATGCTGAAAATATTAATTAAATATTCATTTATCTTCAAAGAGATAACTCCAATCAGATCACATGGGTTACTCCACCAACCTCTCCGGTCCACATGGGTAACTTCAGCCACCTCTTTAGTTCAAAAAGGTAACTCACAATTAGATCTTCAATCAACCAAGCTCTGTCTCCTCTTTACAAATTGAAGAGGTGGAGTTTACTGATGGCTTCTCCAGTTCCCTTTGATCTCAACTGTTCATCTCCCTATCTCTGGGATTGGTATCAACCGTTCATTTCATCCCCAATTCCTATATAATAAACCCTTCATAACCATTTGAAGGATCCAGGATTTCAAGCTCTCATGCGCCATTACTATGTCAGTTTGGTTCTAGCATTCAAGCCATCTTGCAATCACACACTCATTTTAATTAGCAAATTCTTGACACTTCTCAAGTCACAGACACTGCTCACACCAATACTGAGCATCAAGAACAACGTTTTGGAAGGAGTAGAGATAGATAATAGAAGCTTCAAGCGCTTCGGGGTTTGCATTCATTTGTTTTCCTTCCTTGTGCTTGTATATTTTATTGGTTACGTTTCAAGTTATTCATTTTAGTAGTTCTTGTGTACTTGATTTATATCATTTGTAAAACCTTTGTTACTAACCCTTGCCTTTGGAAAGCTTGGGAACCATGAATCATGAAAGGAGGTATACATTTTTGTGAACCCGACATGAAGCAAATAGCCCGATTATCTCTTACAGACGACAAACATAATTGATCAACCACGACCGTACGGTCGCAAATCTAAAAATTTATATTTTTTTCGATATCTGTGTTATTTCACAATTGCTGGTATTTTGCCGCAATCGACGAAATTGTCTCGCAATTGACTGGTTCAATACCGCAATCGATTATAGGTTTCCGCATTTATTTTCTGTCATCTTCTGGGTCTCTATCTTTTCTATAGTTTACTACAATTGATCCACTGGTACTGCAATCAGAAGAATTGTACCGCAATTGACAGATCCAGACTACAATTGACTGATCCAGGCCGCAATTGATTGTGCTTTGCCGCAAGTGAAGGTGTTTTTCCGCAATTGATATTTTTAGGCCGCAATCACCTGTTATTTACCGCAATTGCCTGTGCATTACCGCAATCGCCTGCAAAATTGCGCATCAGGGCCAAAATTTTTTATCTTGTAATCTAAAGATCTGATACTTTCTTTATTTTTTTGCAGGACGATGAGTTCCCACGAACAAGAAGGGTAAGTTGTTGGTAAGTATCATTCATTGTTTCAAAGTTACATATACTCTCATTTTGCAAAATATCCTTTTGATACTAACTTGTTTAGACAAAGAAAACTAAAAGGGAATTCACTTGTCAATTTGGGTTTAAAAAGAACAGTGTTTGTCAAACATCTCACATCTCACATTTCAGATTTGGGCTTAAAATTGAACAAGGTAAAAAAAAATATCTCAAATTGGTGCATTAAAATTGAACAAACAATCAACACCTACTTTTGGGCTTAAAATTGAACACTTGTGCTTGTATGGTGGTGTAGCTTAGGGCCCATTTGTTTCGCGGAATTGAATGGGAATTGGCATTTCTGAATTCCCAAAATGTTCAATTCCCTGTTTGGTTCCAAAATTAAAAATTGGAATAGGGTTATGCGAATTCTAATTTTGGGTCATTTTGAGCATTCCACAATTCCTTCTCATACCTGGAATTGGAATTGGAATTGAAAGTATTATTTTGGGAAGGAAAATTCATTCCCATTTTTGTTTCAATAATGTATATTATATTGCTATAAGGATGTATATATATACATGTGTGTGTATATACACACACAAGTGTATATACACATATGTGTGTATGTATGTATATATATATATACATGTGTGTATATGTGTATATATACACAAATGTATGTATATATGTGTATACACACATGTGTATACACACATGTGTATATGTGTATACATGTGTATATACATACATGTATGCGTATATATATGTGTGTGTATGTGTATATATACACACACATCTGTATGTGTGTATATATACATGTGTATATAAACACACATGTTTGTATATATACACATGTGTGTATGTGTATATACACACACATGTGTGTGTATATGTGTATATACACACATGTATATATACACATATGTATATATACACATATGTATATATATACATGTGTGTATATATATACATATGTGTATATATACATGTGTGTATATACACATGTGTGTGTATGTGTGTATATATATATACACATGTGTGTGCATATATATGTGTGTATATACACATGTGTGTATATACATGTGTGTGTGTATATATGTGTATATGTGTGTATATATACACACCTATGTGTGTATATACACACATGTGTGTGTATGTGTATGTGTGCAAAAACAAAATTCCAATTCCAATTCTAGTTGTGCGGAACCAAACGCAAAATTGGCATCTTCTCAGTCATCTTCCAGGTGAACCAAACAGGACAAGCCCATATTATAGAATTTGTTTTGAGAATAGCACAATTGCCAGAATGGATTCAATTCTAGGATTGGCAATTTCAGCATGCACAAATTCCATGAAACAAATGGGCCCTTAGTTCACATTTCAAACTTTTGGAGTTTAATCGATTTACCTCGTGTCTTAAATTTTGGGTGCACTTGCACAAACTGTTAGATTAGAAACCTTTATACTTTTTAGAAAGGCCTGTCTGGGGAATGTGCTTCTTCCTCGAAGAAAAACCTTAAACCAGTAATCCTTTTGATCGATATATAAACAAGGCGTGAACCAAAGTTCCATCTTATCTAGACAAGCTCGGGCGAGGTGTGTTGGTGATAGTCTAGATCGGGTGAATATCCCTAAGGAGCCAGTGTAATCAACTAGGCTCTTAAGTGAGTCACACATGTACAAACCGATTGGAGAGACACCATGGACCCTTACTACAACCTTGATTAATTAGAGGCCAACCTGATTTACCTCCGAACAGGTACCTTATTATAGTGCAAGGGGTTGTAGAATTTCCCCCCAAGATTCCCAACATATGTGTCCCATGGTATTTGTGTAGTGAAAGAGATCTTCACTCCATGAAAACAATACCTGGAAACTGAAAAAACATGGGCATCTATATCGTGGACCTTCGTGTCCTAGTAGTGTGACAATTGTTGTGTGAGCTAACGAATATTTAAGCATCTAGCCTATAACATTGTATTCTGAAGCCATTGACCTAGATTAATCTGAGTGTTCATTGTTGAGACCTTGTGATAACCTTGCAACTTGAAAAAGTTGTAGAACATACACATTATCTTCATTCTTCAAAATTCAGTGTCTGTCGTGCTTGTTTCTTTGATCAGTTTTTGAAAATGCAAAAAAAAAACATCCAAACTGTCAAAACAAGTCAAACGTGTTAAAGTCTAGGGTTGTCAACGTCAACTATCTTGCAAATCAGAAGCATTGTTCCAAAAAATTTCAAAATTTTCAAGCAGTGATACCCATCTTTTAGTCTTTTTGAGACTATTTCTCATTTACCGCAATTGCCCGCATTGTGTCGCAATTGAAGGAAGTCTGCCATAGTTAAACTTGTTTATTGCTGCAATCGTCTTGTTTATTACCGCAATCAGAGATAAACTACCACAGTCGACTATTTACTTTACCACAATCGGTGGAGTTGTACCGCAATTGACCTGAGATACTTTATTCCTATTTTGACCTAAAAGCCTTGAAAGAAATCTTCATTTGGTGTCTAAAACTAGTGTCTATCCCTGGAAAACACGAAGAACATTGTGTGAATCTCTAAACATTAAAGATCATCCCTTCTCTATAAAGCATGATTATTGTAAAAAACATTGTTAGTTCGAAATCTCAGACTCGAAATACCTTGATCTCATCATATCAAACATCATCATCTTTATCAAAGTGACTTTGTCAAAGGCAAAGGTCAACAAAGCTTATCTTTTTACATCATCACCACTTTGAGATCAAGATATATCAAATTCTATCCTTAGAATTACCCTTGTCCAAAACATAACTTGGACTTCCTTAGAAAGGATTTTTTCTCCTTGTTTGCTTTATATCACTTGTTTTAGTTACAAAATCTGGACCACACTATGTATCAAACACCTCATGGAGGGCCTTACACAAGGTCTAAGGCTAGAACACAACCTGATGAGTCATATATCAACTGATTCCCCACTTGGGAAATAGAGAAAGAGAACGATCCTTTTGTAAACACCAGTTCTACTCTGTTCATTGAACAACCCCGTGGGGCAGCTCTTTTCAAAAATGTCACAGAAGAGGAACTAGAGGATATAGAGAAAGATTCTTATTCCACACAAGTAGTTGACACTATTGTAGAGAGGAATCTCAAACGCTTCTTGGCCATGCTGATAAAGAAGGGAGTCGAACTCCCCGATGAATTTAGTGTATCGACCATATGGCCTGAAAACCCTCTCGCAGGTCAAAACACTACTCAACCTCCTCATATACTACCTGTTGTCTCTCAAATATTCCCACCATTGGTATTACCCACATTGACACAGATGATACCCAGTAAAACGAATGACAAGAACTAGGCTAGCACATCTTCCACTCAAAATGTGACAGGCTCACAATTGAGTGCACCTATGGTTACTAGTATGCTCCCACCTTCGATCACATGGCTGGTGATGAAATTATTTTTCCATTAGTACACTTAGTGAAAAACATTGACAGAGATCATCGATACAAGCATGATTGGCAGACATTGAGCATACCCGACAGAATAAAAAGTCACAAGAAAATGCTAAGTATGGAATTGTCCGATGAACACTGACGACACAGTTTTGAGAACAAAACCAATGGAGCACAAAAAGGCATACCCAATGAACAGTTCAAGAAAGGAACACCAATGACAAAGAAAATTGATAGATTGACAGAGCAGGCCGACCATCAGAACCGACAGTCAGTTAGAGAACCCACAAATAGTAGATCTAAGTTTTACACGTCAGATAAAGCATTGTAATTCTATTTATAGAGTTTTAATTTGTTTTAAATCATTACTTGAGGGTCAAGAAAGCATAATGTAAATGTTTTAAAGCATCCTAACAGATCTAAAACATATCTAACTAAAGATCAAGGTCAAGTTGTAAACCTTGGATCTAGAGTTAACTTGCGAAAGCGTGAATCAAGAATTGAGCTAAAATCTAGTATAAATAGATGTTCAATAAATTGTGAATTATGAATTCATTGTTGTTGATAGCCACGAAGAGCATCTAAGGAGCAGAAGGAAGAATTCATGCAAATTTTAGAAATAGATCACACCAGTTACCAAGAACACACAGAGGCTACCAATGAGCAGACAAAGGTATTATTCAATCATGGAAAGATGATTACTCATACATAGGAAGATTTATTGGATCTGTTATTAGCAATTGGAGATTGCATACATCATCAGATCAAAGACTTATGTAGTTGCATTCTAACAAGTGCATCACATCTAAAATCCTTTTGTAGAAGGTGGACTTAAGTGTTCTTTACAAATCTCTTAACAGAGTGCACACTTAACAATGTTGCTAAAGCTTCAAATGAAGTAGATCTTAACAAGTCTCCATTGTAATACTCCTAACAGGGTAGGTCATCATAAGTGACCAATTGTAAGCCTTAACCGGCCCCTTCTTATCTGCAGATAGTGAATTCTTGTGGGTAACAATCCCCACCCTAGTTTTTACTTCCTAACATGAGTTTTCTGCGATATCATATCTTGTGTCATGTGTTATCTATTTTCATGAATTTTTCTTGTATGGTTACATATTAAAGAAATTATGTTATGATTGCATATACATAAAGAAAGATGAACAGTTAGATAAGATAATTCACAAACTGATGACTAAGGGTTAATGGGCTAACCAAGAAAATTTTTAGAGGTACTGATTCACCCCTCCCCTCTCAGTACATCATTCCAATATAATTCCAACAATTGGTATCAGAGCTAAGTCTCTTTCTTGAAAAGCTTAAATACTTAAGATAAAAGATCAGAGCAATAGAAAAGTACAAACTGGACATGACTATTGAGACTGAGTAGCTACAGATGCAGATAAACTATGAGCAGTATAAAGAGGCAAGAATCAAGTTAAGAAAACTTCTTGATGAAAGAAAGATTGTGGAAACCAGGCTGAATGAGAAGGACTACAAATAATTAGAAATACAAGATTACTTTGATACAGAAGAGTCATCAACAAGAAAAGCTTCAGATGCATCAGTATAAGAAATCAAAAGTCTACAAGAGGTCAAGCTACATCTAACAGAGAAAATAAAGATGCTGCAAATTGGTCAAGAAACTCAAATGATAAAAATGATTGATGTCATGAATGATGCAAGAAAATCTAAAAATGAAAGAACACTAGCCATTGATGATAGGAGGAAAATAATAGAGAAGCTGCAAGAGAAAGAATCATAGATTCAAAGACTTACTGAGCATAACCATGAGGTTTCCAACCATATTATTCTTATGAGTCAAGAAACAAATAGACTAAATACAGAACTCATTGAAAAAATACAAATTATTAGTGAGCTAAGAGAAGAGAATGAAAAATTGAAGCATGAAATCAAAGTCTAGAATCAACACAATGAATTGATCAAGAAAGTTGAAGAAAACAACAAAAGGATGGATGATTTTATTGATGGACTTAGAAGAGTCAACAACTACACAGGATTAGGGTACACTGAGAATGGTGAATCTTCTAAATAACCAGATAAAAAGAATGCTTTCACAACCCCAAGATCCAAGAAGCTGTCATGCAATCACTGTGGAAAACCCAGCCACACCTTAAACATCTGCAGAAGCAAAATGAAAGGTATTTCTCAAGCACAATCTACTTTCATTGGTAATTGTTATAAATGTCAAAAGAAAGGACACAAGGCTTATGAATGTAGATCCAAAGTAACAAATCCAAAGAGGAAAACCTACATGGACAAGTACTTTCCTACCTGCAAGATGAATGGGAATACACATGAAGAGTGTTGGAAAAAGAACAACAAGGCCTGGACACCAAAGGAAACTGATAATAGCCACAAACCAACAAGAGTAGGTAACTCATATGTTTGGGACTATAACACATGGGTAAACTGCACAACATGTGGAAGGTATGGTCATATTGCTACCAACTATATGAGAAAGTGGACCAAAATGTCAAGAGGTTGGACCAATCTAGGTATGGCATGTTTTCATTGTCATAAGGTTAGACATATGATAAAAGATTGGAAAAATTGACTGACAGATACAAGTACTCATCCCAATGGAAATACCATTGATGACATCAAGAGAATGAGAAACAAGATGTGGGTAAAAGCCACAAACACTGAAGGTGTAGGAACAAGAAATACAAATGACGACACCCCATCCAATGGATCCGGTGACATCACTACATCCAACTAAAATGCACAAGTATGTATGGAACTGCATTATGACAAGTTATATTATGCATCAGTTCCATTACACATAGTTCATATTGTAATATTAGCATGAATAAAGATGCAATATATTGTTGTTTGTTAAAATATTGAAAAAAAACCATCGGTTACTGGCCACAATTTACATCGGTGAAAATACACAGAAAAGTTAGC
This sequence comes from Thuja plicata, assembly GCA_018584345.1. Taxonomy (NCBI): domain Eukaryota; kingdom Viridiplantae; phylum Streptophyta; class Pinopsida; order Cupressales; family Cupressaceae; genus Thuja; species Thuja plicata. The sequence continues at coordinate 911,282 of MU224932.1, forward strand.
ACTACTTACCGAAATGTGTCGGTCATTACACAAGCTAAGTGTAAACTGATAGACATCGGTGAATCTTGAGACAATGAAAGGTGTCTTCGCCACTTTACCAACCATCATCGGTGAAGTTACCAAAGCTTCTAGTAACCCTGACGCTTTGCACAGACACTGAAGATGTTATGAATGTTTCTACCGACAAACTCAGTCTTTATATACCGATGATTTGGTAAGCATTAATGACAACTTAGGGCACAAAAAGGTTATAAAATCCTGACGGGTAAACTCATTTTTGCACCCGCAATTTTCAAGAATAGCAGAGCGATTTCAAGCAATTTGGAGTGCGAGCCAGCAAGAATCAATTTGACACAAAGCATTCACATTCACAGGCAATCACATAGAATCTGTAAGTAATCACATTCACCAACCGCACTGTGTTATTTGTGAAAAGCCCTAATTTTTTGCAACACGATGGCATCGAATTTTAGAGTTGAGAAGATTAAGGAAGACAAGAAGAAATCGTTCAATCTTGTTAGCAGAGGCTCTTGTGCTGAACCCAAATTCAAGCTACACCTAGAAATTGCATCACAATCTGACGATTCCAGAGCATTCTCCAGAATCCCACCTAGGGTTTTGCTGGTAGAGGACGTAAGGTCCTATATACACTGCAAGATCTCAAAAATAGGAGATCTAGACCTAGATAATTCCTACAAGGCACTATGTGATGGCACTAGAAAGCTCAAAGAAGAGCATAAACATCTGTAAGTAAAGGGACTCACGAATGCACTGCATTTTCCCAAAGTCTTCAAAATAGAGTGGATAAAGATTGTTCTTAGCAGAATGTACAACAAGACTTTATGGATTACTAAGCCAAAGCCAATAACAAAGGATGTTATTCACCCAGTTACTGGTTATCCTATGACTAACAAACCACAAGATCACAAGCACCCATCCCTGGCGAAAGTTGAAAAACTGACTGGTGCTAAATCAGACAAAAGAGCACTTAAGGTCAACACTATTACCAACGTAGAGCTGAAGTTTGGAGCATGTGTTGTTGGATATAAAATCGTCCAAGAGAGTAGAATGAATAGCATATCAAGTACTTCTATGAGCACAACATACAAGATCATCAAACAGGGAAAGAAGATGGATCTTGCAGAGATCCTATTACATCAACTGGAGAAGAACATGTGCACTATAAGATCATCAAGAACAAACACTTGTAAGTTTGGTTCCCTCATAATGTGCATATTCTTTTACTTTGAAGAATACTTTCCTTTAATAGGAAAAGTTGTATGGGACACAAGAAGACCTAAAACCAGTCTTCACCAAATAAACTGTTACATATTGTGGATGTTATAGTTGATTTGGTGAAGACTGGGTTTCTGGACTGTAACTGTGATTCTAGACAGAGCAGGTCTCTATGTTTCTGGTGTATCTTTCTGGAAAATATATTTTAGATGATGTGAGCTTATAGGTGGAGAGTCGACATATGTTAGAGTAATGGGTTGAGTTTGATTGTTGTTTTGTTACTGGTGATGTCAACTATGGTGTGTATTCTAGAGAAGACCTATTTACTGGCCGACTTCAGATATGTAGTGTGTGAAATTAATTATGAGTGTGGATTGAGGATCTAGAAGTATATGTGATGGATTGTAATTGATATTTACTTGTTATAGGTACCGTGTGTATCTTAGAAATGGGTTATATAATTATTTGTATGATAGAAAGCCTTAATTGGCCGACCTAGTTAATTATGTATTAGGAAAGCTTAATTGGCTTACCTAATGAATTATTGTTAAAGGGTATATATGAATTATATTTTCTTGTGGAGAAGATGTGGTAGAGAATAAAGGGATAGAAATATGTGGAAGCTATGAAGCTTGTTGACTGCTAGATATATAGCAGAGTTGATGATTGTTATACTTCATTGGAACTGACCAAGCAAAGACAGTTGCTATCAGATAGTTCACTGGATTGTTTATTTTCTTTATACACTTGATTTGGATTGTAAATCCTTGAGGGTGAATTTAACCTTCTTTGGGCAGTGTGCCTTGGCAGTGAGCCTACTATTTTCTTTGACTCCTAACATGTTTTGTCTCCTAACAAGGTCTGTGCATTGTAATATGTAACAAGCTCCTAATAGGGCTAATATATTTTAACAGGGATACTATACTCTCAGTACATTATTTGTGGGTGTTAATTCCCACTGGGGTTTTAACTTTAACAGGGTTTCCTCGACAACAAATATTGTGTTATGGTGTTGGCATTTACTGTGTTATAATTTACTTTTGCTGATATGGTTTATAAAGTTTAAAGTTTAATAATCTATACCACAACTAATTCACCCCCCTCTCAGTTGTCTTGTGTACTGTTATTCCTAACAACTGGTATCAGAGCTACTAGTCCTTAGAGAGGAATTTTAATAGCTTGAGGTGATCCCAAAGATGACTTACTATAGGAAGGATAGTTCAAAGTTTGATCCTAAAAACTTTGATAGTTGGAAGAACAAGATGAGAACACATTTTCTATGTCTGGGAATTGATTATTGGATGATCATAAAGAATAATGAAAAGATAGCGACTGCGGATGAGGTAGAAAAGGCTTTTGACGATCAGAATAAGTTATTTTCATGCAATATGGTTGCAAGGGATTCCTTGATCAATGCTCTTTTATAAGGAGAATTCACTGAAGTAAAAGACTTGGAATCTGCACATGAGATCTGGACAAGACTGGAAGCATTATATGTTGGAGACAAGTTTACAAAGCAAGAAAAGTTACAGAACTGGAAGAAAAAGATGGAATCACTGAAGATGAAAGAAGATGAGAACATTAGGGCATATACACAAAGAATTACTGAAGTGGATACTGGCATTAGAAACTCTGGAGGAACTTACAGTGAGGAAGAAGTGATTGCAAAGATACTCATATCTTTGACACCTGTATACAGAACCAAAGTACAAGCTATAGAGGAAATTATACCTTTGACATTGAACTTCCCCAGAGAAATGTTGATTGGAAAACTAACTACTTTTGAGGCCGCAGAATTGGGAGACACTTTACGTAAAGTTGAGTCAACATTCAAGGCAATCATGCACAAGAACAAAAAGACCTTATCTGGAAATGCAAGCACCAGCAGTAGTGACATAAGAGAAGAGCTTGGAGCTTATGTTGATGAATGTGAAAAGATACAAGAGCAAGAAAGAAAGCTAGATGAAGTTGTGGCATTGATTGCTAGAAGAGAAAAGAGAGGTAAGGGTAAATTTTAAGGAAAATTACCTTTGAAATGTTTTTCATGTAACAAGATTGGTCATTTTGCATCTAGATGTCCTACAAGAGTTCCAAAGAACAAACTTAAGTTTTTCAAGTCTAAATATTTAAAAGACAAGGAATGTTATTATGCTAGTGAGGGTATATCAGATGATGATGATGGTGACTATGATGAAATTGGATTTATTGCTATTAAGGATGATGTACCTATGCATGAAGAAAAATATTTAGTATCTCGAGTTGAAAAGAAATCTGAATGGGTTATAGATAGTGGTTATTCACATCATATGACTAGAGATAAAAACAAGTTTGTGAGTTTGAAAAGACATGATGGAGGTGTTGTCAGATTTGGTGACAATACTCCTAAGCTTATTATTGGATTTGGATCTATCTCTTTGGATGGAAAGACTAACACTGACAATGTATTCCTTGTTGATGGACTTAAGCATAATTTGTTGAGTGTTGGATAGCTAGTGGGCAAGGGTTATGAATTGAACTTCATTAATGGAAAATGTTCTATCAAGAGTAAAACGGGAGACCTGATTGCATCTTTTACTAATTCCAGGGGTAATGTATTTGAATTGAACACATATGAAGCTTCTTGTTTTATTGTGAAGGTTGATGATAGTTGGTTATGGAAAAGAAGATTTTGTAATGTTAACTTTGATAACATTGTGAAGGTAAGTACAACTAATGCAGTAAGAGATCTACGTAAGATTGTAAAGCCATCTAACACTATGTGTAGAGAATGTGTTATGGGGAAGCAGACTAGAAGCACTTTCAAAAGAAAAAGTTATTTAGAAAAAGAGAAGTTGGATCTGATACATACAGATCTGTGTGGTCCTACACAAACAAGATCATACTATGGTGAAAGGTATTTTATACTATTTGTTGATGACTTTTCTAGAATGATGTGGGTTACATATTTGAGAGAGAAATCTGAAGCATTTGACAAGTTCAAGTTAGTCAAAGCAAAAGGTGAGAATGAATCTGCTTTAAAGATGAAGAGTTTGAGATTAGACATAGGAGGAGAGTTTACATTAGATCTATTTAATGCATACTGTGAAGAAAATGGAATACACAGAAAGACTTTAGCCCCTAGAACTCCACAATAGAATGGGATACCAGAGTGAAGAAAAAAAACTATATTAGCTGTTTCCAGGACTATGTTGCTAGAAGGAAATGTGTCACATGTTCACTAGAGAGAAGTAGTTGGGACTGCTATGTACACACTAAACAAAATTCAGATCAGAGAAGGTACAAATAAAACTCCTTATGAATTGTGGTTTGATCATACACCTACTATGAAATATTTCAGAATATTTGGAAGTAAATGTTATATCAAGAGAGATGATGAGATAGGCAAGTTTGATGCTAGAAGTGATGAAGGAATCTTTCTTGGTTATTCCACTAAGAGTAAAGCTCATAAATGTTTCAATCTAAGATTGAGGAAATTGATTGAAAGAGACAATGTGAGGATAGATGAAAATTTTTAGATTCAGGAAAGGATGTATGATTATGGTCAGATTACAAAAACAAAAGAGGTTACTATTGAACCTGAAGAATCTTTGATGATTGATGATGAGATTGAAGATGAATAGACTAAAGCTACTGAGACATTGGAGACACCAAGGTATGTTAAGGAGAACCATCCTGAAGATCAAATTATTGGTGATGCAATAAAATGAATGATGACTAGATCCATAGTTAGAGATGAGATCTGTTAGATTTCTCAAGTTGAGCTAAAGACTACTAATGAAGCATGTAGAGAAGAATCTTGGACTAAAGCTATGGAAGAAGAACTAGAACAAATAAAGAAAAACAATACTTGGGAATTGGTTCCAAGACCTACGAAAAAAAATGTGATTGGCACTAAATGGGTTTTCAGAAATAAGATGGATGCGAAGTCAACATTCTTGAATGGTGATCTAGAAGAAGAAGTTTACATTGAGAAACCTGATGGTTTTCCTTTGACATATGATGAAAACATGGTTTACAGACTAAAGAAAACACTGTATGGACTGAAACAAGAACCAAGGGCATGATATGCAAGACTAGACAAATATCTACTTCATCTTGGTTTCAGGAAAGGTAATGCATATAGTAATTTATACTTAAGAACTGAAGAAGATGGAATCTTGATTATACAAGTTTTTGTTGATGATATCATTTTTGGAGGCAATGATAAGATGAGTAAGAAGTTTGCTAAAGAAATGGAAAATGAATTTGAAATGTCAATGATTGGTGAGATGAAATTTTTTCTTGGTTTGCATATTAATCTGAGTAAGAATGGCATTTTTGTATCTCAAACCAAGTATCTTAAAGAAATGTTGAAAAAGTTTGGAATGGAAGATTGTAAACCTGTTGGAACACCTATGGTGACAAGAAACAAACAAACTAATAGTAATGAGACTCAAAGTGTTGTTCGGACTAAGTACAGATCAATAATTGGAGGTCTATAATATCTAACACACACTAGACCAGATATTACCAATGCAGTTGGAATTGTGGCTAGATATCAGGCAGATCCTAAATAAACATATTTTGTTGTTGTGAAAAGAATTTTCAGATATTTGAAAGGGACAATAGAATATGGATTATGGTATGAAAAGTCTGATGATTTTACATTGCAGGATTTTACTGATGCTGATTGGGAAGGTAATGTGGATGATAGGAAGAGTACAAGTGGTCGTGACTTTTCCTTGGGAAAAGGCTAGTTTCTTGGTTGAGCAAGAAGCAAAACTGTATTGCTCAAATCTACTGCTGAGTCAGAATATGTTGCTGTTGTAATAAATTGCACACAAGTTGTTTGGATGAAACAAATGTTGGAAGACATCAAAATAACTTTAAAAGATCCAGTGGTTATTAATTGTGATAACACTAGCACAATAAACATGTAAAAGAATCCCGTAATGCATTAAAAAACTAAGCATATTTCTATTAAGTATCATTTCTTGAGGGAGAAGGTAGCAAATAAAGAAATTAGACTGGAGTACATTAGCACAAAGGAACATATAGTAGATATATTTACCAAACCTTTACCAAAAGATAATTTTGAATATCTCAGACGCATGCTTGGGGTGGTGGACCCTCCCAGTGGTAATTAATTGATGCAGATATGCATCAGTCCAGTGGTTTTTCAGAGCTATATCACTCTCTGGACTTGATGTATGGATCTACTCCTTAGGGAGAGTGATCACACGAGAACATTATGGAGTACGTTTGGATGATCTTGCACCTAATTTTTGGACATGAAGATTTGAAAAAGCTATCCTTATAGAAGACTATAGATGAGTTATGGAACCCTTTTCCATTTTTTCCAAAGGGGGAAGGAATCTATGTGAAAATCTCTACTATTTTGGGGAGATTTGTGTTAAGGATATTGATAAGATTGTATTCAGAGAGAGTACTTTTGGGTTGATGCTTTGGATTTTCCCATATGTTTCATCAATGCCAAAGGGGGAGATTGTTGGATGATATCAATTTTGGTTACAGATCATGTTGTTGATATTCATTTTTTGTCACTGATGTCAACATATATTTATGCGGAGAAGACAAACTGGCTACTTGACTAGAAGAAGTGTACGGACACTATACAGATGATTCAGAATGATCAAAGTTGGATTTTAGCAGAAGGATGTGTGCTAACCTTATTCCTAAGGTCACTTGAATTAATGTTACATATTGTGGATGTTACAGTTGATTTGTTGAAGACTGATTTTCTGGACTGTAACTGTGATTCTAGACTGAGCAGGTCTCTATGTTTATGGTGTATCTTTCTGGTGAAGATATTTCAGATGATGCAAGATTACTAGTGGATAGTCGACATATATTAGAGTAATGGGTTGAGTTTGATTGTTTTTTTGTTACTGGTGACGTTAGCTGTGGAATGTATTATGGAGAAGACCTATTTACTGGCCGACTTCAAACATGTAGCGCGTGAAATTAATTATGAGCGTGGATTGTGGATTTGGAAGTATATGTGATGGATTTTAATTGATGTTTACTTGTTATAAGTACCATGTGTATCTTAGCAAGGGGTTATATAATTATTTGTATGATGGAAAGCCTTAATTGGCCGTCCTAGTTAATTATGTATTAGGAAAGCTTAATTGGCTGACCTAATGAATTATTGTTAAAGGGTATATATGAATGATCTTTTCTTGTGGAGAAGATGTGGCAGAGAATAAAAGGACAGAGATGTGTGGAAGCTGCAAAGCTTGTTGACTGCTGGATATAGAGTAGAGTTGATGATTGTTATACTTCATTGGAACTGACCAAGCAAAGATAGTTGCTATTAGATAGTTCAATGGATTGTGTATTTTCTTTATAAACTTGATTTAGATTGTAAATCCTTGAGGGTGGCTTTAACCTTCTTTGGGCAGTGTGCCTTGGCAGTGCACCTACTATTTTCTTTGACTCCTAAAAAGGTTTGTCTCCTAACTGGGACTGTGTACTGTAATATTGTAACAAGATCCTAACATGGCTAATATCTTTTAACAGGGATACTCTACTCTCAATACATTAATAGGGTTTCCTTGAAAACAAATATTGTGTTATGGTGTTGGAATTTATTGTGTTATCATTTAATTTTGTTGATATGGTTTATAAAGTTTAAAGTTTAATAATCTATACTACAACTGATTCACCCCCCCTCTCAGTTGTCTTGTGGACTGTTATTCCTAACACAAAGCTAATATTTATGTGGACACCAAGCAACAGAGAAGCATAACATCACTAAGAAGAAAGAAGTGAAGCAAAGGTATTGAAAAGAAACATTGATCAGAAAGGTTTTATGAGCTTACAATAGATCTGAAAATCTGTAAGTCTAAGTTGTAGGTATGAACAGATCATATATTGTTTCAATTTAACCATTGATTCAGAAAGTCTCTTAACTGAGCATGATCTAAATAAATCCTTTATATATTGAGATACATCCCAAGGAGTATCAAAAGTTTATCATGAAGATAGCATAGTGAGTGCCAGATATCAAGTGATGAACTGCTAGTGTTAAATCCTCTAACAAGGTCACACTTAATAGTGTGTTTGTAACTTTTAACAAGTTTGGCTCTTCACCGAGCTCACTTTAGAAGAGTGAAAATTTTGGGTTACCAATCCCAAGTGGTTTTTCCCTTAATAGGGTTTTCACGCTAAAAATACATGTCTCAAATATGTTTATGAATCATTGCTTTCATGTTTTGCTTTACACATTACTAAAACATGATTGATCAATATTCACTAAGTTATTTATTGTATTTTGGTAAACATTAAGAATAAGGTTTAACAGTGAATTTTGAGTAGTAGTTATTTGATAAGATTATTTCAAGGCATACATCTTGTAGGACTGAAGATAACTAGAGGCTTATAATTGTGGTACTAAGTTTTTGGGTTGATTTATTGGAATATTTTTGAGGCCACTGATTCATCCCCCCCTCTCAGTTATTCTAACAATTACAAATAGTAGAATCTCAAATTTGGATCAAAGCATGTTTCCTTTACCATTTGGGATGAAAAATAAGGGAAAATGACATGGCTTAGAACTTCCCCCTTTGTTGGAGTTGGAGGCAAGTCTAGTTAATTAAACAAAGCACAATGTAAATGGTCTCCTCCAAAGGTGGGTTGGGTAAAGCTTAACTTTGATGGGGCTTCTAGAGGGAACCCTGGGGATTCTGGGGTGGGTTCTTCAGAAGGTGTTGTTTTAGAAAGATTGGCCAAATCATTAGAAAAAAACACAAATAACATGGCAGAATTTAATGCACTTAATGATGGACTTCTTTTATGTAAAGAAATTAATCTCAAGTAGGTAGAAAAGAGGGCGATTTGGTATTGGTTATCAAAACTCTTAGAACTGGTAACATATAAAATTGGAGGTTAAATTTAGTGTTGGGTAGAGTACTAGAATTGTTTTTGATTAAGGAAAACATGTTTTGATGGGTTCCTGAAACCCTACAGAGCTATAAAATAAAATAGAGCATATAAATGTTAAGTATCAACCTAAATGGAACAGGAAATCCCACATCCAAACAAAACAGTCCCAGAAAATACAGAAAGCCAGGGGCTAAACCAAAAAGACCAGGAGAAAAAAACCAGGGACGCAAATCAGGCAATGTCTCTGAGAGTACTAGAATTGTTAAAGCCATTAGAGGTAGTTACTTTTAATCATATATATAGAGAGACTAATGAACATGCAAATGACATGGCTAATTTAGGAGTAGATGACATAGATTTTAAACATGTGGGCTCACATAGTCCAGTCTCTTTATAATTATTTGCAGCCCTTGATAGTCCCAAATTTATGTTTTTTCTTTCAAGAGGATGTTGTTCTTGGGATTATACATTAGGATTAGAATGTGGCAATCAAATGTTGAGGGCGTTGGTCGAGGGGGGGGGAGTGGGTTTGGATGGGTGCCAAATGTTAGAAATTAGTGTTCACATCTAGGTATTAGGAATATTAGAGTCCATTAATAATTTGGTGTTATAATATTAAGTTGTTAATAAATAACTTAATATTAAATTAATATGTCACAAGGTTTGTTATTATTTCTTATTGCATTGGTGGTACAAATATATTGAGTTGTTAAAAAAACTCAATATATTTGGTAATTTGTTGTGAGAGTTTCCTTAAAAATAGGATTTAAAAATCCTATAAATATGTAATGTTTATTGAATGAAAATAATGGAAGAAGCACAAATTATATTGTTTTAATTATTCATGTTTCAATTTATCTCTATCCCATATTTTCTAATACTAGAGATTAAAAGAATTAGGAATGATAGGGTAAGGATGTTAGGTTTCTACACTATCCAGTGACTGTTTTATTTTATATTTGATTTTTAAATTTGAATTAAGGGTGGCAAATCAGGGTTTTATTTACTCACTTATTGAAAGTGACATCCTTTAATCAAAATAAAAATGCCATTGGTAGACTGTTTAGTTTGGCAAGTTGACATGATGTCTTCTGATGGTGTATCTGTTACTCTTTTGTAGTAATTAATTACTTGTTAGAATGCAGGGAGTATGTGGCGATTTGATAGCCTAGTTTTAAATGAAATTTCAATAAGGAATGTGCGGAATCTTAGGGAAAAAAATTGGAGTAGTTTTAGGCAGAGCTCCATCATCCATAATTATGACTTGATGTGATTCAGGTCCCTGTCAATTTTAGACAAGGTCAATAATGCACAAGTGTGGATTGCGGGCAACTACAGAAAAAGAAGGCCCGAATCCAGCAGATATAGAAGAGTATTTGCCTCATTGGGTTGTTGAAACTCCTGGTTTAATAAAACACTGTCCTATGTTACTATTGTGGATCATAGTGATCATTAAGATTTTGATATTAACATATCTTCATGATGTAAGTTAGCAGGTATGTTTCTTATTATTATTTCCTGCCGTAGGCAAGATAACTATAGCATTTGTTGCATGCTATTTTTGTATTTTATTCTGTCCAATCGCGTGCTTGAATTTTCCCAGCAGATGACATTATATCTAATGTCTTCAGTTTTTGACAGTTAAAAATGTTTTAAAAAAAATATTATTTCTAATTTCTCATTGGTGCATATCGTGAACAGTCGTTGTGCCAAAAATTTGACCCTACTTTTGAGAAAATTGAAACACATATATTTTATCCCACCTACCTATAGTTTAGCCTATTCTTAGGCTTCTTGCTTTGGAAATGGAATGGAATTAATGCGAAATCTAGAATGATCTTGATATTTAAAATGGTAGCTGCAGAAATACATATTTTACAGTTCTACAGTTCGTAAAGGTACAGTTATTAGTGTAAAAAAGGTGAGCTCCTTTGTTATTGCGTTCCCAATAAGAAAAAGCTTCTCGCACCAACCACTGCCTACCATTCTCAACCACCAAAATTAAGGCAAACTTCTAGCATTCTTCAGCACCGTCCTGGAGAATTCTAGAACATATTCTAGAGTATTCTCAGACCTCTATAAGTAAAGGTATTATGTAAGCATTTTTCATCATATCTGTATTTGGTTATTGTGATTAATAGAGTCCATATTTGGGTTTCTCCTCTGTGTATTTCTCCTATGTAGTTTTTTAACAAGGCAGATCTTAAATTGTTAGTATATTGGAATTTCAACTTGTTTATAATTATAACTAATGTGTCTTTTAAATATTTTAATATTTATTTGCGAAAATTGAATGTGCTCAGATCCTCCATTCTCATCTTGTCATTATTTCCTTCACAAAATATAATATCTTTCTGTAATACATAATAAACTATGCATTCATAAATATTAGTAAAAATTCTATGCATTAATATTTTGATTCTGCTACTGTCCATAGATTTTGCATAATTTAGGACTAACTTATCTTGTTGAAACTTTTTCAAATTGTTCTTATCAACCTTTTAGTGAATATCTATGAGATCCATCAGATCTTGTGTTTATGTATAGCAAATGATATATTTAACTCGTTTAATAGATGAGTCAGGGTTTAATTTTCTTTTAAATTTTTGACTAGGGGCTGTCAGATCTGTTCTATTGTCAAGAGATTTAAAGCGGTCTACTGTGTTGCAATCTCAGCTTGTTTATAATTATAACTAATTCGCATTTTAAGTATTGTAATACTTTTATGTAAAAATTAAATGTACCAGACTTGCCCTCATTGTCTCGGCTTTTTTCCCTATGGATGACCAGGAAATATCACGATTCCAGATGGCTAATGTTTTTCTGTTTTTCTATTAAATTTGTCTCACTTTCATCAACAAACTTAGTTTGAGTGGAATATGCTCACAAGTTTGAATCAATCAATTTTCTACAAATATATTCTGATTTTTAAATAGATGTGCAAAAAAATCTGCTGAGCACATTAAACACTGGTAAACACAATCACATTTATACCTCTTTTCAGTATCTTGTGCTCTATCGGAGAGGTGAAGTTGTTTCAATATTCCCAAATCTATGTCCCGTGGTTATTTTCCCAATCTATGTGCACTCCCTGTGATCATTGCAAAATTGTAAAGAAAATCAATTTGGTTTTCTATAGGCCAATATTCATTGTGCTTTCTATTCTGAGATCATCGTCCTCCATGACCTGCCTTCTCTGTTCGAATGTTATGATTCCTTCTCTGTTTGAATGCTATGATGCCTTGTTGGAATTTTTAAAATTTCGGTTGATTTTTTCCATATCTGTATTGTCTAACTAAAAAGTTTGCAAGCTCTATGTATGCTAGCTGTTGGAGATCATATTATTCATTCCGTATGCATCTCAGAGCTTTACCTCTTCTGAAGATTTTACAAGTTCTCTATGACCTAGCCCAAAGTGATTATTTTCCCAGTTATACGAATTAGGTGACAGCTTTGCTAGTTATTTTTAATTCCTTTTTACTAGTTATGTAACGTATTATCTTACTTTCTCTCCTTTTTGTGAGTGGATATCAAAATCATGGCAAATATATGTTAGTTTTTGTTACTTCGTCTATGGTAAGACGAATATTTTGATTCCAATATTTATATGGCCTCAATTTGGATTGTACCTACTCAAATGCAACATTACCGTTGATTGATTTGAATGTAAGTCTTTTAATACCTAATTGTAAATGGTTTCTTTCTAGTACAAGAAATCTGATGAACTTTGAAGACAATATGGCATTTTCCCCCTTCAATCTGCATTATAGTAATTTGATCTTTGTAAATGTTATTGAATGATTCTAATTTTCGCTTTTACTTAGATGTTTCTAAATTTGAACATTCTTTTTCTTTTTAGAGAATGTGGAATTAGTAATTTATTAATTTAGTAGTAATAGTACAAACACTTGGACATTTACAAATTACTTTAAACAAGTAACCATTTACAATTGTTTCCTTGTCACTACATGTTTAAATTTCAATATGAACTTATTGTTTATAATACAAGCCATAAAATAAAATTTAGGTAAAAAAATAACCAATCAAATAATAGTGATCATTAAGACTTTGATATTAACATATCTTCATGATATAAGTTAGTAGGTATATTTCTTATTATTAATATAAATAGTCAGCTATAGCCCATTATTGATAAAAAGAAAGAAAGATAAATAAAAGATATAAGATCATATCAAAAAATATTGAAAACTTATAAATCATTTCATTTACCTCATTTAAATAAAATTAAAAAAACCAATAATTTTACCCCAACATAAAACCCAAAATCTTATTGACTACACAAGGAGCACTGCCTAAGGTAGGAGTGTTAGATTTTTCTTTACCTTATGGATTTATCTAGTGCTTTCCACGAGTGAAGTGTACTTTCTTGTCCAGATTCTATTTAGGAGGAAATTTCAAAAGATCTGCTCATGATAACTTCCACCAATATTGACCTGATTTCATTTGACCATAAATATTTAAGCTTGCATTATGTATACGAATATTTAAGCTTGCGTAATGTATACGAATATTTTCGTTACACAATAATTAAATTTCTTTGCTTTTGAATTTGACCACGTGCCTTGATTCCATCCATTGGGGTTATTAAGAAAAGCTTTTTCCAAAATTTGCTTGACTTTATTTTTCTTAAACCTAAAACTTTCCTTATTTCTCACGCACCTTAAGGGATTTATTTAATATTTGGATTATATTAGAAAGTGAAAACACTTTTTAAAATATTATCAAATATTTCATTAATTTTTATTTTATTTTTTAGAATATTGTTTTTCAAATAATTTTTTTTGGACATGTCTTTATTATTTACTGTAAAGTATTAGTAAAAAAATAACATATTTTATTTCAAAAATTAGTTTTTTTAATTTTTTTTAGACATTATCAATATTTTTGAATTTTAGTTCTTAGTGAAGTTGATTTTATCCTATTTTGATTAGATTAATTCATATTCATAGTTGAATCTCCTAATTCTTTAGAAGTTTATAATCCGGCTAATATAATATATCATGTGTAAGGAAAGATATATCATATGTATTATAAAGTTTTCTAAACAAAATACTTCATACAAATGCACAAACTATACCTACACATCACAATTAAGAAAAATAACACATTAATCATGTGAGGAAAGTAATGTAAATTTCAAATATAAGTAATTTTTAGTAAGATAACATGGAAATTAATCATTGTAAGGATAAAAAAGAAAAAATAATAAATAGAAAAAAAGATATATCAAGATATTTGGGGAAATCAATTAGGTAAAAGTTTTAAGAGATATCAAGATGTGGGGAAATCATTCATGTAAAAAACTACTCTAAAGTGAAATTAAAGTTTGTCCTAATTTGAGTAAATTTTTGAAGAACTTACACATAGAATCTTATCATGGTCTAGAAATATGAAATGTAGTATTTTATATCTAATTTCAATATGTAATTTTTTTTAATACTCCAATAATAAAGGTTTTTTTTTTATTAGGATGTACAAAAGTAATTTTTTAACTCATGTTGTGAGTCAAAACATGCATGTATGACAAACATAATTTGACCTAAATAAAAGTAGTTTTCTATTTTTTTTTTGAAAAACATATGTGTATTATAGTAAAGTTTCATAAATATATATATTTTATTTTTAAATGATATTAATTTTTAATAAATTTTTATCGTCCTCAATTATAGTTTTTGAGAACCTCTTGTATACAGCGAACATAATTTAACTTAATCCAATCAAGAAACAATTTTTTTATTATGTAGAGAATAATATGATAAAAAGTTTAAAAATTATTAAAAAAAACTAACATACTATGTTTATAAACCACTTTCCTAAAAAAATAGATTAATAAATAGATAAAATATGTTCAATAATAAAAAATACGTATTTAGAAAACAAATATAATCACTTACAATAGGTTTAAGTTTTGTAAAAAGAGTTAAAAATGTTGTCAACCATTTATTAAAGTCAACTTTTCTCTTGTTTTCATGACATTATACTTGTAGCTTCAAAGATGAGGGTTGGTTTTCTAAGCCTAAAATAAAAGCAAAATCATGCTTTTCAGATTTCAAATTTTATGAAATATGTACTCACTCCAAAAGGCTTACCCATTCTAAAAATGGATCATATGTAAATAGAAATAAGCACATTTTTTTTGTGATAATTAAGGCATGAAAGCCGAGAGTTTGTATTAATTATAATATAAAATAAGTTACATAAAGTTTCATTGATCCCTCTTGAAAGTTGCTATCTAAACTATGGAACCTTAATGCAAACCAAAATGGATCCATATTGCTCCAATCAACAACTTAGAGAAGACAAATATATAGTTGTTTTTGCCTGCCTATGAGATATCTCTAAAACTAGACTTAATCAAAGGACCTTGTTTGCAAAAAAGGGATATAGAATCAAACAAGTGGGCTTATCTCTTAACCACTATCAGATGAAGAAGAAGAGCTAGCCTCAAATGCTTGTGTTGAAGGGGCACTTGCATCCTCTTGGCCAGCTTCTTTCTCCTCTTCTACTTCCTCTTCATCCTCTGCCTCTACCTCTTGATCGACCTCTGCCTCAACTTCCTCTTCAACCTTTGTCTCTTTACCTTCCTTCACTTCCACATCTTCTTCTACACCTTCCTCATGTTTAACTTCTTCTTCTTGTTCAACCTCAAAGTAATCCACACTGCCCATACCATCTATCTTCTCATCATATTTATATTTGTAAATCCACTCTTCATCCTCATCTACATCATCTGCATAAAGAGCCTTCATGCCATCCTGCAGACCCATAAAATTTTTGATGAAGGCCATTCCTCTCCTCATTATACTTCTTTTGAGATCTTGGTTCTCCCAAAACCCTACAGAATAAAGAACCTTCTTGGAGGGTCACCGTATATATTTCTCCTTTGTCTGTCCCCAAATCTTAGAAACGATCCTCCTGTCCTCATCACAATTGCACATTTGAATGGAAAGGGGATTGTCAAGTCAACCTCATCAATGTTGATGATGGCATCATGAAGCCCCACAAGATACTTTTCTGCGAACAATCTTATGCAAATCTATTCTGCAACTAGTTTAGGTTCCCCTACAACCAGAATGAGCAAACAATGCTTGAATTTAGACACTTCCTTCAGTCTAAGCTCAGTAATGGGTGTGTCAAATGTTGACTGCCTATTAACAGATTTGAGATTAATTGGGGTATCCATGGTGGTTGCCTTTAACTCCCACCACTTCTCGCCTACTTACAAAACCCAAGAAAAATTACAAAAAACCAACAATCTAGACTCTTTCTGAGTTTGGCAAGTTGGAATGAATGTTTTACTTCCTCAACACTCCAACTTTTACAATATCAAGAATGATGGAACTAGGAAATTCCAACATTGTCATTCTACAAAAAGTGTCCTTTCTTATCATCGACCAACTAGATTTTCTATCGAGAGTGACTTGTATCTTTTCACCCACATCATATTTCCTTTAAGCCATTGTAACCTTGCTAACTTGGTGACAATTGTTGAATTTGATAAGAGTTTCTTCTTTGTCGAGAATGACTCTAGCTAAAGTGGAGATGAAGGTGAAATATGTACATATTTTGAAATGGGTACTTGTTTCATTTTAAAAGGTAATCACTAATGGATCAGATGTAAATAGAAATAGGTACATTTTTTTTTACATAGAAATAGGCACATAGGGTAAAATATGGAGTGAGTATTTCTATTTGCATTTGATCTATTCTTACTTCCTTTAGTCTAAGCTCAGTAATGGGTGTGTCAAATGTCGACTGCCTATTAACAAATTTGAGCTTAATTGGGGTATCCATGGTGGTTGCCTTTAACTCCTACCACTTCTTTCCTACCTACAAAACCCAAGAAAAATTACAAAAAGAAAACAATCCAGATTCTTTCTAATTTTGGCAAGTTGGAATGAATGTTTTACTTCCTCAACACTCCAACTTTTACAATATCAAGAATGATGGAAGTAGGAAATTTCAACATTGTCATTCTGCAAAAAGTGTCATTTCTTATCATCAACCAACTAGATTTTCTGCCAAGAGTGACTTGTATCTTTTCACCCACATTATCTTTCCTTTAAGTCATTGCAACCTTGCTAACTTGGTGGCAACTGTTGAATTTGACAAGAGTTTCTTCTTTGTCGAGAATGAATCTGGCTAAAGTGGAGATGAAGGTAAAATATGTACATATTTTGAAATGGGTACTTGTTTCATTTTAAAATATATAAATATTTAAAAATAGATACTTATTTTCAATAGAAATAGATACCCATTTCATATGAGTAGGAGTTTAGGTTTGGGAGCTCAATCCTAAAAAAGTACTTATTTCTTTTAATTCTTTTTCTACTTTAAACACTTCCACTAAAGGTGGAGTCATTATCTTTCTTCAACCCTATGGGCTCAAAGACATGACATAAGGGTCTACAACTTGATTCTTCAGAGATAATTTGATTGCATAATCCTTCAATAATAACTCCTTATACATATCAACCTATCGCAATGAATCAACAATATTATTCTTCCTATATGAGATTGATTTAACATTTAAGGCATCAAAATATTCAATTAAATCCCATATGTGGTTCTTATATGCACCTAAACATTTTTCATGGAAAGCATATTGACTTCTAATTTTCCTTATGATGATCTTGGAATTCCCCTCTATGGACAACAAATTCACCTTTTTCTTGTGAGCAATTAGGAGAGCATATATCAATGCCTCATACTCTACTATGTTATTATTATAAGTAAATTGAAATATGTACTTGCAACAAATAATGATAAACCCTTAGGGTTTATCAATTGTACCAACACAATACAACCTTCTGAGCTCTTTGAACCATCAAACCCTAGTCTCCACACTCCTTCAACTTTGATATCAACAAGAGACTCAAACTTTCCTTTCATTTCAACAAGGTGAGACTTTGATTATCCTTTTCTTCTAGGTTTCTTTGGTTCATTAGGATTAGTAAGGGATCCCTTTGAGGTTTCACCTTGAGTTGTTAACCATTTTCTTCAATTATAAATATTTCTTGTCACTTTGGAGTCTTAAAAATATTCCTTGTTTATAGCGTGTTTAAGCATTGTGGTTGATTTCTCTGACTTATACATGTGAAAATGCTCTCCACACCCTCCCCTTGACAATAGAATCTTCAACCTTGTCAAAGTTTCTTAGGAGGTTGCACATGTAAACTTGAAAGGTTCTTGTTGGTGTACATGACACCATTTAGGGAGTAGAAAGATGGAAGGATCCATTAACCCTCCAAGATGTACTAGATTGTTCAATAACTTGTTTGTGAATTATTTTAAGGTATCATTTTTAGGACCTAACTCTTACTCTTATAGGCCCATGATTGGACTACTTTGTAATGTCCCCTAAATAACTTGTTTAGAGCAGTGTTGTTGTTAGCCTATTTTTCTATGGTTTCGTAGCCTAACAAATGGGTTTTCAGGGACTTTGGTGGTCTTGTCGGAGGATTTAGTTTTGATTTTTATCATGATATTTGATAAATAATAATAATAATAATAAAATAGAAAAAAATTCATTCCCAAAAAATGGGGGAAAAATAATTCCCAAAAAATAGGGGAAAAAATAAAATCCCCAAAAATAGGGAAAGACAAAAAGGGTGTTTTAAAAAAAAGCAAATTTCAAAAGTGATGGGAAAAATATTGATTTTGTTTATTTTCATATGCATTGGTGAAGAGGGTTGAACTTCTTGGGAGTGATATAAAAGCAATTTTTCTAGTGCCCAAAATTTGATACAAATCTCTAAATGAGATAATATTGTAAACTGTGAATACCCAAATGATTAAATCAGATCACAAGCACAAGTTTAACATACCCATTTGCTAAAAATGAATATAAATGTCTGCAATAATTATAATTAGAAAATATAATGGTTTTCAAACCTTAGCTCACATTAATACATCACAAAAATACCATGGTTGGGTCATTGAAGATTGAAGTAGTAATTCCCAATAAGCTCTAATGTGACTCATATGGTGAAGCCACTCCCAATACTCTAGATTGTATCTCTCAACGTAGAGAATGTTGTGTGGAAGAGTTTTCATCCTCACAAACAAACAAGAAGTGCAATCTCCTTCAAGAAAAAAAGCATAACCGATAACAATGTTCAACCAAGAATGAGAAATGAGTTCAACCTGATTAAATTTAAAGGTTTTCAACATATTATTTATGTTATTTATTTGCAATATAAATTTTCCCTTCTATTCTATTCTATCTTCTTTCTTTAAGAAAAAAAAATATCAGACTAGAACATGGATGGATATTACAATTGTATTAGAGTGGTTTCCTATTAGCCTGTGAACTTTTATGAGTAAAAAAGAAATGAGGTATTAGCAGAGGGAATTTAAGAAAGATTGGAAACCCCTCAAGTGCTTGAAGGGAACAAAATGTTTAGATTATTAGGTATTAATAAAGACTCATTTGAGATCAATCTTGAAGCATACATTAACATGAATATCTCAACCATCATAAATCATAATGAAACATAAAGTAAAGAGATTCCAACAACATTATATCTTCCTCATCATAGAGAAAATCAAATAATAAAGATTCCAATAGTCAATATCAAAAGAAGAGGAAGCATCCTCAAATAAAAATACTAAAGACAAGGTGACACTATAAATGAGCAACACTAAATTTTCCATCTGACACATGTTGCAAAAAAATAAGAAAATTGAGAAACAATAATAAATCTCTTAGGTACTAGTACAACTACCATGACTTAGACATTAGAGTGCTAAGCGTAGGGAGTGTCATCATGTGTGTTTGTGAAAATGCACCACACTAAATCAAACATTATCTCATACAGACGGGAATGTTGATCATGCAAGATTTTGTGCCACATGTGTGGGCATAACACTCTGGGTAATATCTAGTGCCTACATTCCTTCAAAAGACATCCTTAGCCTTGTAGTACCATTCAAGGCATGCTTGGGACACTAATTATCTTAATTATTGTTTTATCCCATCCTAAATTTTGATTAGGTTTTCACTTGGTTAAGGGAATCCCTAAACGAGATTTCCAATACACCACTTATGGGTTAGGGACACATTGGGAGCTAGTCTCTAGACCCACTCTATACCTAATTGTAAGGCTCATACCATTCTATTGAATGAGCAAGAAAAATAAAAAAAATACAAAATTCACTTGCCAATTCCACACGTTTCCAAATCCAAATCTCAATGCACAATTGCCCAATATCTAATCATTTAACCCAATACAAAGTTGCACAATGTCACAATTTACATAATTTCTCATATGCCCAACTAGCCAATACTTTATGATATGGATCGAATTTGATCCTGAAAAATAAAATTATGTAGACACTATCCATTATCTCACATCAAAATATCATGTTAAAACATCTAAATTCCACTTTTCATGTTTATACAAAAATGCCCAAACCAGTCATAAACCATAGCCTCTATTAGAGGACCTCCAAAAAATCATTAAAATAAAAGTGCAAAAATTGAAAATGTAATCAATACCCATTTTTCCAAGATGAACAACACATTCCAATAATAAGATTTGTATTTCAATCATTTACACAAATTTGGCAACATAACCCTACCTAGGGTACATTTTTGGGTTTCTAAATTAGACTAATCATACAATGTATCAATCCATTTGATTTAAACTATGGATTTTCTCTAAATTAATTTGGAAAACAAAAGAAAGAAACTAGATCCAAAAGAATGAGTAAAGAGGGAGAAATCAATATTTTCCTACCTAGACTTGGGCCAAATTTCAAACTTGAAGTAGATGGCTCACCCTCCAAGAATGACCAAATATTTTAGACAATAGAATGATCTCCCCATGAAATATCCAAAGAACCTCTACCCACAAAATTTCTCCTATCCAATCTTTCCCAACAAGGAACCCAAATTTCTAAAACAATGGATTTTTTTTTGTGAAGAACAAAAATGCGGCTAAGTATGAAATTGGTTCTTTTTCCCCATTATAAAACTCACTTTTTACTATTAAAATACTTTTAAAAAAAAGATTAAATTAATAATTAATTTCCCCAAAATGAGTCCAATCAATCCAATTTGGAAAATGCCATCATTTTAACTACAAATAAGGCAGATTAAAACATGTAAATAATAAATTTTTGCAGTTAATAATAAAATAAATTAATATATTTAAATACTTTACAATTAAACCAAAATTGACGCAAGAGCATATTGGGTTCTTGGAAATCCTGTATCAACCAAAAATATGTTTATTTTGGTTCAATAGCTTGTTGGAGATTGCTCGATAAAGTGCTTGGTAACTGCTTTTTTTCACTCGGTTGAAGACTTGTTTGTTCTCCACTTGGGCTTGGTTACTTTTTTTTTCATGATTTACTAACAGGTCTCGGTGGTCATTTTGACTACTCAGTGAGTTTTCATCGACTAGTCTCTGTGCTCAGTTGGCTTTCTTACCGAGCTATGTATTTTGATCTTGGATATTTTGGCCGACTCCTACATTTAATTTCCATAGCATATTGGGATCTCTCATTGGGATGTGTGTGGACCTAAATCTGGGTCTTTGCTATTTCCTATGTTGGATCTTTAGGATCTAAGTGCCGGCCTCTTTGGTGGACTCTTGTATATATTTGGTTTTATGTTCTTAGATTAGGGCATCAATTTGGAATAGAAGATTAGGTGTTAGCATATTTGGATCGCAGTTCCATGACCTCGCATGTACGAAGATTATTCTGCCAAAGATCTAAATGTATATGGCCAAAACTGGGAAGGCCTTACATCTCGACATGTATGATGTTTGATGAAATAATATAAATTTCTGCTATTTCTTCTCTCCCTTTTTGTTTTTTGCTTCTGAGTTGTTGTGCAAGTTGGTTCGGATAGCTAGGAGTTCCTTGGGCCTTGGACTTCCTATCCTCCTTGTGTCAGGTTCTACATTTCATCCATAGACTGATGGACAAATAGAGGTTGTACACTGAAGTTTGGGTAACTTGTTAAGATGCTTAGTTGGAGACAAACCAAGTAATTGGGATTTGATATTGGCACAAGAAAAGTTTTCATATAATATTTCAGTAAATAGAAGTAATGGAAATACACCTTTTGAGATTGTTAATGGCACACAACCGAGAGGTATATAAGAATTGAGAGATATTGCTGGAGAAGAGAAGATGAGTGATGAAGGAGAAAGATTTGTTGAGTTTATGAAGAAATTGCATGAGGAAGTGAAACATAAGTTGGAGCAAATTAATCAGAAATACAAGGATAGTGCAGATAGATCAAGGAGACATAAAAATTTTGAAGTTGGTGATGCAGTTATAGTTCATTTGAAGAAAGGAAAATTTCCTATTGGAACATATGGTAAATTGAAAATGAAGAAATTTGGTCCTTGTAAAATATTGAGAAGATTTGACAGTAATGCTTATGAAGTAAAATTACTTGATGACATGGATATATAACCTATATTCAATATTTTATATTTGTATGAGTATCATGAACTTGATGAAGAAGTGATAGTACCAAGTGATTATCCTAAGAAACACATAGAGGAAGTTGAGCAGATTTTGAAACAGAGAGTTGGCAGAAGTACAAGAGGAAGGGATTACATGGTATATCTGGTAAAATGGAAGAACAGACTGATTCATGATTCATCTTTGATTTCTCAATCTAAGTTGGATTCAATTCAAGTTTTACCTAAATCATGATTTAGAGAATCATTTCTTTTAACCCTAGGTGTTTGATGCTTGAGCATCTTGGGTTCTTGGAAATCATGTATCAGCAAAAAAATATGTTTGTTTTGGTTCGGTAGCTTGTTGGAGACTGCTCGATAAAGTGCTTGATAACTGCTTTTGTTCGCTCGATTGAAGACTTTTTTGTTCTCCACTTAGGCTCGGTTACTTGTTTCTGTCATGCTTTACCAATGGGTCTCGATGGTCATTTTGACTACTCGGTGGGTTTTCAACAACTAGTCTCTATGCTTAGTTGGCTTTCTTACCGATTTGTGTATTTTGATGTTGGATCTTCTGGCCGAATTCTGCATTCAATTTATGTAGTGTAATTAATGTTGGGATCTCTCATTGAGATGTGTGTGGACCTAAATATGGGTTTTTTATTTTCGTATATTGGATCTTTAGGATCTGAGTGCCGACCTCTTTGGTGGACTCTTTTATATATTTGGTTTTCTGTTCTTAGATTAGGGCATAAATTTGGAATAGAAGATTAGGTGTTAGCATATTTGGATCGCAGGTCTGTGACCTCATAGGTATGAAGACTATTCTATCAAAGATATGAATGTATATGGACGAAACTGGGAAGGCCTTACAACCCGACATGTATGATGTTTGCTAAAATAATATAAAGTTTTGTTGTTTCATCTCTCCCTTTCTGTGTTGTTGCTTTCGAGTTATTCTACAAGTTGGCTTGGATAGCTGGGAATGCCTTGGGCCTTGGGCTTCCTATCCTCCTTGCATAAAAAATTCTCAAACACTCTTTATGGGTTGACAAAACATGATGATTGGGTATTCAAATACTATCAATTGCGGTAGATGGGGCTCAAATAATAAAATATTAGAAAATCATCCTTATTAAGGAATGGTGGGTTTTGGCTAGGGGATATTTGGCATATGTGTCATCTCTTGTTCACCACCATTGGTGAAATATGCACACTCAAACATGTAGAGCTAGGCAGAATTAATGCTCAGTACCTGTAGCACTCAAAATAGATTACATGTACCTATGCATACATATAATAGCCAAAGCGCATAAACATATTCCCGAATCGGGTTCAACATCATAACATTGTTAATACATCGTAATATCAACATGCATATAATGATCATTATATTTAACATATATTTATCCAATTATATCATTAAGTATTAAACACCTTAACATATTACAATTTAATTTTTGTCCAAATATGATAACTCAAAATCACATTATTAATCTGTCTCATTATACATCCCATGCCAAAACCACAATTAATCCATATTTTACCAATGCACCAAAATTAGTAGGTCTAATGCACAATCAAGTAAGATGTCACATTTCATCATACTCATGAACATCATCAACCATATAACATTAAGTTCTCACAATGTAATGCCCACAATTTGACTAAGCCCAAATGCAAGTATTTTTTTAAAAAATATTTGCATGCTAATATAGTACAAAAAGTATTTTGCAATGAGATTAATGAGGAAAGTATTGATAATTATTTGGCTCTCTTCTCACAAGGGTGTGCCTTGATTACTCACATGTAACTATCTAGATAAGAATAATGGTATTTTAATGGTAAGAATAATTTACATGTGAACATTAGATTGCTACTAAAGTTTGTGTATATATATTTTTGCACCCACCCACTATACATACTATCCAGGTCTTAAAGGAAATTTAGATTTTCTTTAATAGAGCTATTAACATATTAGCACCAATATTAAGTGAGACCACAATGGTATTGCTAATATGGGAGCAGTGATTACTGACATTTGAATAATGAATAACTCTTAGCCTCATTACTACTCACAATGATCAATTTAAAATATAAGTGGGGTGTTTTAATAATATTGTTATGATCAACCTTATTACGATTGTGATAATCAATAATTAATAATGATGGTAATGTTAGGACTTCCATTAAGTGTACCATGTGGTGTCCATTGCAATTCCCTAATTTTGTACCATTATGCTATCATGTAAAAAATTGTTAGGATTAAGTAATACTGAGAGGGAGGGGGGGTGAATCAGTATTACAACACTTTAAACATGAACTTAATAATTTCCAACTTAACCAAATAAATACTAAAATGAAAAGAACATAAACACACAACACATAACTCATAGCACCATGAATTTTCATTGAGGAAACCCTAGCGGGGATGGTACCCACAGATATGCACTAAAAGTATTGTGTCCCTGTTAGGAGACCTAGCCCTGTTAGGAGCTGAATATTACATTAGTACATTTCCCTATTAGGGGAATATAAAACCCTGTTAAAGGTATACTGAGCACACTTCTCATATAATCAGAAATACTATTCTGTTACAATGCTTTTCTCAAGAATGAACAAACAAGCATTTGATATTCTTAGGTAGTTCTATTTGTAGCTTACATCACTATCTGTCTAATTCTGACATCACAATGCATCCATGCATCACATCCACATAATCTCTCATCCATATCCGACGGATTCTTCTTCATGCTTGGATGTTCCTTGTTGCAGTTTCATCTTCATAGTCTTTTGGAGACTTACTCAGTTACTTGAGTTGTATATTTGTACCATATGTGTTTAATGGTTATCATCCTTGGAGGATGCACTGTATTGATTATTATGTATTATTACATACCCTGCAATTTGTGCAGTGGATGTTGATTAGGTAGTATACCTTATGGTATCAGTTGTATATGTTATCATTTATTATGAGATGTATGTAATTGGTTTCAGATTATGTAACCTTTATGTCAGTTCTTTATTATTGTAATTGTAGATTAGTTGTTTAAGTAATTGTACGTCAAGGAACCCTCAAGAAGTGTTAATCATGTATGAGTTGTATTTAATGTATGTCATGTACTTCATTATGTTGCTTCTACATTGTTATCATTATTGTTTGTAAAAATTTAAAAAAAAAATTATTCTGTGAACTTAGTGTCATGTTTAGGTTAAGTTCTCCTGGTTTCCCTAGCGGGGCATTACACTTCGCTTCTCAAAAGATCTCCATATATTTATATATCTTATTTTATTACCTAGTCGACATCCAATTACATCACAAAATAGAATTAATACTTATACAAAAAGTAATTACCATGTCAACGACCATACAATATCAAAACATAGGTAATCCATAATCCAAATCCAACCTAGCATGTTTGGACTTCACGTTATACTCCCTCAATCATCATGATTATTTATCTGTCATGTATCATTGTTACTATGTCTTTGCACGTCTTCAATTGTCTGTACCTCACTGCAATCAACATCAAAACTCAAGAGACCTTAACAGAAGGTCATACACATCCCAAAATAGCTTCCTCTAAGCTCACATTTCTGCATTCATCATATACTATCTTCGCTGATCAAAACTGTAATTCCATACTCTTTAATTTTTCTTTCTGTACTTAGTCATTTTGCAATCCCAAACTCCAAAACTGTTTTCTACTCCAAGAGACCATCCATACTAGATGTGTTTCCATAAATGACAACCCTCAAGTGTACCATAACACTCCTGAATGAGTCACTTTCCAACAATCTCTCCCTTTTGCATTGATGGCAACACTTAGTGAAAAATGACTAAGTGTCAATACCAAAAAGATATACACAATATCCTATATCTCCTCAATGTATCTACTCTATAAATTATCTACTCTTCTCTATACATATATTTTTCTTCTCTTCTCCCTATTTGACATCAATGGAAAGGTATAAAAAAATGTTTAATACAAAACAAAATTGTGCCACTGCTTACCAAAAAAATGGTATACCATCTTTAATACATCTTAGAATGAGCTCTCCAAGATCTTCACTTCCTTTGACCAAGTCTTCACTAGTAGCTGACTCACATGAATTAGTCCATTCAATGCAAACGAATATGTCTCTATTTCCTTTAGCTCAGTAGGAATATGTTCTATAAGGCCCTGTGTTGTCTTCTCCATGTTAGATAGATGCGTCTCCTGAATTGATAGCTTAGGAGTGATTAAAATCTTCAGCATACTAGGTCTTCCCACAACTCTCCCTTTCTTTGTATCCAAAATACTTAGCTTTTCCAATATCCTAAACACTTCTCTATCTAATTAAAATATAGAGTGTGAAGAGGTCTCACAACTATCCATCATCTTGTCCAGAGTTAGTCTATCCTTAACTATTATCTCTTCAATGTTCTTTAGATGTTTGACAGGATTTGTGCAGTAACTGTATAACTTCCTTTCATGTGATACACAAATTATTTCCTTTGATATAGTTTTTTTCAATATTCCCAAGTCCCATGAGATAGAATTGCATATTTCCTCCAACTTCTTTGCAAGGTATAGGAAGGATTTTGTTGAAAGTATCAACTGATCTTTCCATTACCCTTGGCTTCTTCTCACCTTTCTTCTCATATCTCTCCTTCGCTTTAGCAAATGTGATGAAGGATAGCTTCATCAACTCATCTTCATCCATATTCTCAACATCAGTGTTTAGAGTCTTATCTCCACTTCTCAACAATAAAGATGAAGAAACAAATGTATGAATATCCTGTTTCTTTTCAACTTTAATCACTGTCTCCTTCACTGCTTCAACTTCGCTCAATTTGTGTTCATCTTTCTCTTCCATTTCAGGAACAATATTTACTTCTATGTTGGTATCCTTCCCAAAAGGGTCACTATCATCCTGCAAGGTATCCAAAGACACAGGCACACCTTAAACAAAGAAATATGGTTACTTCACTGTACTCACAAATTCACTAGTGTCTTTTCCCATTGACTTATCAAGACTTATTTTAGTCATCCTTGATGACTCGCCTCTTTCAATAGATTTAGGCTAAGTAGCCTTTGGTGGTGAGAAATTCTCAAGTTTAGTATCCATTAGAAATTTTTCCACAGCCTTCTATGTTTCCTCAACCACTTCATCATATCTTCTCCTCATTATCTTTACCAATCTAGACCTAGTTCTCAGTAAAGGTTTTAAATATTTTAAGATCATTTCCATTTCTTTAACTGAAACAAAATGTAACATATTTTCAAATTCTTGTATTCTAATTATTTCATCTTCTATCTATGCTAACTATTTCCTTATTTCCAACTTCTCATAGAGTTCTTTAGGTATACTGCCTTCAACTTCTAGCAAGTTCTTCTTAAAAGAAAACAAATAATTTATCACCATGTCTTCAATTAAAAGTTTATCTGATGTGTCATGCCTCTCATAGTATCTGATCAAAGAAATAAGCTTTCCCTACTCAACTATTCTCTTCTCTAGTATTTTCATATTAGGTTTCCAAATTTATTTTACCTCAGTACTCTTCTCTTCTATTTTCTTTTCTTCTTCTTTCTTCTCTTATACCTTCTTCTCTTCTACTTCCTTATTTTCTTCCTTCTTCTCTTTTCCCTTCACTTCAGCTTCTATCCACTATTTCTTAGGTGGAGAGTCCTATTTAGTTGACCTTGTGTTCCTTCTAGGAAATTCCACAGGTTTGTCTCTCTACAATGTTTTCTTTGGTGGTGTAGGTATAGTTTGAGATACATCAATCACATTTGAGGGTAGAATGATTACCTCCTCAACTCTAGGAGGTGGAAGGGCTTTAGGAGCAATGTCTTCCAACCCAAAATCTCTTTCTGTCATCTTCCTTCTAACCTCTTTCATATCCTCTTTTGTCATACCAACCTTTACTGATAGATCATCTACCAAGTTTTCCATTTTCCTCTTCCTTACACCTCTAGTCTGTTCTTCCCTTATCTTTTCTGACTTTTATTCATATGTTGCCCATCTTTCTTTGGATGGATCAATCTTTGAGGATAGAATGTGTTCAACCTGCATAGTCAAGACCTTAGAATTGACTTCATATCCCATAGGATAGCACCACTTCTTCCTAGGTTGTATTGCCTCAAAGAAAACACAATTAGTTTCAACCATGAAACAGATTGATTCTTTGTACTTCTCTACCAATGCTTCAATAATCCTCTCTCTTTCCTTCATCTGTCTCTACAATATTTTGATAATCCCAAATAGCTCACCATCTACCCATGTTCTATTTTGTCTTCTATAACTCCGTGCGATCTAAATTCTAGTGGGTTCATTGTCTTTCCAAGCTCTAGGGTGCATACCAGGGAATTTATGCACAATATGGATATGCATGTGTACTAGTAAAGATCCAAATCTGAATGCCTTAGTCGTATCTTTCTTAATTTTCCTCATATTTTCCAAAAATTGTTGTGCAAGAACTTCACATAATCTATACTTAACATTTTCCTTAACTATTTTATAAGCCATCAAAATTACACCTACTGATACTGAGTTAAGTCAGCTGCTGTAATGAAGTTTATATCCTAGAATCATCAAAATCAATCTAACATCCTGCTAAAATATATCATCTACTATCATCATGCTCTTATCCCATTTCAATTCCATTAGGGTTTCCACCATTTTATTTGTATTCTTCTCTGCAATAGGAATGACTCCAGTATTATCCAATCTTGTTATACTGTGAATTAGGTCACTATAAATCTTCACAGGCTGATCTCCAAGCCAAATAAATTGATAGTGCACTCTTCTTAGAATAATCTTGATCCATTCTTCTTAGTTGAATTCAAAAAGTTCAGTTGTCTGCATGATACTAAGGTTCTCAAGATGTGCGAACTCAACTTTCATCTTACCATCTTCTCCAATAATGTCTTCCATCTCTTTAAAGATCTCATAATATCCTAGAGATTCATACTTACAATGAATGTATTCCCTAATGTCTTTGACATGTATAATGTCATGGGGTGTTTGCAAAAATGCACCTTCGGGATCATCCCCAGTTGATTTGTATGGGTGTTTCTTAAAATTATACCTAGGTCTTTCAACGATATCAAAAATCATTGGAGTATCCATAACCAAAGCTTCGAAGAAAATCTAAATACCTTTTATCTACTGATATGTGAATTTATACTTTGATCAAACACTCAATGTACTTTTTTCTTTGCTTCTTTTTCTCTAAACTTTGTTCTCCTTGGTCTCTATTCTTTGAATGATGTATAAACAAGTTATTTCAATTGACATTATACTTAACTATGTAAAGAAATGACATAGTTCCCAATAAATTCATCTTTTCACATAATCTATTCGATTATGAATCTGGTGATCACAACATAAAGATTTGTAAAACCATGTGATCACAGATATATGCTCCACAAAATCTACACATGCTCTCCCTAATCTCGTAAGATCTTACTCCACATAATTAGGGGCTTGATAAATTTATGATGTTTTCTTCCAATGCTCCTCCTAAGGCCATGCTTGGCCATATAGGTTGATGTAGAAATTTTAGCATCATGCGAAGGCACAATAGCATCTATTGACTCTCCCTGAACCAATACCTCACTTGTTTATTTTATCTTCCAAACCTTACCATTGTTATCATCTTCAGGTTTTCTGAAATGAATCTTGAATTCATCCATATAATCTGCAAGACTCTTACCAGTATCACTAATGTTATGCTTTATAACCATAGGTGGTGGTACTCTTCTATTATCACCTCCATTGTATCTGCAAAACTTTACAATATGTCGTAGATTGTGACATTTGTAACATGTAGGAGGTGGTCTTTTCTGGTTAACCTACAACTTAAAATACTTTGCAATGTGCACAAAGTTATTACATTTGTAACATGTGATCTTAGCTGATGTTTCTTCCCTAATGTAATATTGTTTGTTTTTTTATTGATCATGTTTAATGCATTATGCTTTCTTATGTCCAAATTCATGAAAATTGTTGCAATGACCATCAAAAGATCTGTAAGTAATTTTTCTTCTGCAGTCTCTCTTCATGTGTCCAATATTGTTGCATCCAAAATATCTACCTCTGAAAGGTATTATATGTTCTTTAGGTTCTTCAAGAGTAGGTCTTTCTCCATCAGTCTTCGCTTATGATTTTTCTTCCCAATTCTTTGAACATTTAGCTTCATTGAAGCCAACTCCAGTCATATCTCCTTTAGGTTTCTGTCTATCTCTTTGCTCATCAATCAAGTCACTGCTCAAGTGTAGTTTCTCAATGTGTTTCTTAGCCTCAACAAACTCACCTTTTATGATATGGTTATATTTCTCTAAATCCAGATACTTGTTCTTGTAGTGATCAACTTTAGTTTTCATTTGTCCTATATTAGCATCCTTTAAGGTTTCTTGAATTTTTTTTCTAGAATCCTTTTCTTGTTGAATCTCATTAGCCATCTCAATGGAAGTAGTTTCATGATTAAGATTCAAAGTATCTTTATCTTATTCAAGCTGTTGTATCTAATCTGAAGTATTATTATATGAATCCTCTTTTATCTTATCCATAAGATCTTGTCTTTGACTCCTAGAAAGTTCAAGTTGTTCTTTTAGTTTCTTGATGAAACCTTCTGCCCTTCTCAATATGATTTTCAAGTCACCATTCTTTTCTTTTTCCATATCAAGGTCTTCAAGTGTCGCTTCAAAGTTTTCCTCCAAACTTTTAGAATCCATATTGATCTCCCTTAAGCTGATATTGAAATTGTTCTTTCTATAGGTACTACCCCTCAATTTGATGCATGGTGGCTGCAGGCTTGACTTGTTTCTCTGACTGATGTGTCTCATCTTTTTGTGGGTACCATCATGAGGAGGCATCGGTAGAAATGGAGAGGAGGGAGGGATGGAGGTAGGGGTGGTGGATGGGATGGTGGGTGTGATGGTGGAAGAGATGGTGATAGGGATGGTGGTCAAGATGGTGTGAGA
Source organism: Thuja plicata (assembly GCA_018584345.1). Lineage (NCBI taxonomy): Eukaryota > Viridiplantae > Streptophyta > Pinopsida > Cupressales > Cupressaceae > Thuja > Thuja plicata. The sequence continues at coordinate 942,822 of MU224932.1, forward strand.
GATGGTGGTCAGGGTGGTGAGAGAGATGGTGGTGGGGATGGTGGGCGGGGAGATGGAGATGGAGATGATCCTGGGCTAGGTGGTGATGGTGGGAGAGTTAGGACTTGGGGTGGGCATGAGATTAGTAGATAGGTTGGTTTGAGTTCTTTTCTTGAGGAGGAGGAGGGGATAGTGGAGGATATAGTACCTCAATTAGTTAGGAGAGTTTGACAATGCACCGGTGCTATGTTGGCAAAGAGGGTGGATGAGGAGATGGAGGGTGAGGAGGTGGATATCGAGGAGGTAGGTTCTAGCTCTTCCAATGTTAGTAGCAGTACCGATAGTAGTACTAGTGGGAGTGAGAGCAGTGAGGAAGACTCGGGTGGTGTAGGGCACTAGGGTGGAGGGATTGGGTGGTAGGGGAGAGGAGGGTAATATGGACATGGCCATGGGTGGGATGGATGATGATTTTTTTGAGGTGGATAGGTTGACCTAGGAGATAGCCAGTCTTCAGGCTAGACTAATAGCTTCAGAGGCATGGGCTACTTCCTTGGAGAGTAGGGTCACTATTGCAGAGAGTTGGGTTAGAGAAGCAGAGGATAGGGAGCAACAAGATCAAATAGATGTGAGAGCTTATCTAGATAGTGTTCAGGACTTTCCATTGAGGGACGCCCATGTTTAGCTCTAGAGATTGGGTCATGAGGCCCATTGGGAGATTGAGAACTAGCAAAAAAACTACTAGGATGTTGTCCCTTCCACACAATGGGTGCCCAGTTACACTGCTTCCCAGAGATCTAGTAGATTATAGAGGTCCTACAGTAGTGGTGTGGTCTGAGATCATTTATAGCAGCAAAGGCCAGGACCTGATATGCCACCCCCTGTCCACCTAGCGGTGAGGGTGGGGGTAGCACCTATTGATTTTGTACCATTGTGTCTTTTACTGTACCATTTTTGTAGTGTTGATCTACTGATATATTCTGATCCTATACAAATGATTTGTATCCCTGATATACTATTATTTATAGACATTTATGTTGATCACCTTCTTTATCAGACTTGCAACCTTTCATTTGTATTCAGATATTGAGATCTATATATGAGATGCAGCTTATGATTCTATATGATGTGCAATTTTACTTTCTATATGTATGGTTCCATATGTTGATGCTTTATGATGAAATGCATGTGATGTGATTCTATTATGCAGACTCTTAGATGTATGATTTACTTTCCTATGATACTGACATATGTAAGAAGGACCGTGTTTTCTTATGAATGCATTTTATATGATGATGTTCAATGGATGCATCTGAATATTGATCACTATGTATGCACATCCTTTCTTTTCTTCTTTATTTTCTATGCAAATAAATGAATGAATGCAATATACTATGCACAATATATCTGAGTAATGCATGTGTTAGCTAGAAGAATGTTAGTGGGATATTATCTCTGGAATCAATTGATAAATTTGGACTGATAGATAGGATGGGTGACCCAAGTCATTGCCAAGTTTTCCAATTTTGTTCATCATTGCACCTTATTATGAAAAAGGAAGAGAATCCAATGCACCCATATATTTCTCATCTGGATACCACTATGATCTTTGATAACGAGAAGGAGTGAGAGATTGAAATTAAAGAGAACCAAATGCACCAAGATATTGACCATCTAGATACCACTATGATCTCTGATTTTGAAAAGAAAGAGAACCAAATGCACCTAGATATTGACCATCTAGATACTGTTATGATCTCCAAATTTGAAAAGAAAGAGAACCAAATGTACCCAGATATTGACCATCTAGATACCACTATGATCTCTGAACAATCCGCAATAAAAAAACCAAGATAGAAAATCCAATGCACCCAAATATAGACCATCTGGATACCACTATGATTCTATTGGTAGCAACAAGTAGATAACATAAAAATATTGTCTAATGCTTTTCCAGGGTTAAGCTCACATTGTGGAACTGCATGGCTACCAGATATGTGACAACGCCTACCACATTTATCCTAAATCATCATTTCCCCAGAATCAAATTGAAACATTCCACAAACAATAATCAAAGAATAGAAGATCATGATCCATCATAGCTACTCTCATCACTCGGTGGTATCCTTGAGTAGCGTAAGAACATAATCATGAAAGATAGACTGGCAACCAACTGACACGACTCACCTAGTCAATAGTTTATTGTTCCTTGATTTGCTTGATTTTATAAAGCTTGATTGTGCCTGGTTGCAGGAATGGATGAATCATATAAGACTAATCTGTCTAGTTTTTTTAGCGTATTTGTCACTGTGTAAGACAATTGATTTGTTTCATTTGAATATTGATTGATTCGATTTGAATATAGATTGGATTTGCTGACAAAGCTGAGTCATATGAGTCTAGTGCTGATTGGCAAAGCTCATGATTTTGACCTTTGATTGATTGTTGGATTGCCTTTCACTTTGTTGATAACATAATTGGTTTTATTGCTTTGAGATTTTCAATTTTTTTATTTTTTTGATGATGATTGATTTTTTCAGGACATTTTACTCTTTTTAGGATTTTTTTGATGAATTTTTAAGATTTTTAGGGATTTTTTAGGACTTTAGAATTTCCCCCTAGTTTAGTGGACTAGTACAAACCATGGATAAGCGTTAATGTTCAAAGGGGATTATGCTTCTGAAAATATTCTTGGGTAGTCGATCTTGCATACAAGGAGCACAAGGTTTGATCCTTTGGAGTTCATTGATGGTGAAGCAGGATTTGAACACTTGGCACCTGTTTGCCAGGTTTTCACCAAGGTGCCCAATAGTGCCTGTTTTCCAGTTTTCACTGAGAGAGAAATTTTTTTTCTCTTTACTTTTCTCTCTTTTTTTTTGTTGTTGCCAAGGTGTCTGTTTGCTAGGTTTTCACCAAGGTAACCTTTTGTATTTTTTGATTTTTTTTTTTTTTTTTTTTTGTATTTTCTGGATATGTAGATAAGTGTCTTTGACCTCGAGACCTCAGGCATAAAACCTCTTGAGTTGCATGTTTTTGATATAAAATGGGAGATGATCTCCTTCTGGTGTCGCCAGTTGATATGCCCCACTGTTGCAAGATGTGATAATGACATAGGGTCCTAGCCAATTAGGCTTGAACTTTCCTGGTTTTACCCTTTCTTCTTGGTTCTTTTGATTCTCCATAAATACAAGGTATCCTACATCAAGGGTTCATGGTCTGACCTTCTTGTGATAGTTTATTCTAAGGCGATTCTAATAGCCTTGTAAGTGACCGAGTCTATTCTGTCTTCTCTCATCCAATAGTTCTAGTTCATTGAGTCTTGCTACTCTGTAGTCTTCATCTGAAATGATCTTCAATAAGATTCTCAGGATGGGATTTCAACTTTGAGGGGTAGGACCACCTCTGATCCATATAATAGTGCGAATAGAGTTTCTCCTATGGGGATTCTCACACTAGTTCTATATGCCCATAGTGCGGGACTGAGCTGTAAATGCTAGTCTCACCCTGATTCGTTGACTATTAGCTTTAAGATCTTCAAGATGGTTTTGTTTGTGGCTTTAGCTTGACCATTCCCTTGAGAATAGTATAACGAAGAGAAACCTTGTTTGATGTGGAATTATTCACAAAAATATTCAACATCTTGATTTTGAAATGGTGTACCATGATCTGTGAGTATGGTTTGAGGAATTCCATATCGACAGATGATGTTGTTTAATATGAACATAGATATTTATTACTAGTGATGTAGGTGAGAGGAATAGATTTTTCCCATTTAGTAAAGTACTCTATTTTTGCAATGATGTACTTGTGTCCATTAGATGAGGTTGGTGTAGTCTTACCCACTAGGTCAAATCCCCACTTATAAAATGGCCATGGCGAAGTGATGGGATTAAGTTCTTGGGCTGGTGCATGAATGAAATCTCCATGAATCTGACATTGTCGACACCTTTACACATAATTTTTGGCATCTGTCTCTACTGTGGGAAAGTAGTATCCCATTCTAATGATCTTCTTTTCCAAGCTATTTCTTCCTGCATGGTCCCCACAAATTACTTCATGTACCTTGTACAAGGCTCTCTGGGATTCTGGGGAAGTGAGACACTTGTTTGCTAGTTGGGAATTGAATCATCTTATAGATTGAAGTATACCTTGTGGACACTTCAGTTTCCTTATATTAGTTGGTGGTGGCATGTCAAGGATGGCCTTGACCTTTTCTAGGTCTACTTTGATGCCTCTATGAGACACAATGAATCCCATAAGATTTCCAGTGGTAACCCTAAATGCACACTTCTTTGGATTTATTCAGACCTTGTATTCCTACATTTGATCAAATATTGGTCCAACACTTGTAGGTGAGTCTCCCTGAGCATTGACTTGGCTAGTATGTCATCGAAATAGTCTTCCATATTTTTATGAATTAGATCATGGAAGATTGTGGTCATTGCCCTTTGATATGTTGCTCTTACATTTTTAACACCAAATGAAATTACATTCTAGCATTATGTGCCCTAGGAACATGTGAATGCGGTCTTGTGTTGGTCCTCTAGTGAAATCCTGATTTGGTTACATCTTGATAAACCGTCCATGAGTGATAGAATTTTATGTCCTACTGTTAGATCAACTATCATGTCAATATTTGGTAGAGGAAAATTGTCCTTGGGATAAGCTATGTTTAGATCTATGAAATCTATGCATATGCATATCTAACCATTATGTTTGGTTACTGGTACAAGATTAGATATCCAATCTACATATGGAATCGGCCATATGAAGCTTGTATCTAGGAGTTTTTTCAGCTCTGCTTTGACAGGTAAAGCAACATGCGGATGCATCTTTCTCAATTTTTGCTTGATAGGTTTTGCATTTGGTAACAATGGTAGATGATGTAACACTAGCTCTGGATCTAGACCTGGCATGTCTAAGTAGGACCATGCAAATTTGATTTGTGTTTCCATGAAGAAGCTAATGAACCATTCTCTTTCGTCTAATGTAAGTGATTTTCCAAATAAATATTTTTGGGGTTCTTTTCATCACATATGTTGACTTCTTATATTTCCTCAGCAAGTAATGTTGAATTTTCATCTGTTAAGGGGAGGAGTTCCAGCTTTCCATCCTATGGTGCCTCAGAGGGGTTTTCACCAGAAGATACGTCTTTTATTGTTTTTTTCCCATTTTTAAAGTCAGAAAGCGCCTTGCAGTTTTCACTTACTAACTGTTCTTCTTTTCTTTTTATTTTTCTTTTTTTACTGGAAAGAGGAGCTTCCTCCCCAAAATAGGCTGATCTATGAAGGCCAATAGAGAAACCTACTTTGTGATCCCCTGATGGCATGCCTTCTTGGAGTCCCATGAAGTATATGATGGCTTTATCATTCTCAAAGAGATTTATGTTAGAATGTCCTTGTTGATCCCATTCCATCAGTTCAGGGTGTACGCAACAAAGGTCCTCGTGAGGGGGATGAATCCGCTTGGGTAAATGGGACTACGATGATAGTTTCAAAAAATCAAGAATGTGATGTAAATGCATCACTTAAGGAATTGTTATCAATATGTTTATTGATACATGTATGGTCTTCCATGGTCATTTGGTCAAACATATCTTCAAGGTGTATAGTGCTGACTGACCGAGGGGAATAGTCTGGGATGGTTGGTTTAGAATTGTGGAGGGATATCCACTCATACTTGTGGGAATCATTCATGCTATAATTATCATTAGATGTCTCACTTTCCTCATCATCCTGGATAGATTGGTTAAGGTTTAATCAAGAATAAGAGGTTTCCACTTTCGATGGCAATAATTGTTGTAGTATTGCTGATTAGGGCATGTTCAATAATTTTCCCCCGGTGTAATTCTGCAATTTTCTCTTGGTCTATGGGTATGTCTTGGGTGGTAGTACTGGTTTCTTTTGTCCATAGACTAACCCTCTCTTATTTCTCTGGGTTGGCGGTAAATACAATTCCATTAAGCCTTGTTGTCTTTCCCCTAGACCATTCGTACCATCATACCCAAATTTCTATAGCATTGTGAATCTGACTCCATATTTTGACATGGGTATGTGTGCTTGAAGTGTTTCTTGTGGGTTTTGATACAACCAAGTTTTTATATCTAGATTGAAAGGGTTCTCTTCTGCTATGTCCCCCCAATTTGAAAAATGTGGTTGGTGGACATCTAAATAGAATTGGTTTCTGAGTTTTAGGTGTTTTCGTTGGTTGAGGCATGCCATATGACCTTGGACTTTGAGGCATGTTAGTGATGGTAAAATATTCCTCATAGCTATACTCACCACATCCTTTGTCTGTAATTGATATCTTCCCCACCCTTCTTGTTATATCTTTGGGAATAGAATCTAAGGTGGAAGGAATCCTTGCCTCTTGATTTGAAGGTACTTGATTATCGGTACTGCTTCTAATGGTGTTGTAGTATTGGTACCCTTCAGATTATGTGTTTGTGAAATTGGATAAGAAGATGCAGGGGATCATTATGCAGAGGCTTGTACGACGACACATCATGGTCTATAAAGGTAGCATGCTTGGTGGCAGTGATGTAATTCAACATGGTTTGGAAGTTCACTGGAGTTATGTCCCATGGGAAAAATGCATTTTGAAGGGCTTGATCCAGAGCTTGCTTATGCTACGGGGATGTGCGCAAAAGGTAAAAAATAGATATCTAGGAAAGTGTACACTTTAGCTGATCCACAAGAATAGTTTGTGGATCAGAGGTTGTTGGAGGATTAGCTGGTGTAGCTAAAGTGGAAGGCACTCCTTGTAAGATAACTTTAGAATAGCACATGGTGACAACACACTTGGATTTTGGATCTCTGATAGTAATTGTAGCCACATGGATATCTGAAGGATTGATGCAATTGATGGTGTTATCAATGTTAGCATAGGTGTAATTCACTTATTTAGACTATCCACTAGACACGAAAGCATTTCCCTTTGTTATGATCACAGAATGTATCATTGAAGATTGTGTGATCAGTTGTACCCTTGGATTGGGAATTTGTGACATCGATAACCCTTGTGTTGGTTAGATCTTGCATGAAATTTTTGAATCGATATCATTTAGATGTCTTGTGTCCCTTTAACCGATGATATGCACAAAATTCGTTATCATTCCACCACTTGGGTTTCACAGCACCATTCTCGTATTCTCTAATTTTAAGTAGAGTGATAGTATTGGATTGAATAAGATTTTTCAAGGCTGACTCTATTGATTCCCCTAATGGCGTGTAGTCTCATTTAGGAAAGAGAAACCTTTGTGGGATTTCTGGTTGGGTTGGTTGTTGGAAACAATTGCTACTTTCATAGTGGGTGTTTGATTTAGAGTGTTCACTTGTTGAGTGTTCACCATGGGTTTCTTATTTTGCATAGGTTCTCCTTGTAGTGAAACCTTGGGTTGAGCATAGTTGACTGTCTTTATGTCAATGAAACCATCATTGGTAACATTCTTGTTCTTGTTCCACCATTTGGCTTTATTTTTTGCATTTTTGTTCTTGTTTTTCTGGGTAGGGTCTGCAAGGATACATCTCTTGACTAGGTTTTGCTCACAGTGAACTCCTCGTTTGATGAGTTGCTTGAAGTTAGGAGCGAGATGCAATTATATGGTAAATGACATATCTAGGATTATATTGTCAATGAACATGACTATGAGGTATTTTTTGGGCACCTTATACATTATTCAGTTTGCAGTGTTCCTCCGCCTTTGTAAGAATTTCACAAAGGATTCTCCATATTTTTTTTTAATGTCGTAGAGGTCCTTGATGCTGACCTTGCATTCGATGTTATGATGGAAGTGAGAAATGAATATTTTGGCCAATTCTCCCCAAGATTGAATTCCATGGGGTAGGTGTGAGAACCATTCCATTGCTGGTCCATCTAGACTCTGTGGAAACAATCACATTAGGTATGTTTTTTGATTTGCAACCTCAATGAAGCTAGCAAAGAACTCTCTGATATTCTCTACAAGGTTGGTACTTCCTATGTATTTGTTGAACTTGGGTACTGAGAAGTGAGTGGGAAATGGAGACATGTGCAATGAGTGATCAAAGGGGTATGGGTATGAATCCTCTGTTGTGTAGGACTTGGTTTGCCACTGATTTTGCATGTCCATCATTTGGGTTTGTAGATTTTTCACTTGCTGTATCAACATGTTTGTCTGAGATTGAGGAAAATTTGTGGCATTAAATCTCTGTGTCATCTTAGGTATAAGGCTTCACCTCTATGTTCCTTGAGTTGGGACATATGATCTAGTCCTTGGGACTTGATATTGGTTCCTCAGTGTGTGATTCTGATACTGGGGCATTTGGTTGGTCTAAGATTGATGTTGTTGTTGTCATTGTTGGGGTTGTTGTTGTTGGGCTTGTGGTTGTTGTGATCCTTGTAGACACAAGGGTGTATCCTTGGGTGGAAGTTGACTGAATGCCAGACCCATAGAGATTGATCCTTGTGGGAGCGAGGTATTGAGCCCAAGATTAGTAGGGATAGACTATAGTATCAGAATAGTCATAAATGGGTTGTTGCTTGTTTGTGGAATTGATGACACAACATGAGTGCTTGATGTAAAAGGCCATGAGGCCGATGCTTGAGGTACAAGAGTGACCAAGGGTGCACTTAGTTGGGAGCCTATCATGCTTTATTTGGATGATGTGCTAGCTTAATTTGTAGAGCTAGTTTGGTTTGACACAGTCTACACTGATATCTCTGTTGTCAATGATGGAAATTTTTTGGACATCAAAGGTTCTATTTGAGAGGGTCAAGTTGTGTTTTGACCTGCAAGAGGGTTCTCAGGCCATATTGTTGACACATTAAATTTAGTAGGGAGTTTGACTCCCTTCTTAATCAACATGGCTAAGAATCATTCAGGATTTCTCTCTACAAAAACATCAACTACTTGTGTAGGATAGGCATTTTTCTCTATGTCTTTGAGCTCCTCCTCTATGACGTCTTGGAGCATTGTTGGTCTACAAGGATTTTCAATTTAAAGAACATGACTAGTTTTTTTGAAAGGGTCATCCTCTCACTCTTTTTCCCATGAGGGAAATTGGTTAATACAAGACTCATTGGGTTGTGTTCTAGCCTTTGACCTAGTGTAAGTTCCTCCATAGGGTGTGTGAGACATAGTGTTATCCAAGTTTTTTTTACTAAAATAAGTGATATAAAGCAAACAAAAAAGGATAACCTTTCTAGGAGAGTCCAAGTTATGTTTGAAAAGGATAATTCTAGGGATAGATTTTGACTTCTCTTGATCTCAAAGACTTTGGTGATGTAAGATATGGATCTTGACTATTGCCTTAGATGAGACAAAGTTTCTATTATAGATTGATGAATTTTGAGATAATGGGATCAAGATAATCTAGTACGAAATTTTGAACTAACACTGTTTAAACAATAATCATGCTATCAAAGAGGGATGATCTTTAATGTTTAGAGATTCTCACAATATTCTTTTCTTTTTCCTGGGATCTAGACACTAAACTTTCACCCAAAATGGGGAATCTTTCCAAGGTTTTTAGGTAAAAATAGATGTTCATATCTCTTGGTCAAGTGCAGAAAACTTCCACATATTACAGAAAATTGATAGGTCAACTGCAGTAAATGATCACCGATTGTGGAAATAAAAGAGTTAACCATGACAATAAATGTATTGATTGCGGTAAAAATCTGTCTATTGCGACACGATGCGGGAAATTGCATCAAAAGGAGATAGTTTGAAAAAGATCTCAAATTTCATGAATCTATCTAATAAAAAGTGATTTCTGGAACAAGGGTTCTGATTGAAGAACATGTTTATTGTTGATAGCCTAGACTTGAACACGTTGGACTCATTTTGATAGTTTTTTTGATGTTGGTTTTAAATTTTTGGAAAGTGATCACACAACAAGCACAATAGACAATGTGTTTTGTAAATCTAACATGAGTTTTGAAACAAGGACAAACAGATTAATATAGGTCAAATTTTGCTTCAAGATACAATATTATAGGCCCAATGTTTGGATGTTTGTAGGCTCACTCAATAATCATCACACTACTAGGACACAAAGGTACACGAAATAGGAACCCATGTTTTTTCCATTGTCAGATATTGTTGTCGTGCTAGTGAAGATCTCTTTCACTGCCACAATATCCTGGAACACATATGTTGGGGATCTTGGAGAGAAATTATGCAACCCCTTGCACTATAATAAGGTACTTGTGTTGATGACAATTATTCAATTGTGTATTATCATTGATGTTTAGACAAGTATAGTGATGTTTACACAAATGTCTAAATCCTATCCGAGTACAGTCAGTGTCTGTCGAGCTCTCTTGGGCCTTGAAGATGACCAAAGTGATTTTTAGTTCTAACTGAGTTCACTCAGGAATTATAGTGTTGGTCGGGTGTTGAATGATTTCAATGTTGACCAGGTAAAATAGTTAGTGTCAGTCGAATAACAATGAATTATATTTTATGGATAATTAGTTATAGGCAGTCGACAGACATGAGTTTTATTATTTATTTGGAAGGATATGAAGTCCGACTTGACAAGGCTTAAGATATATATATATATATATATATATATATATATATATATATATATATATATATATATATAAGGTCAAGTTTGGATTGAATAGAGGAGATGTGGAATTGCATGTGAAGTGTGATATGAAGAGTGAAGGCGAAATCAAATGAGATTCTGATTGAGGATAGAATACAGAGGACTACAACAGAATATCTGATCAATAAGGATCAATTATTTAATCCAAAATAGATTTCTGAATCAACAAAGATAGTTGCTTATCAAAACAGGTCAATCCATTGTTACTTTCTAATAATTGTAGCAGTGATCAAAATCTCTTAACAGAGTAGACTTAACAGTCTTTTATAAATCCTCTCACAAGGTGACATTTATACATTAAAGTGTTTGAGGACCTCTCACAAGGCCACTCCTTACAGGGTGATTAAATCCTCTAAGAGGGTCACACCTTACAGTGTGTTATTGTAACCTTTAACATGGTTGTCTCCTAACATGGCTCACTTCAGAAGAGTGAAAAACAGTGACTAGGTGCTATTGGTGGTTTTTCCCATATTGGGTTTCCACATTAAATCTTGGTGTTATCTATGTATATTTTATTTTCTTTATGGTTTATGTTTCTACAATTAATTACTAAAGATAATCATAGTTAATATCTTAAGATTTTCTATGTTAATCAAGTGACAGTGAAATATCTATGTTAACCGAGCAACAATGTTAAATTTGTTTAAGACATCTAGGGGACTTGGATTTGTTTTTGTGGTAGCTGATTCAACCCTCCCCTCTCAGTTACTCAACTCATTTCCAACAATTGGTATCAAAGCTGCAAGTGCTTACAGGGAAGGTTTAAAGGCCTAAGCTAAAGATCAGAGATATCTTATAGAAGGGAGATCCCTAAGCTCAACAAGGGCAATTTTGCTGCACGGCAAGATTTGATGAGGCTACATCTATCTACTATTGGAGATACTACTTTTCAATTCCTAGATTACAAGTATGTTGAACCACCGAGACCTATGACCGTGGATCAGATGGTGGAAATGAATATCATAACATAATGATGATTTATATAGCCTCTACACTCAGCTATTCTGAATTTGATGAAGTCAAGGACTGCCCTACCGCCTTTGATGCGTGGAACAAACTACATGATATCTATGGAGGAGATGCAAATGTAAAGAGATCCAAAGAATAAAGTATTAGAGGCCAGTTTGATATGATGAAAATGATAGAAGGAGAAAACATTACAAAATACAGTGAAAGAATCAAGAAAAGTGTTAGTGAAACCAGAGCTACTGGTGGAACAATTGAAGACAAAATAGTAGTCAGCAAGTTATTAAGAACTTTACTTCCTATCTATGGAATTAGAGTTTTAGCTATTCAAGAGATGAGATGCAGTAATGATATAACTCTAGATGGATTGATGGGAAGACTATCAACTTTTGAGTTGGATAACTTTGAAAATTATTCTCCTAATCCTAGCAATCATGAGTCAGCATTCAAAGCTAAATTAAACCTTGGAAAGATGAAGGGAAAACAAATTGAAAGTGATAGTGATGATGATTCTGATGATGAGGATCTAGAAATCATTGAAGCATTACTTGCAAGGAGAGCTACAAAAGGAAAAGGACAATAAAAAGGAAGAATACCATTGATTTTATTTTCATGTGATGAGGTTCGTCACATTGTCTCTAAGTGTCCAAACAAGGAAGACAAAGGTAAGAGAAAGTTCAACCAGTATAAAGGCAAGAAAGATTACAAAATCTACAAAAGCTACAAGGACAAAGGAAAGAAATATTTTTATATTGCTAAAGATTCTGATAGTGATGAAGATGAAGATGAAATGGTTTACATTATTGTTAAGGATGAGTCAGATAGTGAAGACAATGAAAAGACTACACTATACTCTCATATTAGTAAGAATGACACTTGTATAATTGATAGTGGTTGTTCTCACCACATGACTGGTGATAAAACCAAATTTGAACATCTTGAACACTATGATGGTGGGAGTGTTATTTTTGGGAATGATGAACCCTACTATGTGAAAAGTAAAGGTTGTATTGCTCTTACTGAAGGAATCAAATGTGATAATGCTTATTGGGTTGAAGGACTAAGGTGTAATCTACTAAGTGTAGCAAAACTAAATAAAATTGGTTTCAAGGTAGAATTCATTAATGGAAAGGCCAAGCTCTTGGATTGTAGAGGAAACCTAGTTGGAACTAGCATGCAAACAAAAGGTAATCTATTTTATCTTGATCTCAATGAAAGTTCATGTTTTATGGCACAAGTAGAAGAAAGTTGGTTATGGCATAAAAGGTTGTTTCGTGTGAACTTTGACAACCTAATCAACATAAGTAAGAATAGAAGAGTAAGAGGTATTCCTATTATGAAGAAACCTAAAATAGCAATATGCAAACAATGTCAAATTGGGAAGATGGAAAAAAAAAGGTTCAAGAGCAAGAACTACAATACAAAATAAGTCTTGGAATTGGTGTATACTGGCTTATGTGGACCAATTGGAACAAAAAGTTACATAGGTGAGAAGTAATTAATTCTATTTATTGATGATAATTCTAGAATGATGACTGTTATGTTTCTCAAAGAAAAATTAGAAGCCTTTCAGAAGCTCAAATGGTACCTAGCCAAAATTGAAAAAGAAACAAGAAATAAAATTAAATGCTGAAGATCTGACAGAGGAAGAGAATTCATTTCTAATGAATTCAATGAGTTCTACAATGAAAGAGGAATCAAAAGACAAGTATCTTCCCCAGGTACACCACAATAGAATGGTATTATAGAAAGAAGGAACAGATCCATTATGGATTGTGCAAGAACCTTGATGATTGAGAAGGATGTTGCTACCAAATACTGGAAGGAATCCATTAGCAATGCAATTCATACTTTGAACCGAGTTCAACTGAAGAAAGGTACTGAGAAGACACCTTTTGAATTATGGTATGGCTATAAACCTAATGTTCATTATTTCAAAGTATTTGGAAGTAAATTATACATCTTGAAGGAAACAAGAAATGGAAAATTTTATGTAAAAGGTAATGAAGGTATATTCCTAGGCTACTCTACGAAAAGAAAAGCATATAAATATTTAAATATTACTAATTATAAATTCATAGAAAGTGTGCATGTAAAGGTGGATGAGTTTGCAGAGAGAAATGAAGAACAAAGTAGTAAAGAGCCTGAAGACTACATAAACTTTGTGTATTATGAACCTGTTACTATACCTAAGACACATGAAATGGTGATTGGACAACAATTATGTCAAACACTACATTCATCAGTACAAACCTTGTTGCAACCTATGCAACCAGTGATGCTAACTAAATAAACTGAGTCACAAACAAAGGGAACCAAGTCTTAGACTGAAGAAACTGAGTTGCAGATAGAGGCACCCGAGTCACAGAAAGAGGTACCCGAGTCATGGAAAAATACACCTAAGTATTAGACAGAAGAATAGGACAAAATATTTGAGCATGGTGAACATACTGGAGCAAGCCTAGAATTGAAGAGGAAGGATCTAGTACTTTAAAAATATGTTAGGAGGAATCATGCACCTAAAAAAATAATTGGATATCAGATAGAAGGTGTAATGACAAGGAAAAAAATAAAAGGTACATGTTTACTTAGTGCAATTGAACCTAGAACTATTAAAGATGCATTAAATGATGAGAACTGGATTGTAGCAATGAATGAAGAAATTGAGCAGATAGAAAAGAAAAAAACCTAGACTCTTGTACCTAGACCAAAAGACAAGAATGTGATTGGTACTAAGTCAGTTTTTAGAAACAAGATGAAAGAGAAAGGTGATGTTTCCAGAAACAAAGCCAGATTAGTATGTAAAGGATATGCTCAAGAAGAGGGTATTGAGTATGGAGAAAATTTTGCTCCTGATGCAAGACTTGAAGGAGTCAAAACTCTTCTAGCATATGCTGCACATAAAGGATTCAAGGTATATCAAATGGATGTAAAATCTGCATTCTTGAATGGAATTCTAGAAGAGGAAGTCTATATTAAGCAACCTGAAGGCTTTGTAGATCCTAACAAAAGGAACATGGTTTGCAAACTACACACAGAATTGTATGGACTAAATCAAACTCTGAGAGAATGGTATGAAAGACTGCATGGTTACTTGATAAGTATTGGATTTCAGAGAACTAATGATAATAGTAGCTTGTACATCAAAGAAGGACCTCAGAACAAGATACTATTGGCAGACATATTTTTTGATGACATATTGTTTACTAGATATAATGAATTATGCAGAGAATTCTTAGAAGCTATGAGTAAGGAATTTGATATGTCTATATTTGGTGAAATCAAATTCTTTGTTGGCTTACAAGTTTATCAAATGAAGGATGGTATCTACATTACTCAATATAAATACATAAAATAGATACTGAAGATATTTGGGATGGAAGATTCTAGACCAGTTGGAACACCTATGCCTACTGGACATAAGTTATCTAAGGATGATGATTCAAAGGAGGCAAATCAGACTACATACAGATCCATGATTGGAAAACTTCAATATGTTGCTCACACTAGACCTAATATTGCATTAGCAGTCAGTATTGTTGCAAGGTTTTCACCTAATCCTAGAGAGAATCATTTGATGGCTATCAAAAGGATTTTGAGATATCTTAAGGGTACTAAAGATTATGGATTATGGTATAAGAAAGGAGGAAACTTTGATTTGAAGACTTTTAATGATGCTTATTAGGAAGGTGTTATGCCCTGCATCCCCGTCCCTACATTTTGTGTGCAAAATGTTGGGTCCCCCTTTTTTTTTGTTTTGTTCTACTTGTGGCTTTGCCTTGTCTCTCTTTCCCTTTTTGTTTTCTTTCTCCGGGGTTTTCTTCCCCTGGTGCGGTGTTTCATTTGTTCGGTTTTTGTCTCCGGGACTCCGGTCCCGAAGGTTGTCCTTCGTTGGAAATCGGATTCTGGACTCCAAGATTCTCTGCCATGATATTCTTAAGGATATTATCACGAGGAATCCCCGGGCCCAGAGTCCAGAGGTTTTTCTTGTCCGGAGATTGCCAGAAGGAGGAGGATTACCTTTTTACTGTAGGTATAAATAGAGATTATCTGTCACTTTCACATTTACCATGATTAAAACCTTCAATCACTTAGAGTGAATTAGAGAGCGATTTCAAAGAGATTAACAGAGCATTTGCAGAGAGTTTATAGTAATCAGCGCTTAACATTTTTAGTCATTCTCAGGCAAGTGCAAGTGCTTCATGGAAGTGACTCTGTCCATTTGACAACTCGAGCTATTGCAGAGCTCCCGCAGTAATCTTTCTCTTTCCTCCACCTTCTGCATTCTCAGGTTGGTGTTTCCATTTTCCGCTCTCTGGTTTTCTTCAGTTTCATTTGGTTTTTGTTTGTCTAGTTTTGTTTTGTTTCTCTGTCTTGTCTGGTCTGTTGTCTTCTAGTTTTGCCTCCCGTTGGTGGGTCGGCTCTACCTGAGAGTTGTTCACCCTCTGTGCAGAAGTAGTCTATTTGTAAAATATAAATAGTTGTATATATGTGTTTTTGCCTTGTCTGGTTTTCCTGCGGGTGTCATCCCGCGTTGTATACTCATGTATATATGTGTATAGCTATGTATAACCTCTATATATCTCCTCATTTCTGTGCATATATCCCTCAAATCCATGTATATCCTTTCGGGTGGCTTGACAAGCTGGTCGAGTCACCTCTGTTTCTGGTTTTTTGCCTCTGAACTCGCTTCGGGGCAGAAAACCACCTGTTTGAAACTCAGCTCTCGGCCGGTTTCAAATAGGCAGTTTTCTCTCTCCTCCATGAAGTCTGTAAGAACCTCATTTATGTCCCATGCACACAATCAATTCCAGCCAAATGGCTTTCCCTTTTTGCGCGTTCGGACAGTTGGCTACGCCGTCATCTCTATCACTTCCATTTAATACCTCCGCACGTGGCACCCACGTGGGCTTGATGACTTGGCTTTTTTACACGTCCTCATCAATGGTCACTTCTCTGGGCCTTGGGCCTCTTACCACCATCTATCCTGTGTCTTTGCTAAGCGTGATAAAATTCCCCCAGACCCGGAGGTGTAATGAAGATTTTAAGTTTACGATATGTTTTGCTTTTCGGTTACCTTTGCATGATACTAACTTTTCAGGAAGGCAAACACCGCGGTGGTGAGATATCCAAACCCTGAAATGATTAATTTGATAAACATGTTCTAACGGTCACTTTTCCTTAGAGGTTCCCGGAGTTCAGCTTCCAAACATGTATGAGGCATCTGCGTCATCTCTGCCCAAAAGTCTGGAGCTACCAACCGCATCAGAGACCAGGGAAACCATAAAATCCAAGATGGAGAAGGCCCTGGAAAAGCTTCCCCTCACCATGAAGTTAGTACAGGATAATGTTATTGTGGGCTCAAAGATTGAGTCCAAGGTAAAACTGATGACCGACACCAATGTCGGAACTTGGGCAGAAATGCAGGCCTTGGTAAAGGTAATGCATATCCAGCGACAGCCTGGAGACCAGCTAGCAATCAACGTCGGGGGCTCTGAAATCATCCGGGAAGCTTGCTTCCCATGCTCTGTGAAATCTCTGGAGCTTATCTTAACACTGGCTGCCAACGACAACTCTTCCATTCGGGTCGTCATGCTCGCAGCTGCAGAACCCATAGGATACCCCACTCCACTGGTGTCCCTCGACCCAGTTACATTCCAGACAGGCCTGGGTATCCCACAATTTGATAGGGCTACAGTGGTTACAAGGACCGATGCCTTGACCCAGTTTACACAACTGGAGGATGCTGCCCGGGTATATATGAATACCCACTGGCTTAAGGCCCCAAAGAGGGACCCAAAGAGAATGAAGATAGAGATTCCCCGCTCTGAATTCAAGGAGAGAATCCAAATGGGAATGATAGCATTAGCCCGGGTCTTTGGGCAACCCTCCACCAAGGAGTTTTCCAAATGGATGTACTATTTCCTCCTCAGCATCTCCACCAAGGGAGAATTATTTGACTGGGCGACAATAATCTCCAACCACGTCGACTCCCAGTTCTAGCAGTTGAACTGGAAGAAGAAGTTCTATATGTCTTCTTATGTTTTCTGGGCCTTGGCGCAACAGAGGCCCCATTCCAATGGCCTACTTACTGATGGTGTACTCAGGGTTGGCCTGGGACAAAAAGCACCATGGGACCATTTCCCACAGATTCAATGGGAGGCCAGCTTCCCCAATTTCTACTGAGTAAAGGACGCGTTCATTTACTACCATCTGCTTACACCCACCTCGGATGCTGGATACCGCCTGTCTACTGAGGCGATGAAGTTGGTCCATAGTTATGGACACTATTATATTCAGTTCCAGTAGCATACACACATTAGGGTCACTGGCTTCTCTGGGAAACCCTACTTGTTACCCAGACATTGTGGGGACAAGATCGTGCTGCTGAAATATTGCAGGCAGATTATGGAGGTGCATGCCTTCTTTTCCCTCAAGAAGATCCCAAACATCCCATTCCCAATCACCTGTGAGAACTATACATGCAGTTTGGCCGGCGCAAAGGAGGCAGATAATGAGCTGAAAAGTCATAACTTACAAGAATTTTATCTAGCACAGAAAAATTTTGATCCGCATGGAAAAATTATAGCGGCAATGCCCCGGGCTTCAGAGCCCCATCACATACACATGGAGGACTTCTGGGTAGACTGCCAGGATGATGTGGATGTGCAGAGCTGGCACTATGTCAGAATGACGGCCGACATGATGCATAAATTGAAGCTCCAGAAGTTTCTGGCAGACTTCTCAGACGCCGCCCCCACCATCGATCCCTAGTACAAGGAAAACGGGATCGACAAGAAGGCCCTCCCACCAGTAAACTGGGCCACCCAGGAAGAGTCCACGATTGAAGACTTCACTCGAGAGGTGGTCGAGAGAAGCCACGCCTATTTCAAGAAGGTGTGCCCTGGGAGTACCCGCCGAGCAGCCCAGCCGGCACAAAAGTTAACTCCGCCGCCGGTACCTAAAATGACCCCGGGGGCCGGGACTTCTTCGCAGGGGGTAGATAAGGGAAAAAGAATAGCTACAACCCCTTTTGCGCAAGAGATCCCCATCGCAGAACAAATAAAATATTCGGTGGCTGCCTCCCAACAAATGAGGGAGCAATTGATAACGAAGCTGGCCACCCCGCCGCTCATGACCGGGCCACTTCGTCCTCCTTCCTCCCCGTCATTGGCAGCCTTAATGGTCAAGGCGATGGGGGTGGATCCACTGGAAGCAATAGCAATAAGAGATACAGGACCTCCTCTGGTTACCCAGAGGAAGAAAAAGCTCAGCAAAAAGCCCAAGGCAGAACCAGCATCGGAGGCATCCCTCCCCCGAGAAGTAGAGATCCTTTCTTCTAGTTCCCCAGAACCGGAGAAAGAAACTGAGCCCGCAGAGGTCCCGGCCAGTCCCCCTCTGGAAGAATAATTTGATGTATTTGTGGCCGATGAGTTCGGTAACTTGCAGGGGGACAATGCACAAGCAGAGGCAGAAGTCTCGAGGGAAGAACAAGAGGCTACAGAGCAAGAAGATGTGGAACAAGATCCTGCATAGGAACAAGAGCAGCAGGCAGAAGAAAAGGAGCCAGAACTGGAAATTATCTCCGTGGCTCAAGCAACACAAGGTCTGGGAGTGGACCAACAGAAACCAAGTGAACAAATGGCATCAGCTGAGGGAATCAGACCTTCGGAAATAACCGTAACCCCAGCCGCCACGTTCTAAGTTCCACTCCCGGGATCCTCTTTTGGGCAGGTGATCACAGCGGCCCAAACTCTAAATCTTGGCCCAACACCTCCCCTACTGCCAATAGAGGAAGGGGCCCTAGTAGAAGAAGAACAAAGAGGACAAGAAGAAGAAGAGAAACTTAAAGAATAAATCCCCGAAGAAGCCTACCAAGGTCCAGATCTAGCAATAGACATACAGGACAAGGCTGAGGAGATGGAGATCGAAGAAAATATTGTTGCAGAAAAGGATGGGGCAGGGAGAGGAACGGATGAGGTCCATGCCTCTCAAGAGAAATAGCCACCAGATATTGGGAAAGAATCAAGAGAACAAACTTTGGCAGGAAGGCCACCCCTACCACCTCAATGGCTGATAAAGAGAAAAAAAAGAAAAGCTCAGTCCGCTCTGGTGATTCCTCTCTCCCTGGCCAAAATGATGGCACAAGTTCAGGCCCCGCCAAAAGAAAAGAAAGCCCAGAGAGTTCACACTCTTCAAACTGGGCCAGGCGGAGAAACAGTTTCCGTTGTGGCAATGCCTCCCCTAGACACTGATGAAGCAACCGCGGACCCGCAGACTACAATGTTGCAGAGGTGTCCCTAGGAAAAAGGGGAAAGCAAGGTAAGGTAGACTTGCTAAATGAGGCAGCAAGGGCAGTGGAAGCCCGATATGAGAAAGAGGCCCAGAGGCTCAAGGCTAAGAAGGAAAAGAATGCAAACCTTATGGGTTTTCTTACTGAGCTGGCTCGACCCATCAATATCGCTCCTCCAGAGACCTCTGCATCAGATGAGCTACCGTAGAGTGACATAGATTCCCTGCAAGTAATGAAAAATAAATCCCAAGCAGTGGATGAATGGTTCACCTTGTAGATAGGAAACACCCGGCCTTTCCTGGCGTCCACTCTCCCAGATCTATACACGGCCTGACAAGTTATTCATCATGCAGAAGCGCTTATTGAGCAGTGGGAGAGTGACGCCAAAAATTACCAAGCATGGAAGGTGGAGCTCGAAGAGCTCCTTGCCTTGGGAGAAGACATGATTTATGAGTCCAGAATTCTGGGTGAAGAGTCATTTGATTTTTTAAGAACTCAGCACTCCAGACTTGACCTCACATTGGAGGTAACCAAGCAACTGGTAGAGTCCTTAAAAGAAAAGGTAAATACTGTAAAATATTCTTCTAATTTATACAAGTCTTTTGTAATAAAGGCTTTCAGGGTTATTCTCGTTAGCATGGATACATATACCCCTGAAGATTTAGTTTTTGGGAGTTTTGATGAAATGATGAAGTCCCGGTATCAATCCCTGGAGGGGATAGATAGGGCCCAGATGGAAAAATTAACCAGCATGATACTCAAAGGTCATGATGTGGCGAGGATGGCAGATGAGTTTAAAGAGAATGTTCCAGATCTCGGGGAACAAGTTGAAATGGCCAAGCACAGAAGGGCCAGCCTAAAAGATATAGATGAAGATGGCATTTCCCGCCTCCTCCAAGCCTTCAACGATAATAAGCAACCTTGAGCTTTCTCTGGAGGCCGGGGGGAACTCAAGTGTTGGACATTCTTTATTCTTTGGGGACGTATGTTCCCAGATCCCAGAGTCCCAAATCCAAAGTTTTGTATTCTTTAAAATGATTTGTGTCCCGGTCCCCGAGGCCGACCGATCACTTTCAAAAGTGGTTAATAAAGGCTGTCAGAAGGTAGTTGGACACATCAAGGGGCATCGGCTTGGTAGTTGGTTTTCTGACAGGGTGGTCTTCTTGAGGCACTGCTCAGAGGTACATCTGGCACATTGGAGACAGGGCGCCAAATTTCCCATTTATGAGGCATGTAGCCTCGGTCCCTGAGGGACCTATTTCCTTCTTTCTCCTTTCTGGCTCTCTTCTCAAGACCGATTCTTCCGATGTATATTCTTGTCTTATTCTTCTAACATGGCAGACCTATTCCATCTCCAGGTCTTTTGTAGGGTGGCGCAGGTAGTACTGGCCCCCAAATATTGTATTTTATTAGAACATGATGTAAACAGGGTTAGGGTTAGAAGAGAGTTGTATAAATAGGCAGATCGGCCCATCTCTAAGGGTCAGAAAAATTGATGATTTTGTTGTCCATAGCAATAGAAAAGTAATTTCTCTTTTCAAGTTGCAGAGCTCAATGCTCCATTGTTCTGTTCTCAATAGTTAGATGCTCCCCTGGAGCCACCATTGTATCACGCACCAGTGCTTGCTGGAAGGAATATTAATGAAGAAGGAAGAATTCTCGGCAATGATGTTATTGGCATTCCTGCTTCTGAGTAAATGGTATTTCATGTTTTAATGTTCTTTAAGTCTTCTACTCTGATATGTTAAAGTAGATTAATGACCTCTTTATTCCTGCTACTGATAAAATGCTAGGTGATGGTTATGTGTTTCATCGGTATTTAGTGTAGTTTATCAAAGTATTACCGATGTTCCAGACATTTCAGCATGACTGTAGTTAGTTGAAATACTTCTAACCCTGCAGGATCTTTTTCTCTTTATTTGCTAAGTGTAGAATGCTTGGGGAAACCTTACTTTGATTGAATCTCTGGAGAAAATGAGTTGAAGAAACCAACTATCCCCATCGAAAACAGTCACTTCTCCCAACTGAGCCTCGCACCGTCGTGACTCGACACCCAGGTGCTTGAAGGCCTGGAGAATATAATTCTCCCAGACAACCTTTACAGGCGGAGTTGGCCGGTATCCCCGGAACCCAGTGACAACTTATGACTATTAGCGGACCCGGTCAGCAAAACCCCATCAATAGAAACTGGCTCTAGAAGGAGGGCATGAACTCATCCCCCTCCCAAGATTCCAATTTTACACCTCCTGAAGGTTCCCTGAGTCATAAATTTAGCTGACAAGCCTTCACCGGAATTGGGTCTTTGTCCCCAGCAAAATTTGAAAGAATCATTAGGTTTGCCCTGAATGCCGGAAAGCTTGTCGAACTCGAGCCCCCTGCTCGAAAGAAACGGACCTCAAAAATCATACCAGTCACTATTGTCTAGGGATCTAGCATACCTCAGAATACCCAAGCTTCTCAGGAAATCCCAGGGATCATTTCCCACACTATCCAACATATAGTTCCCCCAATGGCTGTGTACTTCGGGAACACCGGGTCCCCAATGGGCACTTTTTCAGGCGCAACCAATGATTTACCCTCTCACCCGGAAAAGAGATACCCACGATACGAGCACCTAGGCTCATGGACCGCAGAAGAGAACTTACAGGCATACAAAGATGCCATGAATCGACATCAGATCCAACATGAAGATGTTGTGACTCGTATGTTTCCCTTGTCCCTAGGACAAAGCGAGTTGAACTAGTACCTTAACTTGCCTGCCAACTCCATCAACACTTGGTAGGACATGGAGGATGCCTTCCTGGCTGTCTTTCATGTGCATGTAGACCCAGCCTGGTCCCACAGCCAGTTCATCTCCATCAGGAAGGAACCCAATGAACCTCTTGCAGCATTCAACCATAGGTTCCAGCGCGCCCTGAAGCGGTGCACGGGCCCTTTTATCCCATCTCTAGAAGTAACCATACAGACCTACCTCAACGCAATGGACCCTTTCATTGCCACTCTCCTTTGGAGAACAACCGCCCCAGGCGATCGGGACACCTTGGAAAAAGTCTACAACCTAGCCCTAAAGCTGTCCCGCGGTCTCAACAAATCCCCGGGCAGGATTGGGCAGAACACGCCTTTCAACATGATCCCTGGCGGAACTGCATATGCTGGGGGATACAACCCCAATCTGGAAATAGGTGCCCCCTCGATGGCGATGAATCTTTCGCCACCCTTAATAGACCAACAGGCATGGTACGTTTACCCATCGTAGACCCAGGCGGTGCCGGGTCTGGAAGTCTTTCCTTGGAATCAGCCATAGCAGGCACAACAATCTCAAACACAGCCATTTGGAGTGCCCTTCATTCAGTCATCTGCGGCTGGAGGATTGTCGCCCTCGACTCTGGCTAATCCTGCTGCCTTCCCGAGAAGCCAACAACAACCACAGCCATCACATTATGACGCTAACACTCAGTTGATCGCTGAGGTCGAATCCCTCCAGCAAATGTTTTCCACCTTAACTATGGACATGGGCCAACTGAAGGCGGGGTCCTATACGCCCCAGAATTTAAATTCTCAGAGAGGAAATATTTTCTCTGGCCAACGAAACAACAATGCCAGAGGAAGGAACTTCAACAATGGGTCTAGGCCCAACCAACAGCAATGGAATAATAACACGAACACCAGAGGCCCACCTCCAAACCAAAATGCCAACCAAAATGGTGTTGGACCATCACATTTTACACCAGTCGCAGACTTCCAGCCCATGACTAACTGGTGTAGACTGCACGATACGGGTTCCCACAATGAGGTGAATTGTGCCACTTTGGAGAAGGTCATCATGATCTCCCAGCTAGACAGGCAGCAGTCGCAGGATGCCGCTCCTCCAGAGCCTCCTGTCCAAGAGCCAACTCATAGTGCCTTCACCTATGATACCATCTTCTTTGGAACTTTCTGGGAGGATGAAGAAGAATCTGAATTGTAGGGATTCTTTGACGAATCTATTTCGCCCTTCGAGGCCAATGCCTTTACTAACCCACAAACTCCATACAATACTCAGAGTCAGGTTGGTAAAAGACTAGTTTAAACGCCTATACCCCCTACCAAAGATACTCCTCCTCCCCAGAACAACACAACTGACCGACCCGGGCCTCCAAAAGGTCCTATCTCTAACCAAGAAAAAGATCTCATGGAGGAAAATTGCCAGTTCCTGGGAGGAAGATTTGACATTACGAAAGCGTTAGAGCATACCACCACCTCCATGACCTTGATGGAGGTTTTTTTGAACTATCTCGAGTAGAAGAAGTCTCTTCTGAAGCTCTCAGGGAACCTGGAAGCCGTCAGCCGCCCACCCAAGACTGTCTCATTCAAAGATGCTAATGTGGCTTTCTTTCGGGGGAACAATGAGGATCCTCCCTTCTTACTAGGCCTGAATATACACAGAAAAAATATACATAATTTCCTAGTGGACTCTGGAGCTTCGGGTAATATCATGCCCTTATCCATTTGTTAGACGCTCATATTCCACCCCACCCCGTTTAATGGCGCGGTAATCTAACTAAATAAGACTGCTATAAAAATGGTGGGGGAATTGAAGAACGTCTGGATACATCTTATCCAGGACCCTAGGATAGCCAGCACCATTGACATCCAAGTGGTGGACATCCCAGAGACTTATGGGATGTTATTAAGTCAGAATTGGTCTAAGTCCTTGAATGGATACTTTTCGACCGACTTCACCAACTTGTGGCTTCCGTGGGAAGGAGAATCAAATAAGATCTGGGTCAAAAGTGAACCCTGGATGAAACAGGCCCTTACTGAAGTTGGGAGGGTCGATGAGGTCTTTTTCTCTGAGACTTCCCTGGGGGTGTACAAACCTTTTGAAATCTTAACATTCAATTTTATCCCCGGAGAAGATCCCACCATGCTGCAAAGGGCCCAAGACCTAGAAGAAAAGATGAGAGTTGAAGTCAACTCTCAAGGTGCCACAGTAACCCTAGCCACACTCCTGTCTAGCACTTGGTGCCGAGTACACTACCAAAAACATTCAGAACTCGAGTGTGGACCATGTCTTTCGATCGCTAACTGACACCTTGATCCCCTTCGGAACAAGCAACATGTAACGGATTCCCTGGGACCCAGTACTCCATTGGGATGCGCTCCTTTGGTGCCATCCCCTGGGAAATCCCAAACCCAAACGCCCCCGGATGTAAAGTCTACTTTCACGCCGGTAGTCCCGGGAAGAATCCCTAGGTCTTCCACCAATAATCCAAAGAAAACTCTCCCTCCCCAGCCCCAGATTACAAACAATGACTTATGGACCCTTAAGTTTGATGGGTCCTCATCCAAACAAGGCTATGGGGCTGGGGTAGAACTAATCAACCCGCGAGGAAAGTCCTTCCTCGCATCCTACAGACTGCAGTTTAACTGTACAAATAATATTACAGAGTACGAGGCTTTGGTCCTTGGACTCTTATTTGCGTTAAGGAAAGGTATCACCCGCCTTCGGGCTCTGGGTGATTCAGAGTTGATTGTTAAACAAGTCTGGAGTCAATACACATGTCACAATAAAAGGCTGGCCGCATACCGCAATCAGGCTTGGAGCCTTATTGAGGATTTTGATGCCTTCGGGATTAACCTCATTCCCCAGCGACGGAACTATGTCCCGGATGCCCTTGCTGTTTCTGCTAGCACACTGGAGCCAATGGCCAGCTCGCAACTCTGGAGATTTTCAGTCGAGATGGTCCCCACCTCGTCTATTCCAGATAATGTCACCCACTTTCAGGTTTTTGAGGACGATCAACACATCTTGGCCTTCATGGTGAATGTTGGTGTCTTTGAGGATCAGATAGTGGAGGAACGAGACCATGAAGATACTGGGTAGGGTGATGAAGACGATGGGATCATGGACCTACCCACTAATACCATCCCAAAGGGGATGGTTACACTGGAATGAATCTTTGACTCGGACCCACGTGCCCGTGAGAAGGTGTCATCCTCCCCTGAGGGAGGAAAATTTGAAAAGGTTAACATCGGCCAGCCCGGTAAAGAAAAGATCATTCACATCAGTACCTCCTGCTCCCCTAAGGAAAAAGAGAAGATTCTCGTGGTTCTCTGAGAATACATCGATGTAATTGCCTGGGGTTATGAAGACTTGAAAACATATGATACATCCATCATGACCCACACCATTCCCCTGAAGCCTGATGCTAAGCCATTTCGGCAAAAGCAAAGACCGGTCAACCCCCTGATAGAGCCTTTGATTCGTCAAGAGGTGGAAAAACTACTGTCAGCCCGGATAATCTTCCCAATCTGGCACACTACGTGGGTTGCCAACCTAGTCCCTATAAGGAAGAAGAACGGTGAGATCCGCCTTTGCGTGGATTTCTGAAACTTGAACAAGGCCTCCAAAAAAGATAATCACCCTCTCCCCTTGTTGGACGAGGTGTTGCAGATAGTAAATGGATCTCAGATGATGTCCTTCTTGGATGGATATTCGAGATATAACTAGGTCATGGTCAAGTATGAGGATAGAGAGAAAACAACATTTACCACCAAGTGGGGAACATTTGCATACAGGAGAATGCCCTTCGGTCTGATCAATGCAGGGGCTACATTTCTAAAGGCCATGGACATTGCGTTTGAGGGCCTCGTAAATTGGTGCATAATCATCTATATGGATGATTTGACCATCTTTTCTCAGGATAGGCGTGATCATTCCGCTCACCTTGCTCAGATCTGTGAGAGATGTCGCCGGTATGGAATATCCCTCAACCCCAAGAAGTGCATATTCGGGGTCAATGAGGGGAAGTTGCTCGGGCATATTGTCTTTGAGAAGGGTATATCCATAGACCCTAATAGAGTTGAAGCATTGCTAAACTTATAGATGCCTGGGAATAAGAAAGAGATACGATCCTTCTTCGAAAAGATCAACTTCGTCTGACGGTTCATTACGGGATTCGTAGAAATAGTCAAAACGCTCAATGAGATGATGAAGAAGGATACCAAGATTGAGTGGAGTCCTGAGGCAAAATGGGCATTCACCCAGATCAAATAGACAATAACGGAGGCACCTGTCCTAGCTAGCCCGGACTATTCCCTCCCATTTTACATTTACTCATTTGCTTCACCGCATTCTGCTGTGGCAGTGTTGACCCAAAAAGTTGAAGGAGAGGAATGACCAATAGCTTTCATGAGTTCCCCCTTTAAGAACACCAAAGTCTGATATTTAGCACTAGAAAAATAGGCCTTTTCTCTAGTTCAGGCCGTGAAGAAATTCTGGCATTATATTCTCTGAAGCAAAGTACATGCTATCATTCTAGACCATGCCGTCAAATCCCTGCTGATGCAGAGTGAATTGGGCGAGAGATGGAGGAAGTGGATGGCCATCCTCCAGGAATATGACTTAGAAATGTAGCCCATGAAGATAGTCCGAGGCCAGGGACTAAGTTGAGCAATGGCAGAAGAGACTCCCCGCATAGAATGTCAGACTTACACGGTGGAGTCTATTACCCAAGATCCATGCTATACCGATTTGGTATACTTGTTGCCAAATAATAAATGCCCGGAGGGGTTACCTCCCCACAAACGCCGTGCCTTGCGGATGAAAAGTGCCCACTTCATGATAAAAAATTCCACGCTTTACCACAGAAACTATGAGGGAATGTACCTCCGGTGCATCGACAGAAACTAGGTTGTGAGAGTGATTGATGAGTTCCATGGACAGTTTGGAAATGGGCATGGCTCAGCCAATGCCACTGCCCATCAGATGCTTCAGGCCAGATATTATTGGCCCTGTATATTCAAGGATGTTTACACTCACATTAGGAGATGCCATACTTGTCAAACCGCAGCGCATCGTGAACGTAACCCGGCTATGCCTTTACAACCAATCTAGGAGGCCAGGCCATTTGCCCAATGGGCATTTGACTTCATTAGGGAAATCAACCCCAACTCATCTGCCAACCACCGATACATCCTTACTGCTATAGATTACTGCACTCGGTGGTCTGAAGCTATACCTTGCAAAAACAACACGACGGACGTAGTTATCAAGTTCTTGGAAGAAAACATCGTCACAAGATTTGGAATGCCCTTTGCTTTGGTATGTGACAATGGTCTGACATTTTCTTTAGCACAGTTACTTGAATGGACCTACAATCGAAGGATCACTCTGAAGTTCTCTAGCAACTATTATCCCCAGGGAAATGGAGTTGCTGAATCGACAAACAAAAATTTACTTGTAGTGATCAAACATTTGTTAGAACAGAATCCCCGGTATTGGCACCAAAAGTTGAAATTTGCCCTCTGGGTGGATCACATTCATGTTAAAGCCGCCCTGGGAACATCCCCGTTCCATCTAGTTTATGGCTAGAACCCTGTATTCCCAGTCAATTTATAGATCCCAGTGTTACAGTTTATGCAGGAATTTAACAACAGGGACAACATCGTGGAGGTTCGGCTCTTAAACCTAGTGCGGATGGAAGAACAGAGAGACGCAGCCCTTGAGCATTTCGCGTGTCATGAAGCAGTGGTAAAAAGATGGTTTGACAAAAGAGCCCAATATAAGGCTTTTCAGATCTCGGATCTGGTCCTGTTGTGGGACAAGGCCCGGGAGAAGAAAGGAAAGCATACCAAGTTCTAGCGGCTCTGGCTTAGACCATACTTGATCTTAGAAATCTGCGGGGCAAATACTTACCGCCTTAACACCTTGACTGTGGAACCTGTCGCATTGCCTGTTTATGGACAGTTTCTTAAACACTATTTCGAGTAGGGTAAGTTCATCCTAAGTTGTATTATATGTAAAGTCTTTCACTTGTAAATATCTCTTTCGGGTGTCTCGTTGTGAGGTACCCTGTCTTGTAAATAGTCTTGCCGACTGTCCTCCAGGATAGTTCTCTTCTGCTATTTTTTTTGTTTTCATTTTTTATTTTCTTTCGGTCCCGGCGTTTTGTCCTGTCTTGCAGGAATTGGAATGCTTTGTATAACTTTGGTTTCTGGTACAATGTCTACGGCATGGCCAGCTTTAAAATCTGTCTTTAGCACAGTGGAGCCGGCCTGGTCTCCGGGGTTCATTTCACAAGATATGGCATGCTTTGAGGAATCTCCATTGGGCGTTGTTTCCCAGAATCTGGCAATCAATAAACAAAATAATAATATAAGGAACAAGTAATTGGACACACCGAGGATAGATCAGTTGTACTAATTGGTTGACCTAGGTCTGAAACTTTAAGAGATTCTTTCCGATTTTGGAGCTTTATCCCCTCTTCAAACATCTAAGCATAGATGGATAGGTGAAAGAAGTACCCCCATTAAAATTAGCTAAGCTTAAGCTTAATGGTGAAAGAAGTATCACCTTCCCCACCTAGAAATAAATAAAATAACAAGAAGAAAGGTGGGATAGAACTCTGGTCTTCGGGGGAAATGAGAAAATGAACGACTGGTTCGATGTGATTAGTTCCTCTTCTCTTTTCCTCCCAGAGGTCATCGGCTTGATTTCTTTCCAAAGCACACATGACACCACTGATGAAGGACTACGTACTGACTCCTGCGTGGTTGGATTCTCTCAAACATGTTTCTCTTCGCCTGTCAGACTCTCCGGTGGGTGGCCTGTTTCAGTTTTGCTAACCAGAGATTCTATAGTTCTCAAATGCGCTTAGACATTTGTCCCAGATAGTCGCCATTTGTTATGCCCTACATCCCCGTCCCTACATTTTGTGTGCAAAATGTTGGGTCCCCCTTTTTTTTGTTTTATTCTGCTTGCAGCTTTGCCTTGTCTCTCTTTCCCTTTTTATTTTCTTTCTCCGGGGTTTTCTTCCCCCGGTGCGGTGTTTCATTCGTTCGGTTTTCATCTCCGGGACTCCAGTCCTAGAGTTTGTCCTTCATTGGAAACTGGATTTCAGACTCCGAGATTCTCCGCCATGATGTTCTTAAGGATATTATCATGAGGAATCCTCGGGCCCAAAGTCTGGAGGTTTTGCTTGTCCGGAGATCGCCGAAAGGAGGAGGATTACCTTTATATCGTGGGTATAAATAGAGATTATCTATTACTTTCACATTTACCGTGATTAAAACCTTCAAGCACTTAGAGCGAATTAGAGAGCGATTTCAAAGCGATTAACAGAGCATTTGCAGAGAGTTTATAGTAATCAGCGCTTTACATTTTTAGTCATTCTCAGGCAAGTACAAGTGCTTCATGGTAGTGACTCTGGCCGTTTGACAACTCGAGCTGTTGCAGAGCTCCCGCAGTAATCTTTCTCTTTCCTCCACCTTCTGCATTCTCAGGTTGGTGTTTCCATTTTCCACTCTCTGGTTTTCCTCAGTTTCGTTTGGTTTTTGTTTGTCTGGTTTTGTTTTATTTCTCTGTCTTGTTTGGTCTGTTGTCTTTTGGTTATGCCACCCATTGGTGGGTCGGCTCTGCCCAAGGGTTGTTCGCCCTCTGTGCAGAAGTAGTCTATTTGTAAAATATAAATAGTTGTATATATGTGTTTTTTCCTTGTCTGGTTTTCCCACGGGCATCATCCCGCATTGTATACTTATGTATATATGTGTATAGTTGTGTATAACCTCTGTATATCTCCTTGTTGTTGTGCATATATCCCTCGGCTCCATATATATCCTTCTGGGTGGCTTGACAAGCTGGTCGAGTCGCCTCTGTTTCTAGTTTTCCGCCTCTGAACTCGCTTCGGGGCAGAAAACCACCTATTTGAAACTTGGCTCTCGACCGGTTTCAAACAGGTGGTTTTCTCTCTCCTCCATGAAGTCTGTCAAAACCTCATTTATGTCCCGTGTGCACAATCAATTCCAGCCAAGTGGCTTTCCCTTTTCGCGCGTTCGGACAGTTGGCTACGTCGTCGTCGCCATCACTTCCATTTAATACCTCCGCACGTGGCGCCCACGTGGGCTTGATGACTTGGATTTTTTACACGTCCTCACCAACGGTCACTTCTCCGGGCCTTGGGTCTCTTACCACCATCTATCTTGTGTCTTTTCTAAGCATGCTAAAATTCCCCTAGACCCGGAGGTGTAATGAAGATTTTAAGTTTACAATATGTTTTGCTTTTCGGTTACCTTTGCATGATACTAACTTTTCAGGAAGGCAAACACCACGGTGGTGAGATATCTGGACCTCAAAATGATTACTTTGATAAACATGTTCTGACGGTCGCTTTGCCTTGCAGGTTCCCAGAGTTCAGCTTCCAAACATGTCTGAGGCATCTGCGTCATCTCCACCCAGAAGTCCGGAGCTACCAACCGCAACAGAGATGAGGGCAGCCGTAAAATCCAAGATGGAGAAGGCCCTAGAAAAGCTTCCCCTCACCATGAAGTTAGTACATGATAATGTTATTGTGGGCTCAAAGATTGAGTCCAAGGTAAAACTGATGACCGACACCAATGTCAAAACTTGGGCAGAAATGCAGGCCTTGGTAAAGGTAATGCATATCCAGCGACAGCCTGGAGACCAGCTAGCAATCAACGTTGGGGGCTCCAGAATCCTCTGGGCAGCTTGCTTCCCATGCTCCGTGCAATCTCCGGAGCTTATCTTAACACTGGCTGCCAACTACAACTCTTCCGTCCGGGCCGTCATGCTCGCAGCTGCAGAACCCACAAGATACCCCACTCCACTAGTGTCCCTTGACCCAGTTACATTCCAGACAGGCCTGGGTATCCCACAATTTGATAGGGCTACGGTGGTTACAAGGACTGATGCCTTGACCCAGTTTACACAACTGGAGGATGCTACCCGGGTATATATGAATACCCACTGGCTTAAGGCCCCAAAGAGGGACCCAAAGAGAATTAAGATAGAGATTCCCCGCTCTGAATTCAAGGAGAGCATCCAAATGGGAATGATAGCATTAGCCCGGGTCTTTGGGAAACCCTCCGCCCAAGAGTTTGGCAAATGGATGTACTATTTCCTCCTCGGCATCTCCACCAAGGGAGAATTCTTCGACTGGGCGACAATAATCTCCAACCACGTCGACTCCCAGTTCCAGCAGTTGAACCGGAAGAAGAAGTTCTATATGTCTTCTTATGTTTTTTGGGCCCTGGCGCAACAGAGGCCCCATTCCAATAGCCTACTTACTGACGGCATACTCGAGGTTGGCCCGGGACAAAAAGCACTATGGGACCATTTCCCACAGATTCAATGGGAGGCCAGCTTCCCCAGTTTCTGCCGAGTAAATGACGCATTCGTTTACTACCATCTACTTACACCCACCCGGGATGCCAGATACTTCCTGTCTACTGAGGTGATAAAGTTGGTCCATAGTTATGGACACTATTATATTCAGTTCCAGCAGCATACATACATTAGGGTTGTCGGCTTCTCTAGGAAACCCTACTTGTTACCCAGACATTGTGGGGACAAGATCGTGTTGCTGGTATATTACAGGCAGATTATGGAGGTGCATGCCTTCTTTTCCCTCAAGAAGATCCCAAACATCCTGTTCTGAATCACCTGCGGGAACTACACATGCAGTCTGGCCACCGCAAAGGATGCAGATAATGAGCTGAAAAGTCATAACTTACAAGAATTTTATCCTGCGCAGAAAAATTTTGATCCGCATGGGAAAATTGCAGCGGCAAAGCCCCGGGCTTCAGAGCCCTATCACATACAAATGGAGGACTTCTGGGAAGACTTCCAGGATGATGTGGATGTGGGGAGCTGGCACTATATCAGAATGACAGCTGACATGATGCATAAATTGAAGCTCCAGAAGTTTCTGGCAGACTTCTCAGACACCGCCCCCACCATCGATCCCTAGTACAAGGAAAACGGGATCGACAAGAAGGCCCTCCCACCAGTAAACTGGGCCACCCAGGAAAAGCCCATGATTAAAGACTTCACTCGAGAGGTGGTCGAGAGAAGCCACGCCTATTTCAAGAAGGTGTGCCCCGGGAGTACCCACCGAGAAGCCCAGCCGGCACAAAAGTTAACTCCGCCGCCGGTACCTAAAATGACCCCGGGGGCTGGGAATTCTTCGCAGGGGAAAGATAAGGAAAAAAGAATAGCTACAACCCCTTCTACGCAAGAGGTCCCCATTGTAGAACAAATAAAACAGTCAGTGGTGGCCTCCCAACAAATGAGGGAGCAATTGATAATGAAGCTAGCCACCCCGCCACTCATGACCGGGCCACTTCATCCTCCTTCCTCCCCGCATTGGCAGCCTTAATGGTCAAGGCAACGGAGGTGGATCCGCTGGAAGTAGTAGCAATAAGAGATGTGGGACCTACTCTAGTTACCTAGAGGAAAAAAAAGCTCAGCAAAAATCCCAACGCAGAACCAGCACCGGAGGCATCCCTCCCCGGAGAAGTAGAGATCCTTTCTTCCAGTTCCCCAGAATCGGAGAACGCAACAGAGCCCGCAGAGGTCCCGGCCAGTCCCCCTCTGGAAGAAGAATTTGATGTATTTGCGGCTGATGAGTTGGGTAACTTGTAGGGGGATGATGTACAAGCAGACACAGAAGTCCCGGGGGAAGAACAAGAGGCTGCGGAGCAAGAAGATGTGGAACAAGAGCCTGTACAGGAACAGGAGTAGCAGGCAGAAGAAAAGGAGCCAGAATCGGAAATTATCTCCGGGGCTCAAGCAACGCAAGGTCCGAGAGTGGACCAACAGAAACCAAGTGAACAAATGGCATTAGCTGGGGGAACCAGACCTTCGAGAATAACCATAACTCTAGCCGCCACATTCCAAGTTCCACTCCTAGGATCCTCTTTTGGGCAGGTGATCACAGTGGCCCAAACTCTAAATCTTGGCCCAACACCTCCCCTACTGCCAACAGAGGAAGGGGCCCTGGCAAAAGAAGAACAAAGAGGACAAGATAGAAGAAGAGAAGCTTGAAGAAGAAATCCCTGAAGAAGCCTACCAAGGTCCAGACCCAGAAATAGACATATAGGACAAGGCTGAGGAGATGGAGATCGAAGAAAATGTTGCTACAGAAAAGGATGGGGCAGGGAGAGGAATGGATGAGGTCCACACCACTGAAGAGAAATAGCCACCAGATACTGGGAAATAATCAGGAGAACAAACTCTGGCAGGAAGGCCACCCATACCACCTCAATGGCTGATAGAGAGCAGAAAAAGAAAAGCTCAGTCCGCTCTGGTGATTCCTCTCTCCCTGGCCGAAATGATGGCCCAAGTTCAGGCCCCGCCAAAAGCAAAGAAAGCCTAGATATTTCACACTCTTCGAACTGGGCCAAGTGGATAAATAGTTTCTATTGTGGCAATGCCTCCCCCAGACGCTGATGAAGCAATCGCAGACCCCGCAGACTACAATGTTGCATAGGTGTCCCTAGGAAAAAGGGGAAAGCAAGGTGAGGTAGACTTGCTAAAGGAGGCAACAAGGGCAGTGGAAGCCCGATATGATAAAAAGGCCCAGAGGCTCAAGGCTGAGAAGGAAAAGAATGCAAACCTTATGGGTTTGCTTACTGAGCTGGCCCGACCCATCAATACCGCTCCTCCAGAGACCTCCACATCAGAAGAGCTACCGCAGAGTGACATAGATTCCCTACGAGTAATGAAAAAGAAAGCCCAAGTAGTGGACCAATGGGTCACCCTGCAGATAGGAAACACCTGGCATTTCCTGGCGTCCACTCTCCCAGATCTATACACGGCCCAGTAAGTTATTCATTAGGCGAAAGTGCTTATTGAGTAGTGGGAGAGTGACGCCAAAAATTACCAAGCATGGAAGGTGGAGCTCGAAGAGCTCCTTGCCTTGGGAGAAGACATGATTTCTGAGTCTGGAATTCTGGGTGAAGAGTCATTTGATTTTTTAAGAACTCAGCACTCCAGACTTGACCTCACATTAGAGGTAACCAAGCAACTGGTAGAGTCCTTACAAGAAAAAGTAAATATTGTAAAATATTCTTCTAATTTATACAAGTCTTTTGTAATAAAGGATTCTGGGGCTGATCCCCTTAGCACGGATACATATACCCCTAAAGATTCAATTCTAGGGAGTTTTGATGAAATGATGAAGTCCCGGTATCAATCCCCGGAGGGGATAGATGGGGCCCAGATGGAAAAATTAACCAGCATGATACTCAAAGGTCATGACGCGGCGAGGATGGCAGATGAGTTTAAAGAGAATGTTCTGGATCTCGGGGAACAAGTTGAAATGGCCAAGCACAGAAGGACCAGCCTAAAAGATATAGATGAAGATGGCATTTCCCACCTCCTCCAAGCCTTCAACGATAATAAGAAACCTTGAGATTTCTCTGGAGGCCTGGGGGGAACTCAAGTGTTGGGCATTCTTTATTCTTTGGGGACGTAAGTTCTCGAATCCTGGAGTCCTGGATCCAAAGTTTTGTATTCTATAAAATGATTTGTGTCCCGGTCCCCGAGGCCGACTAATCACTTTCAAAAGTGGTTAATAAAGGTTGTCAGAAGGTAGTTGGCCACATCAAGGGGCGTCGGCTTGGTAGTTATTTTTCTGACAGGGTGGTCTTCTCGAGGCGCCGCTCAGAGGTACATCTTGCACATTGGAGACAGGGCGCCGCATTTCCCATTTATGAGGCATGTAGCCTCGGTCCCCGAGGGACCTATTTCCTTCTTTCTCCTTTCTGGCTCTCTTCTCGAGATTGATTCTTCCGATGTATATTCTTGTCTTATTCTTCTGACATGGCAGACCTATTCTGTCTCCAGGTCTTTTGTAGGGTGGCGCAGGTAGTACCGGCCCCCAGATATTGTATTTTATTGGAACATGATGTAAATAGGGTTAGGGTTAGAAGAGATTTGTATAAATAGGCAGATCGGCCCATTTTCAAGGGTCGGCAAAATTGATGATTTTATTGTCCATAGAAATAGCAAAGTAATTTCTCTTTTCAAGTTGCAGAGCTCAATGCTCCATTGTTCTGTTCTCAATAGTTAGATGCTCCCCTGGAGCCACCATTGTATCACGCACCAGTGCTTGCTGGAAGGAATATTAATGAAGAAGGAAGAATTCTCGGCAATGATGTTGTTGGCATTCCTACTTCTGAGTTAATGGTATTTCATGTTTTAATATTCTTTAAGTCTTCTACTCTGATACATTAAAGTAGATTAACGACATCTTTATTCTTGCTACTGATAAAATACTAGCTGATGGTTATGTGTTTCATTGGTATTTAGTGTAGTTTATCAAAGTATTACCGATGTTCCAGACATTTCAGCATGACTGTAGTTAGATGAAATACTTCTAACCCTGCAGGATCTTTTTCGCTTTATTTTCTAAGTGTAGAATGCTTGGGGAAACCTTACTTTGATTGAATCTCTAGAGAAAATGAGTTGAAGAAACTAGCTATCCCCCTCAAAAATAGTCACTTCTCCCAACCAAGCCTCGCACCGTTGTGACCCGACACCTAGGTGATTGAAGGCCCGGAGAATATAATTCTCCCGGACAACCTTTGCAAGCGGAGTTGGCTGGTATCCCCAAAACCCGATGACAACTTATGACTGTTGGCGGACCCGGTCAGCAAAACCCCATCAACAGAAGGAAGTGTTGATGACACAAAGAGCACAAGTGGTGGAGCACTATTTATTGGAAAGAGGTTAGTCTCTTGGACTAGCAAGAAACATAAGTGCATTTCTCAATCTATAGTAGAAGCATAATATGTTTTCACAATAGTAAATTGTTCAAACAACTGTTGTCAGGTATGAAGGTGGAAATCACAGAACAATTCATTATCTATTGTGACAAAAATAGTGCTATTAACATTTCTAAGAACCCTGTGATGCATACTAGGACCAAACATATTGCAATAAAGTATCATTTCTTGAGGAAATTGGTTCAAGACAAGGAAGTAAGATTGGAATATGTGAATACTAAAGAATAAATTGCAGACATATTCACAAAACCATTACCTAAGGATGAATTTTTGTATCTTAGAGGAAAGATAGGGGTAATTCCCCTAACTGAGGCTCACTAAAATACAGCTTAGTTATGCATCAACCAATCTACAGAATAGACTTAACATGTTGATGCAGATAATTAGAGCTTATTGCATTTGAATCAGTACAAATAGGTACATTAAAACTTCATTGGATATGTCAGTTGCTGTCTTTGGCATTGGTTGTCAAAGAGGGAGAGATTACTATATGTCATATTGATTAGTGAAAGAGGGAGAGATTGATAATAGAGGGAGAACTTTATCTGAAACAAAGATTAATGTATGAGGGAGAAATCTGTATTTTAGTGATTGAGGGAGTTTTGGATGAGAATTAGAATGCAGCTAAAGACATTAATAAAATTGGATGAGAATTAGAATGAAGCTAAGGATATTAATAAAATTGCATTCTTATGTCTTCTTCTCTATAATTCTTTGTATTATGACATGTTGTGTTGCCA
This sequence comes from Thuja plicata, assembly GCA_018584345.1. Taxonomy (NCBI): domain Eukaryota; kingdom Viridiplantae; phylum Streptophyta; class Pinopsida; order Cupressales; family Cupressaceae; genus Thuja; species Thuja plicata. Next base: position 979,964 of record MU224932.1, read on the forward strand.
TCAATGCCAAAGAGGGAGATTATTGATGACAATTATTCAATTGTGTATTGTCATTGATGTTTACACAAGTATAGTGATGTTTACACAAACATATAAATCCTATCCAAGCACAGTCAGTGTTTGTCGAGCTCTCTCAGGCATTGAAGATGACCAAAGTGATTTTTAGTTCTAATCGAGTTCACTCAGGAATTACAATGTTGGTTGGGCGTTGAAGGATTTCAGTGTTGAATGAGTAAACAGTTAGTGTCAGCCGACTAACAGTGGATTATATTTTATGGATAATTAGTTATATGTAGCCGACAGACATGAGTTTTATTATTTATTTGGAAGGATATCAAGGTTGAATTGACAAGGCTTTATATATA